>CM032229.1:69050000-69435000 GCA_019009955.1 Riptortus pedestris
AATTTGTGGAGGAAAGTAATTCATTTTGTAAAAGTTTTGGTACATTCTGATATTTTTGAAAAATTAAGTAACAAATGGGTTATTGTTTATTCTACATAATAGGGGTGGTATTCATACTGTGTCTGCACTATATAATCTCTAAAGGAAGTATACTGACACTTTAAGCATGTTTTAAGTTAATGGTGTACAATAGACATTTTTTGTTGAATCTATGTTGCATACACATATTTCCAAAAAAAAATTCTCCCTCCACTTTCCAATTATTGAACGAATACATACTTTTTGATAATGACCATTTTTTCAAAATTCATTCATGTCTATATGTCAAAAATTAAAGAATTTACTTGTCACAGTAAATGAGTTTATAAATCCTTCATTACAAAAGGGTTCTCAGAACCTCATCAAAAGTAATCTTCCACAAGCTAAACTTTCTTTGACAAATGTTTTAGTGGACAATGCAACAAAACAAACTCTTACGTAATAAATATACATACCTTGAGCAAAAATATTTTCTGTAGCTGCAAATGGAACTTCTTGGGTATTGTCAAAAGGATTAAATCTAGGACTTGAATCTTGAAAAGCATTAGCACCTGTAGGGCTCTTAGGTGGTGGTGCTAAAGAAGGCAAGCTTTCAGGCGGAACAGATATTTCATCGCCAGTTTTAGGCCTGAAATTCAGTTATTTATTAAGTTATATTTAGTGAATATTTTGTTATAATAATAAATATCAAAATTAAAGTACATATTTAGGAGGTATTTTTATTTAAAAATATAACTAATTAAAAATCCTCTCCTCATGGCAGCAAACCTAATTACTCTGCCAATTTCCTTCCGAATTTAATTTTCAGTAATTCATTATTATAAATTTATATTCAAAATTGCTGAAGAAATAGTAAAACATGCACAGTTTTCTGTATATTTATGGCTATTTGAAGGTAAGATTTTAAGGGAGTTGAAAAACAAAATCATAAAATTTCTGTTTCTATGAAATTAATCAAAATGTAGGATTTAATTTATGAATATTTCCAACAGAAAGGTTATATACATTTCAGGATTCTCAAAATAGAAAAGGGAAATTAACAATTTTGTGACTGTCTTTGCTCCTGACCCTTAATCAATTTTTTTTACTAGTAAAGTAACTCAGTAATAAATAAGGCTGAACAATATGCTTAAGATAAATCATAGAATTGATTCTATTATTTAATTCTTATGTACTAAGAGCCAATAACAAAAGTTCATGCAATTATTTTAGAATAGGAACACAAAAGTCTACAATGGGTCTTACTTTATAGTAGAATCTCACTAACTCAGGCATTATTAGGCTAGACGTTTGAAATCCAACAATAGATAAATTTAATAACAGTAACAAATCAAATAAATAAATAAATTTATATATATATATATATATATATATATATATATATATATATATATAGAGAGAGAGAGAGAGAGAGAGAGAGAGAGAGTAAGATTTAAAGAACTAGTAGTTTTATAAAAGAATTTGAAATCATCTAATAAATAAAAAAAATATTATGTTACTCCCTCCCCCACCCCACACACACACTGGAGAAGATTCATTTATGTCTGGTTCCTTTGTATGTATTCAGGCTCACTCCCGATGAGAATCATGGGCTGAAGAGGACCAGAGGCAGAGCAGGGTACCGTGACATGGAGAATGCAGTTCATATTGTGCAGAAGTGCCCTTTGGTGGAAGGCATTAGGACACTGAGGCACCATGAAAAAGACTTTCCAGAGGAGAGGCCAAATCGCATTAAAAAAAGACCACTCTTATGGAAGGACTAAGGAGAAAGCCGATTATCTCCCACCAGCAAAGAACCACTATAGTTAATGTGCAGTGGTGTGTGGCAGAGGCAACCTAGATGAAGGGGGCTTGAAAAAATTTCAGAAGTACAATCAGCCATTAATCCTTAGAGCTGCTGCTGAGCTGACTCCAGTGCATAGAAGTAAGTTGTGCCTACTCCTGGTCACCCTCTTGTGGAAGGGACTGTGGTAAAGGTTTGCACGGGAGTTAGTTATGCTGAGTCTTCCATAGTGCCCATGCCTGGATGACGATAGGAATTCAACGGGGATCCTACATGATCTAGACTGTGTAGGAGCGGTAGACAGCAGCTGGCAATGTCAGGAGGGTGAAACCTGACATACGAGGTGGCCTTGCGGATTTTGTGGTTCTATAGGGCCACTGTAGGATGGGAATCCCCAGAAGAAGTGTCTTAGGATAGGAAGGCTTCCAGTTACTTTGATGGCAGGAATGACGTTATTATTTGGTTATTGTTTTTTTTCAGTAGATTTCATTTTCTTATTTTTGCTTTTAAGTAGTGCTTTTATTTTTTTAATTTTTTGGTGGAATTAGTAGATATGATATGAACTTGTAAACTGTGTTGTTTCCTAGTTTAAGAGTCACTATTTTATTGTGTTTATGTATGCGATGTTTTATTTTATTTTGTATTTATTAGTTTATTAGGATAGTGTGTTGTATGTAGTAGGTTAGTCTCTTAGTTTTAAGGTTCTGTATATAGTTTGATTTAACTAAGTTCTTGATATCCCTGAGGTATAGTTGGGCATTGTGCCTTATTTGGCCCAGTTATGGGCCGCATTCCAAGGGTTATGGTACCCCTTACGGTAAGTAATCATTGACTTGAAGTAGTGTAATTTTGATGTATTAGAATCGCAATTGTTTTTTTGTTTTTTTTTTATAAATACTCAAATAAATTGTTAATATATATATATATATATATATATATATATATATATATATATACACACACACACACACACAAACATAAAATTAACTACTAGGCATTACAGTCCTTGCAGGACATGGGCATCTGACCCAATTTTAATCCATTTTCTGCCGGAATGCAACTAGGGTCATCCAATTCTAAACCCCCCAACTCCACAAGTCATCCTATAACCTGCCTTTCTCTTCTTACTCCAATTGGTGTACCATTCAACATTTTCCTGGATCAAATCCTCTCCATCTCTTATAACCAGCACAGTTTGCTTTTCATAATAGCCTTTTTTAATAGCAGTCATGTTAATAGCCGGTAATACTTAAATATGTTTAGCAGATATTCATTAAATGTTTTACATACCTTTTTTTTTTATTTAAGGAAACTATTAGTTTTGGGATATATGTATTTTTAGTGCTCACTATTATTAAATTTATCTTGTTGTTTTACAAGAAGTTTTTTTTTTGGAGTGTTATGCCTTAATTTCTGAAGAGAATGAATGATATAAAAAGTAAACCTTAAAATTAAATTAATTTGTCATTTTTAAGCTTAGTTTTAAGCTTTGGTGTGGTTTACTGCAAGCAAGAATTTGGTTAGTAGTTA
The DNA here is from genome assembly GCA_019009955.1 of Riptortus pedestris. NCBI lineage: Eukaryota > Metazoa > Arthropoda > Insecta > Hemiptera > Alydidae > Riptortus > Riptortus pedestris. Next base: position 69,053,353 of record CM032229.1, read on the forward strand.
CTAATTTTAGGGGACAACCCCCTACTATATTCTTGACAGTGGACAATCCTAATTATTCCAGGTTAAAGAGATTCTAATGTATGAGAATTTGAATGTACAAAAACAAAAATAAGTTAAAATATATATCAATTCTAATTTTGTTAACTTTTATGTGTTCAAATAAAATACAATACAAGTGGCTAAATTTATTTAAATAGTTTAATATTGTTTTTATAAACATTTGAATATAATTTTAAAGTTATGTGACTCAGGGATATACAGATCCATTTGTTTGAAGCAGTTTAAAATGAAAATAATTAGTCTTCAAGGGGCCACGGGACCTCTGAGCCATGTGAATTAAGGTGTTGGTCTTAAATTCGCTTGATAAACCTAGAATTTTGAGCTAAATTCTCACCTGGGTAATAGGAATTTATTTAGCGATGATCTCATTAAATAAAATCTTTAGCCCCTCTAGCTTGAAAAGGATGGTAACTTGCCGAGTAGCACAAAGGGGGCAAGAAAGTAATAGTAATAGAAAATGCAAAAATAACATGCATATGTCATTCTTCTCATTTGAATAAGATTGCCCTTTCTTAAATTAAAAATAAATATATACAAGTCAATTTATTTCCTGTATTCTTTGTAGGGTCTTAATATTACTATTGGAATAAAAAAAGAAAAAAAAAACTTCTAACATATACTACATAGTTATGTAGTCACTAGCTCTTCAATTTTAAAAATATAAGTGGTGGTATGTAGTGGTGGTTTGTAATAGCTATTGGAGGGGACATATATTAAATTGTGGTCCTGAAATTGTGCAGTGCCAGGTCAAATACCCCCTACCTGAATATAAGTCTAATAAATGAACTCTGTGGCACAACAACACATAGAAGGTCAGGGCCAATCATTCATAGATTTCGGTGAGGGGTGTGTTTATGGCCTTTATATCTCTTTCATGCTATGTTTTGTAAGTTACATACTTAAGGAGAGATCAATTACTCTTGATCACAGCATCACAGAGCTGGGGAAAGGGGGAATAATGCAAGAATGAGCCTGCCAACATATTCTTAAAAAAAAAAAAAATTGTCAAGAATTGAATCCCGAAAAAGATTTCTATTTTATTTTAATGAGCAGAGGATGCTTTTGTAATTTAGTCTAGTAACTGTATTACTATGCACCAGAAGATATTTACATTACACCAACACAACAAACCCAACATGATCAGAGAATACATTTATCATAATTTTTACTTAAGTATACATGCATTTGGCTGAGTTATGTTAATATTTTTCATTTATTCCTGAATGCTTTTGACTAGATATGAAAAAGTATTCCCTAGTCTTGGAAAAATTAATGCAGCCAAATTCTTCCTTCTCTAGGCTTTGCACTCTGTTACGACTATAACATTACAGTAAACCTACTTCCATAACAAAACTTTTTTTGATTCTGAGTTCTGGATTAATGTATTTTTTCTTTCTCATTTATATTTATTTATTTGTATTTCATTTATCCAACTTCATTGAAATTAAATTAATTTTTTTAGCATGAATTTCAAAAGAAACATTCCACTTTAATTTCTATTTGTATCATTATTAATTGATTTTGTTATGCTAAGATAACCGTTTTGGTTTATTGTGATATTTCTGCATTTCAACCTGATCTTTCAAGCATATTTGCAAAGAACAAAAAAATATGACTTTTTTTTTCATTTTTAGACTAATCAAAATAATGTATTTGTAGGTATTGGATGAGCTAAGCAAGGTAAATTCACTTGAAAATAAGAAACTAATTTAAGAAGAAAAAATCATTTCAAGTCTTAATAGTCAAAAATAACAGAGGGATCACATATTAAGAAGAACAATAAGAAAGAAAATCTTAAATTCAAAATTTTTTTAGCTAGAAGGCAACTTAGATAAAGATGAGTATGCCCAACTATGTCTAACTTTTATAATGAACATTAATATTGGGATTAAATAAATTATTGAATTCATGTTTTTATACAATTTGTTTCCACCCATTACATTTCTACCTTCATTTTTGGCTCTTTTTCAAGAAATTGTTCAAAAGTTTCTAATTAACGTTTTTAAACATATTTTAGAATGATTGGTATTCTTTATGAGGATTTATTACATTTTAAATTTGTTTTTATTTCCATTGTTGACCAAAAATTCTTAATTTCTTTTATATTTTCTGCCAGGGGTCACACAAATAAAACAACTTTTTCAAGTTGATTTTTTTATTTTTTATTTTAACCTTACATTTTTCATAGCATACCATATTTTTAGAAGCCAATGCCTATACGTTATACATTGCTCACCTTTCTCAGACTAATGACTAAACCTCTTCCTATTACAAAGTCATAGATAAAATGACAGAACATACAATAGAAGAACATAAATTTAAATTTATCCGATTAGCCTTAAAGAAGCACAAACTGGGGCACAAATTTTAACACACACACACACACACACATATATATATATATATATATATATATATATATATATATATATACACAATTAATTACAAATTTTACATCCATTAAGCAATCTTAGTTATATAGTAAACTGATTCTGGTTGATAAGTGTTATATAAAGAGTACAGCAATCTCATTTATATGTTGAAAATAATTAATTATAGGTTTAACTAATATATATATATATATATATATATATATATATATATATATATATATATATATATGTATATGAGAATATATATTGAGTTATTTATTTAGTTATAGAAATTAAATTAATCAGAATTAAATAATGTTATAAAGCATTACCAGTCATCTCTGGCTAAGCATGTCCGTCTTCCTCGCTCAAGCTTTCGTACCATAAAACATTTTTCTGGATTGCCTGTTGCACTCCTTCTTCTCAAGTTCCCCTAAACAGCACAGTCTCTCTGCCATAATATCACAGATGATACTAAGCTCACCAGACAACTTCATCAATTTGGCATTGGTTCCTATTCCCCATCTGTGTTATTCTCTCACAGCTATAATCAAACATCATTCTTTCTCCTCTCTCCCAGACCTGGTTGGCTCTCTCATTTATGTTGTCCTTCATTCCTTTCCATGATTGCTACCTCACAATCATTATAAAATGAAAGATTCCTATTCATCACTGTTTGGTGAGTAGCAAAGAACCTCAAGCACTACCTCTTTCAACCTTGTCTCAAACTTACCCACTTTTCAACTGCAGGTTTTCATGGTCCCATTGCTCAGCCACTGATCTCAGAGCCTTTCTCTGTAAACATTTTTTACTGTTTCGTCCAATAACTCGTCATGGAACATTTGGGTTTTGTTTGTTGTCCTAGCCAAACCAAGAAGTGGTCTGACCCTTAGTCAGTTTCCCAGTGGCTTTGTACACTAGACACATGAGAGGAGTGGGCTTATCCCTGTTCTTTTGGGAATTTCCTAGTGTGAAAAAATAATGGTCATTGCTTCCATAACTCTAAGCACAGAAAACTCTACGGTTTGTATCCTAATATCGTTAATAAATTTGTGTATAGCATGATGTCCATCGAGGAATTGAAGACACCTGACTTCACATTGTCATTTTATTTTGGTATTTCATTGTACGTTTTGGCCATTGAGGCATAAAATAATCCTCTGGATTGACTCATGCATGTTGATCAACATGTTACAGAATCTAATCATTAGTCTGATTGATACAGTAGTATTTCAATAGTGCATACCAAAGACTTTCTTAATTATGAACCTCACTTTTTCTGCCTAGTAACAGTATTTATTAGGATATAATTTGTTTGATAGGCTATATCAGTTTTCGGATATCATGTTTAGTCACTCCATTTACATTAGTATTCAGGAGCGCAGTCTCTAAAGTTCAGCTCACTCCTGGTTATAATATTTAGCTAATATATAGTTGAGTTTAAAGTTAGTTTTGAGTCTTTAATTAAGCCAGTGTATAGCTGCCCAAGGGAACTAATTTGAAGGGGATAAGATTGTTGTTTGAAAAAAATAAAAACTAGTCAGTACAAAATCAGCCTCATTACTTTTTTCGCAAACCACATGTATGATATTTGTTTTTTTATATAACTTTATATTGTTGTCGATAGCATTACAATTATTTTAATCAAACCTTTTTAGAAAGAAATGGTAAAATGATGGCATTTTAGACCCCTGGCTCGAAAATATGAAGATAGTATAATAAACTTACAGCTTAACTAGATACATTTAAAAGTAGACATATTATATTATATATAATTGTCTCATATTGAAACGTATTGAATTATATCATAAATATTATATAATATGTAATAACTCTCTTATAACATGTAAATATTGTCCAGTAACATATATATATATATATATATATATATATATATATATATATATATATATATATGTATAGGGAATAATAATGAGATATTATAGAATAGAAAATAATTTTGCAACATATCAAGAGTTCATCCTCGTTAGCCTATCATTATAGATACGAAGCAGCTAAATAGTAGAAAATAAATAAAAATGAAATTCATATCACAAAATGGGTTGGTTCCGCTAAGGTTTGCTCATACTTGTAGGTAGAAGACGTCATTACTGGCTGATGGTCAAGTACAGGTTGGAAAGTCTTTCAGTGCAATGGGACCAACTTCAATCCTGCCATTAGTTCTACTGGGTAGTCTCTTGAAATATCCTATGTTTATGCAGTGCTTTAGTCAGGTATTCATTGCTATTTTCATTTTGGGGAAGTTTGTTGAAATTTAACAACTAAAAGCTGACTAAAGACTACATAAATACAGGAAATTTCAAGGGACTACCCAGTACCACGAACGACAGGCACACTGAAAGCTCTTGTCATGTGTAATCGACTATCAGCTAGTAGTGACAGCATCTATCGACAGGTATGACAATAATAAAAGTTCAAATGATCCTTCTAAGCCATATCTTTATTAGAATACGTCCAAAAATGAAAACAGCAACTTAATTTGGAAAAAGTAATAATTTTGGACAAGTTCTTAAAGATAAACATTTTATTGTTTAAAAATGGAAACCTCGACCATATATCCACTAAGGTTATAAAATAAATTATATTCAATATATGAATATAATAGCCATACACTTTGACAGATATATAACTTTCCTTGACAAAAATGTTCTTAGTGTTAGTAAAAATAACTATAATCACTTAGCGAAGATGAAATTAAATTTATACTTTATTTACATAATACTTAACAAAAGTGACTTCCATTTTCTGAAAATATGAACCATTAATTGCATATTATAGAACTGTAAGAAGGGAGCCAAAAGTGAAAACTGAAATCACAGGTGGAAAAATGCATTCAAAACATGATGAGAAAAACTAATTTAATCCCAGTATAAAACTAACAAAACTTATATATTTATTTTTAGTTGACAATAAACACAAAATATCATTTTCCTACTTCCAATTTCTACAAGGTGAAATGAAATTTTTGATACAAAGAATAAGATTTCAAAATAAATTCTTTATCGGATGTGAAAGGGAGAATATTATCAGGCAATTGGCTGTCAACATACAGGCTCAAATGAATTAGGTGAACATTTGTAGATTGCAAGCAATATTACATCATACAAATATAATTAATTAGACAAACGTTTTATATTACAAGGGAAGAATAAAATGCATGAACATTGCATTCTACAAATCAAAAAGATATACCAGAAAACAAACTCGAATATAATTGAATTCTCCTTGGGAACTTGAAGTAGAATTATCATTTTAGTTTCCCACTTCTCCTGGAGATCCAAAAAAAACAGAGACCAGCTGGTGTTTATTTGACACACCTCCAGGAATTTTTTATTCATCATGAACTACCACCTAAATCCAATAAAATTTGCCTGAATTTGAAATGTGTCATATAAAATATTAATACCACAGAACTTGGATAATGATAGTAATTCATTAGGTGAACTTTAAAAAATAAAAATTTTGTTACAACCAGGGGCGAATTTACATTATTGCAATGGATAGGGTTCCCCTGACTAAAGTATCTACGTGGGTCTCCAAAATTACAAATTTTTCTCTCTGCAATGCTATAAGTATTAAATTAAAATGAACTAGATCAAACCCGGGGTGTTTTTGTATCAGTAATATGAAGAGGTTTTGCACATAGAAGTTTATCAATCCCCTAGAAAACTTTTATAAACTCTTGTTCTCATGGTGTACTCATTCCACAAAGGTGATATAAAAACCATACATTCTCTCATGGAAAAGCCCTAAGGGACTAACAGTCATGGGCTGTTGTGCCACAGGTTATTCTTCTTTTCTTTTTTTTTTCTTTTCTTTTTTCTCTCAACATCTGAATGATGGATTCTGCCCATCAACTTCAATTTAAGAAGTCCATCACACAGGAACTGCATATGATATACAGATTTCCCATTTACAATCTTCAAATGTACTTTAGAATAATTCACAGATGACAACTAATCACATTTTATTCTTTATTACACAGTTAGTACAATTTCTATTCAGTTCTTTATTACACAATTTATGCAAACAAAACTTGGGGTTTAAGCTAAAGATGATATGTTCAGTGACGGAAAAGTGTTAATGGTTTACTCAAGATGAAAAGGCAAAATTAATCTGTTAATATTAACGATAGAGGAAAATGCATAGAATATCAATTGTAGGACAATACTTTATCAATATGCTAGGGTATATAACATTTTTTATTTAACTAATAATAATGCAGTTTATGCAATCTTAATATAGAATACTTTTGCTACTTCTTTAACCCCCACACCCTCACTTCTTTTGGTGCTATTTGTTTTGCATGATCTTTACATGAAACATTTAAAATTAAGTTTGATAACTGTCAAACGAAAATTGGTGCTAATATATATATATATATATATATATATATATATATATATATATATATATACATACACGGTATGTAATGTATAAGCAATCAAGAAGTTGGCCCTTTTTAGAGTATACTTAGGGTCATACTCCTTATCAGCCCAAGAGTGTATTTACTTAAGGAAATTATTGCATATATTTTTCTGTGTAAAATATATATATATATATATATATATATATATATATATATATATATATATATATGTGTGTGTGTGTGTGTGTGTATTATATATATATATATATATATATATATATATATATATATATTATAGGACAGATCTCATATATTTTGTATTAGAAGAAATTTTCAGAAAATCATTCACAAATGTAATATCTGATTTATTTAAAGGGGCAAACTATTTTTGCACAAACTATATTAAATCAAAGAATTTTTATGTACACTTGTGTGGGGGAAAGAACTATGTAAGTGCGTGCATGCACACATGTGTGTTGAACACTATTTTGGAGACAAGTGCTTGTGTTGAACACTTGTGTGGGGACAGACAAGTGTGTGCGTGTGTGTCCTAAATTATGTACTGCTTGTAAATGTGTGCTCTTCTTAAGGGCGAGTGCATATTTATACTATTTTTTTTTTTCCAGAGCCACTTTTTAACCTATTTATGAGTATTCCAGTATTTTTTATTCTATTTGAAACTACCCAGGATTGCTTATAAAATCTTTAACTTTAATTAAGTGATTGGTATGTGATTGTAGACATTTTTATATACAATATTTTGATTTTCCTATTTCAATACACCTCCTGCCCTAAATACATACTATGTATAGTACATATTATGACAAGTAATAAAATCGTATTATCAAGTTATACACAATGGCAATGTGTAAATCCGCCACTGAGAAAAGCATTTAAAACAATATATATTAGTCAATAAAAAATGATCTTACTATCCAGAAATCTATGGTTAAAAAAAAATGAAAATGCAAATCACAATATTAATATTAAAAAAAAAATTACAAATAGCTATATCAAGTGAATGGTTGAAAGGGACCCAATAATTTTTTTTTAGTTAATATTGTAGTTCAAAGTTTACTGCAATAGTTCATATTTTAAATAATAAAATCTTTAAGTTATTTTTTTTGATAAATATTTGTAAGGTATTAGGTGAAATAAGTTAATCTTGCGTTAGAAGCTATTAATATAATTGGATTTGAATTATCTAGAGTTCAATATTGCTCTTCGGTCAAATAATTTATCATTCAATTATTGCTATAACTTTTTATTATTAGTTTGAAATAAAATGGAAATTGAGTTGTACATTATCAGAAGAATGGGACATAAATAACTCTTTATTTGTATAAATAAATAAAATGAACATTACTTGATAAAGATATTGAAGTCATCATTTGACTCAGCTGACTCCCCTCGGCTTACTCTGGCAGGGGTTCCTTGAGGTACAGGAGGAGGCTCTTGGAGAGAAAGGAAACTGTCAAAATTGTCTTCAGCACCAAATCCTAGACTATCTTCTGAAATTTAAGTAGATAAATTCATACAATTATTAAAAATATTTTACAATACACATTGTATTGTACAATGAATACATTTTCAATATTTACAATTAGAACTCTGAAATTGCACACACAAGTGATATTGTTTATCGATGAATAATATTGTAGTCATTATTTTTTCCTGAATTGAAAAAAAAAATGTTTGTGTGTGTGTGTGTGTGTGTGTGTGTGTGTGTATGTGTGTGTGTTTGGTGGTAAATAAATGTTAAAGGACTTGACAATGATCAGACTCTTTTGTTTTCAGTATATAAAATCAGGCGTATATGCAAACTCACATAGGGTGGACATGAGTATGTAAAATTTATTATAAAATTTTATAAGAGTTTGACAACACATTTATCAAATGATAAAGTTTCATTCTTTTTCCCCTCTGTCTAATTCAGGTTAAATCCGTTTTCAGAAACTAAAGCGAATTACACTATAAACTAAAACTAGTTATTATACTAAAAATAATAACAGTTTATAAGTTAAGAAAAAGGTTTAATTACTCCTGATGAATGTATAGAGCACTATAAAGAAAAGTAATACCTGGTATAGCTTGAGCAGCACTTTGAAATCCAGAGCTAAATGGATCAAATGGATCTGCTTTAACTACTGCAACTTCTGAGATTGCAACGCTCTCAAATTTAGCCGCAAAAGCATCAAAGTCATCTTGTTTTGCCTCTTGAGGCATCTGTGCACTAGAATTGAAAGCATCAAAGATATTGTATGATTGAGCTGCAGGAGCTGCACTTGTAGGAAAATCTAGCTGAGTGAACGCATTATCATTTGTCAATGGTTGTTCTCCGCTGGAAACTATACTTTCTTGACCTAGTTCGAATAAATTACTTTGAGGCTGACCTCCAGTATCATTTTGAACGTTTGAAAATTCCATATCAAAAAAGTCTCTCTTTTCTTCATTGAACACATTTGCAGATGGAGGAGGAGCTGGGGGAGTAGTAGGAGGCATTGTAGCTGACAGTGGGGGTACTCCTACTGAAGATACATTGTCAACTCCTGGAGGAGGCATAGATGATGGGATGAATGATTCAGTGCTCTGGATTACATTAGATGTTTCTTCAGAAGAAGGTGAGGTTGGTAAATTAGTAGCAATTAAGGGAGCCGCAGCTGTAGTGGTAGTGACTCCTGCAGAAGGCATAGTCATAGGAGCAGATGTTGCAGTGTTTGGAATGACTTCTCCAAATACATCATCAAACCCTAACTCATCATTAGTTTTTTGTTGAGTTAGGGGTTGAGGGGGTGACAATACTTGCTGAGGTGTTGCTGATGGAGTAATGTCTGGTGTTTTTGGTCTTGTTGGGATGGGTGGCCTTGGTGGCTGAGGGGGAACTTTAGGTCTTTCAGGAACAGACGGAGGTGCTGGTCTTGCAGGAGGCGCTGCTGGCTTAGCTACAGGAGTTACTGTCTGTATATTTTCGGATTCATTTGATATCGGTACTGGAGTGATTGGGGCTATTGTCCCTTCAGTGATGCTTGATTTCGTAACACTATCTTGTGTATGAACATTTACTGGCTCAAAGTCAAAATCATCTCCCAAAAAATTAACTTCTTGTGGTTGGGCTACAGGACCAGTTATTCCACTTGGTTCATCAACTTCAAGAAGGTCACCAAATTGAGTGGGGCTTGGGGAATGAAGATCTCTCATTGGAGTAGGACTAGGTGTTCTTGTTGCTTGTAGTCGATCAAGAAGATGGGAAGATGTAGCTTCCATAGCTCCAGTGACACTCAGAATTAAATCCTTTGTTTCTTTGGGAGGGCCTGTTGGTCTCGGGGGTGGAGGCCGCCGTGGAGGAGCCTTCCCTGAATCATCAAAGCCACTATCGTAACCAGTACTAAAAATGTTGGTCTGTTCTGTAGAAGATAAAAAATCTTCCTGTGCAAAACTGCTAGGTTTTTCTGTTGGTTCTGGCCCAAACAGGTCCACAACAGGCTGAGTTTGTTGATTAGACTGAGTGTGCATAGGCTCAGACTGAGAAAATATGTTTTCATAATTATAATTATTCTGTTCTGGGGCAACACTCTGTGGTGTAGAAAAGAAATCAACATTTGTGTCACCCGTATCTGAGCCCATTGCAAATGGATTTGTTGCATTATTAGAAGTTCCAAAAATATTTTGTGGCTCTGAAAAACTAGACATGAAAGGATTATCATTTGTAGAGCCACCGGCATCATTTCCAGCAAGAAATGGATTAAAACTGTTATTAGACTGAGGAAGTTGGGCTGTCCCAACTTCTTCAGTGAATAGAAATGGATTAGACATTTTGAAAATTTAGTTAAGCATTAACTCAGATTCTAATAGTTTAATTTCTGTTTTCCCAGGAAGAATATCACCAACACAGCTAGTATCAAAGGGATCAGTGTCGTCTTGCTCGAAAGAAGACGAAGCGGCTAAAGGTGTTAATGGTTTGACACTTGTATCTTCAGGAGGAAGTTCAAGAACGTCAGTAATTGAAGACTTTCGAAGTGAGGAGAATGATTCAGAGTCTCTCTTAAGTTTCTCAAGTATTGCAGTATTTGGAGTGGGAATAGGTGGAGACTCTTTATGAATTAGTTCTGTTTCTAAAATTTTGATTTCAGCCTTTCCTGGTATTAATGTATTGGCTATTGATGTATCAAAAGGATCAAAGTTGTCAGAAGTAAAGGTGTCTTCAACAAATTTTTTTGGAGCAACTGGTGTATGCAATTTGGCATCAACAATTAATTCACCTGTAAGAATATCAGGGCAGTCAGAACTTTTTTCAGGTAAAATTTCTTCCTGGCCACCTCGAGGATCAAAGTCAGGATCAGAAATGCTATGTTTTAATGTTTTCTTTTCTTCAAATGCGAGTTCCTTTTCTAATATCTTCAATTCAACCTTTCCTGGACAATTGCTAACGTAAGATGTATCAAAAGGATCCTCTTCGAAACTCTTAGAATCTTCGATTGCTTTTGAAGGGTAATAAGGAGTTAAAGGTTTACCAACTTTTGAATTTTCGTCTTGTCCCACAGCTAGAAGGTCAGTTTCTTCTTTTGGAAACTCTACGTCAAACGCAACAACCTTCGGTACCGATGGCTTTACTCCTACTGATAAGTTATCTGGTCTTGTGGGAGGCTTGGCAGGCTTTTCTTCAGCTCTGGGGTCAAAATCATCGTCTACATCAATTTGAACTGCAGGCTTATTTTGATCTAGTAGTTCTTTTTCTAAAAATTTCAATTCAGTTTTACCAGGGACAACAAATACATCTGCTATAGATGTATCAAAAGGATCCACAAACTCTAATTCTGTCTCGTCATTTACACTCTTGGGAGCAATGGGAGGTTGGTCGATCTTTGTCAAATCAGTTGTACTGCCACCGAGTAAGTCCCTATGCTTGAGGCTTAATGGCTCTAACTCGTCAAATACAACCTTTTCAGAACTCTTAGTTACTATACTACTTAATTCGGAATTTTTCAGCACTCCATTGATCTTATCTTCAACAGAATCAATCTTAATAGGAATGTTTTCGTCGAGAATTTCTTTTTCAATAAGTTTTAATTCAAATTTTCCAGGCAATACTTGAGTAGCAAAGGTTGTATCAAAAGGATCATCTCCTTCAATGAATACGTCATCAAGTTCTTCGTCCTCGTCCTGATTCAAGAGAGGTATCTGAGGTCTTGGTGGAGGAGGAGGCTTCTTTGTCAAAGATTCAACCGCTAATGCTGCAAACTCGTCGTCTAAGTCGTCTTCTTCTGCCTTTATAGGGTTAGTTTCTGGTGATTCCTTTATCTGAGGTACGAATTCCTCGACTAATTCTTTCAAAACCAACTTTTTTTCCTGTGGTTTATCTTCTTTAACAGGGGTGCAAATTGGCTTATTTTCAGCAATAGGAGTTACAGGCGGCAGGCCTAATACGGCACTTGTTTCTTCCTCAAATATTGGATCATCATCTAAAATCGATTTCGGTGGTGGCTCTGGCTCTCCTTCTATAACAAACTTTCCATCACCTTCATCAAAACTTCCTAATAAAAGATCCTGTGCTTTTGGCCTCTTCCTAGGAGTTGCCGAAGATGGAAGTTCCCTACAAGGGCTTTTTTCTAATTTACCAGTTAGAACTTCAACAGCGCAACCCAAAGTTATCAAACTTCTCTTTTGCTCCTTAGGATCAAGTTTTATTACTTTTTCAACAATAGATGTGTCAAAGGGATCAGGACCTGTTAATTCCTCAATAGGGCTATCAGGTACATATGCTAGTTTGACTTCACCACTGGCTACAACATCAACATATGATGTATCAAATATATCATCTTGATCGTCTTCAAACTCACTTTCCTCCTCCTCTTCCTCTACGTGCTCTTCTACCTGCTCCTGCTTTGGTGGCTCTTGTGGTTTCTCTTCTGTCTCAGCCGGTTCATAGTCTTTCTCTGTACTTTCTTCGAAGCCTACCCACTTGGATTTGACAGGAGGTGGTAGCTGTGGTTTTACGGGCTTGGGGTCTTTGGCTGGCTCACTGGGTCCGGGCGGTTTCTTCTGAAAGTAACTGGTTGATTTAATACGGTCAAGGTCTCCTTGTGTTTTCTTTAAGATGTCATCAACACCAGATGTGAGCGCCTTGAACTTAAGCCACTCTTCACTCTCCTCGTGATTCGCAGGCTCTCCTTCTTGCTCCCCCTCTCCTGCTTCTTTCTGTTTCTCTTGCTGCTGTCGCCTATACTCTTCAAGCTCTGCTGAGTCAAAAAGCTCGTCCTCCTTGTGTTTGCTCTTTTTCCCTTTCTTTTTCTTCTTCAGTCCTTTTGTTATCTTCAGCATATTCTACTTCTAGTCTAGCTATACATCTGAAAAACAAATTAAAGCAGATTAATTTAAGAAGCTAAACATGATCATTTATAAATATATGATTCTCATTCCTCAGTAGAGTGAACTGTTCCTCTAGTACTTTGGCTGTTGCATATTCCAACTATATTTCGTTTTTTTTAGTATAATTTACTATAACGTTTTCCACGAATTGAGTTATTTTCCCCAGAGAATATCATCATTATGGCATAATACTATTCAGGCTTGGAATGATCCTACAAAATAAGGAAACGATAGAGTTTTTAGAAGCAGGGTTGCTATTTATTGGATATATTGCATGATGGACATGAAGCAGTATCTAATGCACTCAGAGTAATGTCGGTACTTTCTACAATTTCTCGAGGGCGTACGCGAAAGGTAAATGTTATCAGGGCTTCTCGAATGAAAGGTTTCATAAGTTCGGAGGATTTTTGAACTTTACAAGCAAATTATTTGGGATAGTTGAGCACTTACCAATGCAGATGTGAAGTTTAAAGGCCTATCAGACTTTGGCAAAACTTAATATGGTACGTCCACTCAAACATGAGAGCTAGTGCTGACAAAATGAACAAAGTTGGTTTGTATATAACATATATTGTGAGGGAATCGATGTGCGTTTATATCATTTCCGTGTGGGTAACGTGTAATCGAATTCAATTTATTTAATGAGAAGATGTAATGGCACATTAACACATAGAGTTGGCGGCTTAAAGAGTGAATAGGTTACTATTTTATGTGCAATAGCCATTGATAAATAATAGCTAAAAGACATTAGATTGCCAATACCAGTGCTTAGGTTGGACGGGTTACTTATTAAGTTAACTCCTGTTTTGAAATTATTTGTTTTACTGAAATTACGCTTTTCAACAATAAATGTAATTCTATAAGTACTTGTAGCATGCGACTTCAAAATTATATAACTCCCTGTGTGCACAAAAAAAAACGCCCGTGGCCCAGGAACTAGACAGGTTTCCCAAGGTGCTGTAATGACATGCTGTAGATATCATCCCATATTCAGTCCTCTATTTATCCCGTCATATCAGAATGTGAAATTCGCCCGTTATAATATGTGAGCGAAATGGAAATTTAGACAGAACATTAGATATTTAGCAGTTCTAATGAGATCACATGGGTTACTATGAGTTGGACTTACTAAAGGCAGAAAACACAAAAGTACAACACACTAGAGAAAAATGTATAGGCCGTTACCAATTACCAATTATAGGACACTATTTTATCAACAAGATTTCTTATATAACATTTTTTGATCCGACGCATAATTGCAGAGTTATTTTAGGTCTTCTATCTTACACCTTCCCTACCACTACTAAACTCCAATTTCTTAACGAACTGGATTTTCAGTTCCACATAAAGCGGCTGAACATTGAGTATTGTATTGTTTAAATCAAAATAAGGCCACACATAGACACTTAATGACAAGGACTGATAACCCTATATGCAAATACTGCAACAAACCCCTAACGATAAGGCACATACTGACAGACTGCATCCAACGAAAAAACCTTCACATACCCTAAGACATGACTGAACTATTTACTGACTGCAGCCAATATATTTCACAAATACTAACATATCTAAAACATATAAATATTTACCTATACATATAGTATAAAATAGAATAGGTCTACAGCATACTTAAAAATATTTAAAAGGGATAACTTTTGTTATATTCATTTAGACAAAGCACATATGAGAAACACTCAGATATTTAAGGAATATATTCTATAATATATAAATAAAGTACCCCTAAGGTGTACATGAAGGAATAAATATATATTCTAACAGAGATCTTGCCAATCACCATCGATGTGGGGCACAAACCAAATAAAAAATAAATAAAAATGAAGACTACTAGGATGTCCAGCAATAGTATTTATCCGTTTTCCTTACACACCGATGAAAACGAGCTGTGTATATAATTAATTTTTGATTTATTGTTTATTGTTAATGCGATATGAAAATGAGAGAAAGTTTACCTAAGGGAGAGAACTTAAAAATAAAAGTAATTCTGTTAGTTTTTGAGATTAGAGAGAAAATAGTTAAACTTTTCCGATCCGACGAATAATAAATGTAGGATGAAATAAAACGTTTAAATATGGAGTTTGTTAACAATGGAACAAAAACTGTATGTATTTTTTATTTATTAATTAACGTCCACTTTTTGCAACTATGGCTATTTGGGACGTGTTATCTACAGGTTACCACCCTTTTCTCGCCACGGTGGGACTAAGGATTTTAATTAATGAATGCTGATGAATGATTTCGTCACTAAATAAATTGGTTGGGGCTAGGAAAGCGCAAGATGGTAAATTTAATAAATAAATTCCTATATGATCAGGTGGGAATCGAACTCGCCACTCTAGATTTACCACGTAAAAAAATAATTATTTATTAACGTCCACTTTTTGCAACTAAGGCTAATCGGTACGAGTCATCTACAGGTTACCACCCTTTTCTAGCCTGGGTGGGACTAAGGATTTTATTTAATGAATTCCGTTACTAAATAAATTCTTCTGCCCAGTCGGGAATCGAACTCGCCACTCTAGGGTTACCATGTGAGATTAAGGTCAACGCTTTAATGCGAGATTAAATCAACGCTTTAACACACACATGGCTAACCTGAGCCCCAATTGTATGTATGTATGTTTGAAATTTTAAATATAAACATATGCATACATACAAGCTTACGTTCATATATATATATATATATATATATATATATATATATATATATATATATATATATATAAATTTGAGTGGAACAATTTTTCCTCTATTTCCTGGGTAATACTGGAAGAAATTTGGAGATTGTTTTAAAAAATCACGTGTATAACCTCAATAGCTGACTATAAAAATCTGCCAATAATAATAAAAATAAAAAAGACTATTATTAGATTCATGCAATATTATTATTAGGCGTGTATTATAAATACTTATAAAGGAGTTTCCTTTATTGAAAGGGAACGAGGGGAAATTAACCACTCACTTTTCCTTCTTATGAAAGTATCAGATGTTTCTTCCGACATTATCTAAAACCCACTCGGCTGACAGGTTGTCACAACTTCTCGAACATCTTTCCTTGCTCCCCACTCTGACCTAATCTAGTGGGAACAATCTGAGATGTGGGCCACACTGCGTTTACGCTATGAACTCTCATAGAAATTAAAATCGCAGGTTAGATCAGAAATCAACCATGGTTCTCTGTTTCTGTAACTTTAAGTACGTGTTTCTCTTTTATTTCGGTTAGCCTATTAATTTTGCAATGCTGCCAAATCAGCGTTCAATAATAGGTGTTTTTTTTTCTCATAAAACATATTATCTATGTACTGTATAGAAGTAAATGAGGACTTATTTATCATGTATAATAGGGAAGTTTGTGGGGATGAGGAAAGAAAATCTTTGTAAGTCATTCAAGCAGGAACTCTGAAACAAGGAAATTAATCTTATAGCTGAGAAAGCAATATATCTATACTTTTATAATAAATGCGTTTATAGTAGTTTTAAATTTATTTATTTTCATCAAAAGGCGTGAATATCCAAAAATCGTCTCTAAAATGAACGAAGCACATGCAAATGAAAAACAAAATATTATATGCAGGCAGAAAAATAAGTTGTCTAGTGGCCGAGTAACTGCTATACAGTGGCCTTATTACATTTTCCATTTCATGATGAAATTGACCTGATTGTTAGCAATCTTAACTTTTTTATCCTGTTTTAAGAAAGTATTGTAATAGAATAATTCGGCTATTTTCTCTCACCAATTTGCTATATATTAAGATCTGCATTTTATATTTATTTGACTTATTTACTGAAGTGGATCAATGAATATATATATATTTACACAAGATTGTTGAAGTCAATGAATCCTAGATAGTAATACAAATCAAGAAGCGATATTTCGTCTAAATATCTTGTTAAATAATAGTTTTATACTGGTTAAACTATTTCGAAAAATTACCTTTGTACAACCTTATGACTTTAGAAGTGACTTATTCATTGGTTAAAATACAAAATAAAAAATAACTTACGTTTCGTACTTTCCCATTATCATAGTTAATTAGGAAAAAAACCTGAATGCAAGAATATAAATTTAACTGAGGAAATGACCACTGCTAAAGGTTAACCTCAATAAAATATAGTAGAAAGTCATGGAAGAGAGGAACTAAGGCAGTAAAGCCGAGTTCCTGTTTATTGACCCATGCCCTTCAAATAATATTATGGCAAACTGAAACTGAAACCGTGATTAGATAGAACAGTTTTACAATTAATTCAAGAAAGTGGTATGGGAGCGACGTCAAGACAAAATCAATGGGGACATGGATTTCAAAACTCATCTCAACGCCGACTCTTAGACGTCACAAATTTATTAAAATATATATAAATAAAATATAAAAAGTTATTTAACGCCCAACAAAAGTAGATTGTGAGCACTAGAGCTTTTAATGTGGTAAATTGTTAGTTTTTGAGAACTCAAAGAAATATATTAATGCAATTAACTCGGTCAAAGTGTATTCGGTGGGCTTTGTAGAACATTGCTACGATTAAATAAAATTATTCTTTCTACATACTGATATCTATACTATTAAATTAAGAAGAGAGTTAAATACATTTTTGACATTATAACCAGTCCTTAATTAAAATTTTTAATGCGGAGAGTTTAGAAGTTTCTAGTCAATAATTGTAAAACTGTCAAATATATCAATGCAGAAATTGTGGAAGAAATGCTATCTCAGTAAATTTCGTATATCTTTCAGGATTGTCAAATATTAATAGTTAAAATAATTAATTTTTACATACGTTTTTAATAGTACTAAAATTCATATTACTTTCTTCTTCGAGTAAATCAGTATTGCTACATTTGACAGGAGGTAAAGAATAAATGTCAGTATCCAGTACATTTGTAGTAGCTGCTGACATTACTGGGAATCAAAATATACTACTAATAAGTATATATAAGATATACTAATAAATATATGTTTTCCAAGATATAATCATAAAGGTATATAACATTTGCTATGAATATTACACATAATATTTGCTGTAGGTGGATGTGAAAGAAAAATACGATTCAGCAATTTTCGTAAGAACTCAAACTCCATTTCTAGTACTTTATCTACAGCGATAATTACTTAGTTATATACTCTGAAAAGACTTTAAACTTCAGTAGTGCTTATAAACATTAAAAGTCAAAAGTCAAATTCTGTGGTCTGATAAGGAGGCAAGGTCCAATTGAAAGAAAAGTGCTTACATTCTTCGTGTCATCGGTGTCACTTTATAATAAAGCATATCTTCTTCATTTGTCACGAAGCACATATAAGTGGGCTAGTGAAACAATTCCGCTGATCCCACGGCTGGATAAATAAAACCAAATTTCTCCAGGAGCTGACGAGAGATAACAAGCTGGGTATTGAGTATTGGAGTTTGGGCCTGCTCCGTCGGCCGGGTCGATGTCAGGTTTGCCAACTCTCTCCCAATCATATTGATTTTACCCGCCAACAATGACGTCACGCGGGAACGCCTTCTCCTTGTGACGACACCACTGTACCGCGGGCTTTTGAAAAGTAGGCGTTCCTTTCAATTCATTGAAAGATAATTATCTCTCACAGCATAACTAAGTATTTGAATGATTATTCTGTTTTATAAATGAAATTTACGAGGAATAAAATATTAACTGAAAACAATTTTATAATTATTTAATCTAACATTTTTTTTAAAACAATGAAAAGGGAAAAAATAGTTATAATTGTCTTCTATACTATTATGGAAGCTTTAAATAGTTCTTGTTTCAACTGACGATTTTAGATTTAATATTTAGGTATAGGGATGATTCTACATAACAATTTTAACAATTTATTCACTAATTCTACCTAATAAATTTTAAGATTTATTACTTCCAAAAGCGAAAAATATTGATTGCGCTGAGGAAAATCACATTGTCGGATTGTTTATGTAGGTTACCGTCCATAGAAATTTTCCCAACAGTGTTGATATAAGAATGTATTTTGTTGCGAATATAAAAAAAAAACTAAGGGTAATCGGGACGTGGTAACTGCAGGTTACCATTCTTCTCAAGCCAGAGTGGGGCTAAGAATTTTATTTATTTAGTTTGTCACTATATAAATTCCTTAGTCACACCCTGGCTAGAAAAGGGTGGTAATCTGTAGATAACCTGTCGCATTCAGCCATAGCAGCAAACAGCGGACGTTAATAAATGATAATAATAATCATTCCTGTAAACTATTGGTTAAAGATAATCTATGGACTATTGGTTTACTCACAAAACACAAAGACCTATGCCTTCACAATTATTGCTAAATTGAGCCCCAGCTGTGTCCTTTGAGTTATTAGTTAATTTAGTTAACCCTGGTATCACGTGCTTAGTTGAAAAAATATAAACAACCAGGACTGAAGTTTTCAAAGATACCTCAAGAGACGAATCATCGTTCAAGGATGAATTTATTGCCAGCTCGACGATTTACGATACCACCAAAAGTTTCGTTTGTAAATTTATAAAAATAACGTATACTCAATGGGATTTAATGAACAGTTCCCTGCAAAATATAAGTGGTTTTCTATTTTGATAATGTTTCTGAAAACGGAGCAACCAGATTGCTTTGGTTTTTTCTAAGGGAGTCCGAAGATAAAGAGTATTCCTAAATATTGTAATAAAACTAAATCTGATGCGAGTACCACATGACTTCCCTGTCCTCCTATTAAACTAAATGTATCGTTGCATTTCATTTAAAATTATTTGATTTGAAAAGTGATATATCTCCGTTCCAATGCAAGGAACTGAAAAATGTCTTAAAACAAAATTTATAGATAGCTTTATGATCAAAAGAGGTCCTATTCAATATCTTGCGTGCCGATATAAATTACGGGGAAATTGGCATTTATTTATTTTATCTATTCTCAGCTTTATATGAACCTTACCCCTTAGTCGTTTGGATCAAGTGGGAAGGTGCTAGATGCTGCAACAGTCCCAAGACATGCGCACATACCTACAGAAGTCAAGACTAAACAGTTCAAATTGGTTCAGCGCGGGTCAAAACAGATAATGGAACTGAAATCTGAAAGCTGAAATTTTTCGCGATTGCAATACTTCGTATCGTGCAAGGAAGTAACTATAACGAGATAAGAAAATATGTTGTTCAACACATTTGTTAAACCAGAATATGTTATTTATTGAAGGAAACCTAGTAAGTAACAGTAGAGGTTCTATTAACAATTTCTAAATTCAACTAATTCTTTGTTGGTGGTTCTGCTAACCTTGGCAGGGCAAATATAGAGGTTTTAGGGCGAAGGGTGGGGCGTCTATGCCTTTGTAAAGGTCTGACGTATACACAACATGACGTCTTGTGCTCCAACTAACTAACTACTAATTCTTTTTCTGCACTCCATTTAAAATTATTTCATTTGAAAGTCATCTTTGTTCAGATGCATCTGATTAAAAAATATC
This sequence comes from Riptortus pedestris, assembly GCA_019009955.1. Classification (NCBI taxonomy): domain Eukaryota; kingdom Metazoa; phylum Arthropoda; class Insecta; order Hemiptera; family Alydidae; genus Riptortus; species Riptortus pedestris. Next base: position 69,073,997 of record CM032229.1, read on the forward strand.
TGTATATTTGTTTTTATAATGATAAACAAAAGTGGTCATATCCAAATTTTCTATGCCTCTGTTAGTTAAGCTTTTATGATAAAGTGTAAGCTTTTAATTCCACCCCGTCTCATCCGTATTTTATATAAGGGGGGGCAGAATTATATGTTCAACATTCCCGAGGACGAAATTGCAACGTTCTAAGGCTAGTATAGTACAATAGACAAATATTACTCTGAACCTAGTCTAGATAGATTCAGGAAGGAACAAAAAGTCAGTCACGGAGGGGCTGCGTTAACTAAGGAGATTTCCCACGTGCGTTAAATTAAATGTCCTATGAGAACAATTGGTATTTAGGCTTCAAATAAGGTTCGTCATAATATAACAGCTTATCGTTAACATGACATGAGTAGGAGTGGGGGCGGAATCTGTGAAGTGCTTGTTCTCAAACTTAAGCGTAGGAGCAAAGAAACGGCATTATCACCGCGGAATTTTGAAGAAAAGAAAAATATGGGAAATTTAAGAGCTTGAAGTGAAGAAATAATCAGAATCCGGTATTTATTTACTTCAATATTATCACTTTTCCCGTTACCAGAAATCCTGGAAAGGAGCAGGAAGGTACCAAGCCCCCTTTTGTTGTTGTTGTATTTGAAAACAAGAATTGTTTTCTCTCTCTATGAGCAATATATATGCATGTATTTGTGTGTGTGTGTGTGTGTAAATACGAAACAAAGATATAATATATTTCAAAATTTAATAAAGCTGGAAGTGTCTATGCAATGAAACTTAAATAGTAAGTAGTCTCTCAACTTTACTAACAAAATGAAATTGTTTCTGTTATTATTATTTATTGATTTATGCCCCACATCTAAGGCAATTGGCATGAAGTAAGCGACTCGAATCTCTAATTAGAGTAATCTATTTACTCTGTTAAGTAAACCCATTATCGATTGAATAAAATGTAATTTTATTGAAGTCCACTTTATGGCATTACTACGAATCGTCTCACAGATGAATATCATTCATTCCGGAATTAGAGTTTTATTTAGTGAATTAGCCAATAAATAATCTTCAAAGTTTAATGGCAAGGGTCACCAATAAAAGCACTTTTCTTTCCCCGCAAACATTATTCACAAATGCCCTACATGTTTCGAGGTTTGCCACCTCTTCAGGGGTCTTCAGTTCTGAAGTGCTTGTTCCCTATTACATTCGTTTCAAAGACCTCTCCAGCACGGAAGGGTCGTTTCAATGAATGTAAGAGGCCTGAGAACTGAATGGCTTCTGAAGTGATGGTAGGCAAGCCACGAAACATGTAGGGCAATTGTGAATAAAGTTTACGGGGATATAAAAGTGTGTGTTTTGTTGTGACCCTTACCATTAAACTATAAAGAATATTGGGCTCAGAATAAAAAGGTCAACAAATAAATTTCTATTCATTTCGTGGGAATCGACCTCAATACTTTAGATTTAGCAAGTGTATCGAAACCAATGTCACATGATCTCCGATCGAATGAAAAAATAATATCTTGTTTATAAAGGGCTTTGACGAAAATGGTTTTGGGATGGGAAAATGAAATTTCTGATATCTGGATTTATTTGATGTTTAGATCGTTATATAAGTTAAAATAGGATACATAAAATGATGAGTCTGATTGGCCATTGTTTTATGGATTGGAAGGTTTCGATTTTGTAGAAATATGTTGGTTTTGTGGAACTCCAAATCTCTATTCCGTTTTTGGCTATGATTATGGTTTCTAAAACGTTAAATAACGGTCACTTGTGCTTTTTTTTTTTTTTTTTTTTTTTTTAATAAAATAGTGTAATTTGGGTTATAAATCATAACAAAAAGTCTTCTTTATGAATAGTGAAGAAATTAAAAGTGAAGATATGTAGCTTCTCCGACACCGAACAAAATTACTTAATTAAAATATATTTGTTCAAACACGCTATATGATTTAAAAATTAATCTTATAGTGGAGTAAAGAAGAAAAAAAAACGTTGGCCATTCTTAATCCTTTTTATTTATTAAAATTAATTATAACAACACAACACAATGATAACATCCCAATATTATTTAAGGAAGTGGTTATAACCGATTTAAAGTTTTTTTGTCTGCCATATTTTGTCATTTGGAATATGTTTTGAGGGCGACTGTCAAGATGATGCCTAACATGGTTAAAACCGAACGTTCCATAAATATAATCCATATTATATATATATATATATATATATATATATATATATATATATATATATATATATGTAAAATATAGATGTATGTTATGAATACCCCTTTATAGTGAGTGATATGGAGGGCCACTATAAAACGAAAAGGTAGGCGTTTTCTCTATGTATTTCTGGATGACTTGAGTGTTATACTGGTCTACGTTCATTCTCCTGTAGGCACTCAATTATACTTGGCAAGTGCTCAAGCTACCAATTTCATTACGATAGTATTTTTTGGAGATTCTAGTTTCTTTATTTATTTCGTATTTATAGCATCCTATATTAAATCGATCCCATGTTTTTCCAGGACATGTATTCATGTCATATTCATGAAGGAAACCAACCAGCCATAAATTTTCCACCTTGCTCCTTCCTAGCCCTAACCAATTTCCAATCATCTGTTAATAATGTGACTTTCTGGATTAATGTACCTGGGAATTGACAATTAATTATTAAATTAAATTATTTATTAACGTCCACTTTTTGCAAATAAGGCTCATTGGGGCGGGGTTTCTACAGGTTACCACCCTTTTCTAGCCAGGGAGGGGCTAAGGATTTTATTTAATGAATTCCGTCACTAAATAAATTCCTATTGCCCAGGCGAGAATCGAACTCGCCAATCTAACGACAATTGATTATAATACAATTTTTTTTTAATTGAAAATATATTAGTAATACAAGAATGATTACTCTATATTTCATTGATTATAAGGCGAGCAATTTACCAATAATTTAATTATTTTATTTTATATGAGAGAAAATGTTTATTATGCCTGTTATCACGGCAATCAGGGAATGTTCTGTACTACCCCAGTAATCTATGTTACAGGCTTGAGACCTGACTAATGCTACAAATGCTTATGCTAATACGTTATCTCCAAGTCAAAATCTCCAAACACGATATCCTGCGTCGATGGTTTGAAGAGAAACATTGCCAATTTAAGGCTTAAAGTATAATAATCCTTCCACATATAAACATTATGATTTATTGATTTTATGGAAGGAGTACACCGCCAACGGTAATAAATAAATAATAATTGCATCAAATCCTTACTGAGACCAATTAAAGTATTTCAGCGTAAAAAAAAAAAAAAAAGGATTTTTATGTCTCAAACAGCTATATTTATTCTCCTTATTTTAGAATCAAAGACGTTTAGCCTCCTGGGCATTAACAATGGTAAAAAAAGTCCGTCACGCAGGGGCTGCGTAAACTAAGCAGATTTTCCATGTGAAGTTTTACAATAGAGAAATCTGCATACTGGTAACACAACACCACCTTGATTAAATGTAAACGGTAATGTGAAATCTTTCAGTTAATTAAAATAAATTCCCAACTGAAACGGCTTCTGAATCGTAAAAATAATTTATATTTTATAACTCAAATTTTAGTAGTACAAGAACTAAAGAAGGGTGGGGGCGGCGGATGAACAGAACGTATTTGCATAAATTTCACAAAGTAACAAAGGTAAGGTAAGGTTAGAAGAAGCTTCCACCTGAGCCGAGTACTTACGAAAACGGCCGAACTAATCCGAACTATACACGACCACAGACTTCATAAAAATGTAAATATCTCGGTTAATAAATAAATAACTAACAAATAAATAAATGTATTTAACAATATTTATAGTAAATTTACAATAAGATTGATTCTATACAATTTTTCGATCCGATGCATAATAACGGAGATATTTTGAATTTTTGAAAATCCCCTCTCTACCCCCCCCCTCCCACTACTCTACTATACTTTTTTCACTGGTCCGATTTCAGCCGTTAACGAACTTGATCTTCCTTTTTACATAAAACGATTAAATACCGAGTTTGGTGACGATTAATCAAAAATAGCGACCGCTAGAGTGTGTATATATATATATATAGTTTTGAACGGACCTCATTTTCGTCATCTCCTGGGTAGGATTGATGGAAATTTGAAGAAATTTTTCGAAAATCGCGTCATGAGTACGACCTCAATAGCTGATTTCCCTTAAGGGAAATCTGCTAATATACAGGGTAAAAAAATTGTTTAATAAGGAGAATAAACATAGCTGTTTGAGACCTAAAGGCCCTTTCTTTTGGCCTTAAATAATGATTTTTAAAAATATATTGAGTTTACTATGGGTTGGAGTATTCTACCGTAATCCTTAAATTAAACATTTAATGTTCCTCTTCAAAAGTTCAAGCGGGACGTCTTTTTTGAGAAGTTTGGGTGTGGTGACCTGGTTCAAAACTCAGCAGGTTACGAAAAACCTTTTACCTCAAATTAAATCGTTAAATGTTATTGAAGAATGGATTAGTTCTTCTTTATTTGTTAGACTCCTGACTTACAGAAATGCATTTCCATTCATAAAATATTTGCCTTCATAAGATTTAATTTGTATTTCTGAATGGAGAGAACTGTAATGAATGACCTTTCCATAGGGTAAACCCCATAACTACACTTGTTCTGTAGAATGGTTCCCCTGCGTGACTCCATGCTAACCTGCGGTCACGAGCACCCCTAATTTAATCTATAAATATGGCTGAATGAGCAAAAACGACACCTAAAAAACAAACAATAAGAAACTTGCTGTGAGGTTATATGAAATACTTTTTTCACTCTCAAGATTTCTTTGTATTTGGATTCACCGCTCTATACAATTGGTTTATAATCTTTTAATAAAGAAACCTATTGAATCGAACAGCAACAAATGATATTATCTGACCTTAAACGTCATATTTCAAGACAAGTTCAACCCCAATCTGAAATAATAAAAAAAAATCCGTTAGCCCAACACAAGCATGTTTGTTTAACTCCGTACAATTCATCATTAGCTGTTTATACATGAATTTTTCTTTATTTTGTAAATCTCAATACTTTTTTACGACGACATCAAATGTACCAAGGGCTACGCCAACTGAGTAGGTACATTTCCCTAGCATTGGATTACATTCTGGTGATCGCATATTCTCTCCGATGAGCAGAAGTGGGACATTTTTTCGAGTCAATAACGTAAAATTAAATTGATGACGACGTCACACAACGCATTTGCATGAATCTCCCTTAATAAAGGGCCGTTGAAAACAATATTTGGTAATTAACTTGGAATAACACGGTTCATGATGTATTGGCTTAGGTATTGTTAACGTGCGATGACAAAAAGTGGAGGCATAGAGATAGGTTATATACAATTTTTTGACTCGATTCATAATTAAGGATATATTTTGAATTTTTTATCCCGCGCAATATTTTATACCGAATTATAAACGAGATATAGGCTAAAAACTATAGCGGGAGCCAACAATTTTAGTGGGTACAAATGTTGAAACCGAACTTATCAATACTCCTCCTTGATTATAATCTATATTAACATTTGATTAGCAACGAACAGGAGTGGGGTTTTAATGGATATATGAAATGCAAAATCGCCATGTTTCATTTCCTATTGGCATAGTCGCAAACATACACATAACAAAGGTTGTTCATTATGTTGTTTAGAGTAAAGTTTGTCATGTATACTTGTGTTTTATACCGAAGGATTAACGAGATATACGCTAAAAATTATAGTGGGAGTCAACTGTTTTATTGGGCACAAACAACAAACCCGAATTAAACAAATCTCGGTATTTAAATTAGCATTGACTACTCTATGATTGCAAGCTATATGCAAATTTCTAGGGACGATCATGAGTTGGGGTTCTAGGGGATGTACGAAATCAAAAATTGTGATATTGTTATTGTTATTTCGGCAGACATGCACATTGCAAAAATGATTTGTTTTGCTATTTATAGTTACGTTTGTTATATACACCTTTGATGTATACCAAAATATAAACGAGATATACACTAAAAACTATAGCGAGAGTCAACAATTTTATTGGGCACGAAAGACTGAACTAAATTAATTAAAACCCGATACACGAATCTGCCAATATTTCTAGGAACGAGCAGGATTAGGGGTTGTAAGTGAAGCCTGAAATGAAAAATCCCAATATTTTGTTTCGTATTGGTTTTTCGGCAAACATGACAGAAAAAAATACTTTCTTATTTGAAATAACGGTTACTAGTAATTTCTGAATATTCACTAATTTAACAAAAAACATTGTTACACTAGAGAATATTTATAATTCTAAATGCTGAAAAACATCACATACCAGTTTTATCTAATTATAAGTTCTGCACTTCTAAAATAAATTTTTTTTGGTTCAAAGATTTAGAAGGGGGGACGTGTTAACTGGAAGTAGTCTCTTTTTGGCAATTAATAGTTATGTTAGTTGTGAACTTCTGCAAAAAAATACTTCAAAAGAAAGTTTGAAAAAATGTAGAGGCAACTACTTCATTATTTTAGGGCAATCGTTTATAGTTCTAGGTACAACAAATAAATAATCGAATTAATTAATTAGTTAATATTTAAAAAAATGTCGCAGTAACGCAAGAGCACTTATGTTGAAACCGATAAAAAATATTTAGCAATTGGTTCTGATTTATGATATGGTTGGCCACACAGGCACTTCATAAATATAGAGATTTTCCACTTGCAATTCGACATTAGACATAATTCATACATTATACCAAGTCGAATCTCAGTTCCCTTATTAAAAAATAGCTGAGGTCATACGGTTATCACGGTTCACTTTTAATTCTATCGGTCTACGCGAGTAGCTGCCGAATGTAAAGAATAGATTAATTAAAGATGTGTTAAGAACATTTCACGGTATTTTAGGTTATTGTGAAAATCGGGTGCGCGGAGCGGGAACCCTACATAGGAAATTAATAAGATGGAATAAAACAAATTCATATACTTTCGTTGATAATCCAGCTCCTGCAAAATTTATGGCAGGAATTTTGGAACATAACTCTACAAACATTCCATATATGACTTTTCCCTATAAGGAGGTATTAGCGATTCATTTTCTACACATTTTAAGAAGACATTAAGAAGGATTTTTAAAAAATCTTATCATGATGGCAACTTCAACAGCAGACTTCTTATAAGAAAAGCCAGCTAGAATTAGAAGGCACTGGGAGAAGACAGGCGTGCTGAAGGGGAGGGGAAGACGAAAAGGATGTAATTACGGATATGGCGTGAAGTAGGAGGTCACAAAAAGGAGGCAAACAAGTACACTTGGTATGATGAGATGTAAGAGATGATGAAGCAAAGGACGAATGACTGGGAACATTCTTAAGAAACGCTAGCCGTCTTTTATTCTTATAATTTAGAAAAGAGGCAAAACGCTAAAAACATTCTGGAATTCTGGAAAAGGAGTTATGTATTATTATTTTTTATTTTTAACGCCCACTTATGCTACTATGGCTAATTAGGACGGGTTATGTATAGGTTACCACCCTTTTCTAGTCAGGACAAAGGATTTTATTTAATCAGATCATCACTAAATACACTCCCATTTCCCAGGCGAGACTCGAACTCGCCCCTCTAGGTTTACCATGTTAGATTAAGGCCAACGCTTTAACTCACATGGCTAACCTCAGCCCCCCCCCCCTCCAAGGATTTATATAGAGATACCGAAGATCTAAGAGATAAAGAATAAATTAAAATAAAGCATTTGAATTATGACACATGCTCACAATTTTTTTCAATTTATTTGTCTTCAACCAAAAAGTTATATACAAAATTAATATTCTTGCCATGTTCTAATGTAGAAAACCTGATTAATTCATTGGAAACAAATGATTGTAAATCCTACAGTTGCCATTGCTATGTTTGCAACATTATAAAATTATTATTATAATTCATCATGTCATATTAACAATAAAATTTTATTTCATGAATTACTTTATTCTCAGCCTAAATTCCAAATATTGTTTTCATTGAACATTTTCTGTCAGATGTACCCATGCATGTATCTATAATTATTAAATTATGCATAATTTAAGATTTCACGCTCTAAACGTTTTATTTGATCAACACCACGAATACTAAAGGAGTGAACTTTTGAGAGGGGAATTGTTGAAAATTCAAAATATCTTGTTTACTAAGTCGGATCGAATAATGTAACGTAACAAAAGTTGTTGAAATTTTAATTTATTGTTATAGGAATAGACTTAGTTAATGAAAGGACTAAAACACACAAACTGAAATTTAATTTAGAAAAAAAATATCTTACACCTACCTTAGGCATTAAATTAAACCGAGTGACAATACAAGAAGAACATATTTTAAAATACCTTGGATTTCACATTGACAGAATATTGAAACGTAAATATCACATTACTAACTTACAAACAAGACTGCTCTCAATAATAAATGGACTCTCTATGACTGCAGACTGTCTTGGGGTTTTAAATCCGACGCTCTGACCACATTATACAATGGGGCGATTGTCCCCATATTGACGTTTGGAATTGAAATATGTTGCCATGCCTTAAGCATGAAAAGAAATGCCAAAACAATTACAAAGAGTGCAAAAACTATTTGCTATAGAAATTGCTAAAGGATATCGTGCATTATGAGGCAGTATTAGCAAACACAATAGCAATTTGTCCACGAGGAAATACTAAGTCAGCATATGTTATTGGAATTAAATGAAATCCAGCGACTTTACATTACAAAATATTACTATATACGAAATAGAACAAGTCGTCAGACATACTTACTGGTTACATCCAAAGGATTACATTACACCATTAGACAACCTAGACATAATGTGGACCTATCTATATACACTGACGTAAGTAAAAATGATGATGGCGTTGGGTGTACGTACATCATTTTAAAAGACGACCATATTACATAGAAACAATACAGACTATCACCACTATGTACAAACAATCAAGCAGAATACCTTGCAATAACTGAGGCACTTAAAACACTGCAGGACATTTCAAGCGACAGAGAGACTAGTACAATCTATACGGATCGCAGAATTAACATAGACCGCATTTACAATACGAAAATCATAACGAACTGAACAGGTCAGAAGACTAATCATATTATGTAGTCAGAAAAATTTAATAGTAACAATAGCATAGATAAAAGGACACTCGGGAAAATTAGGAAATGATACAGCAGACCTACTTGCAAATACAGCTTCAAGAGATGAATCAATATACCTTTTACCCACTCTAAACTGACTAAGGAGACCAGTAAAACTCTTTTGTGACACGAATCTTGTAAAAAATGGGAGGAAAGATGGACAAACACACTTAAAGGACGACAATTAAATAAGTCCGTAAGTTAAATAAGTACGTACCAACTATATACTAGATACAAAAATAAAACAACACTTACCAATTCCAAGCTAATATAATTTATATCAGGGCATGGACCTACAAAAGCTACTTGTACATATTTAAACAAATACATGCAAATCTGGCAATGGGACTCAACAGATATATGACCACCTCTTATATGACTGTACATTACTTGACGGACCACGAAAAAAAAATCATCAAGTACATTACCTTACAAAACGGAACTTTTACTAACATACATCAAGGGATTAAATGGATTTATACGAGAATTAGACATAATTCTGTACATCTACACCTACTGTTCATACACATGAGTAATGTTTACATATGTTTTTGTTTTTATAATATTTGCAATTATTGTATAAAAAATATGATATGTATTTATGGAAATATTTGTAGTATTCAAAGGATGGATCACACAAAGCTTAAATAAACTCCCACGTTAGAGGGACACTCTGCGTGGAAACAGGAAGAACTGTTGTTTTCTCTTACTCGAATATTAACGGAGTTTTTGTAAATTTTTGGTTTCAGAATTTTGTAAACCCTCACTTCTACTCATTCAATTTTCACTTTAAGTACCTCAGTCACTAAATATCTGAAGTCCAACTAACATTTTAATTTCTGTTCATCTTCTTGTTTTCAGCCAACAATGAACCCCCAATTCTACTCATGGAGAATAGATTGAGATTGAATAGAGATGAGATGACCATTTGGGAAATCTGCTTAGTTTGCGCAACCCCTGCTTGACTGACTTTTTTGTTAATTATCTATTTTTATTTTCCGCAATGAGGGCGACTCAAAGATGAATTTTTTTGTCGTATAAAAATCATAAGATTATTATTATCCATAACCATAATTTATGCAGAAAATAAAAGATATAAATAAAAAAAAATCAATTCTTCTATATTTTCATATTATGGAAAATAGTAGGTATTGGGTAGGTATTCATATTATGGGATAGCAGGTAGTATAGTTATTCAATAATTATAAGACTCTTGATCGTTCTAGGGTAAGGTCTGAATCTGAACGAGACTATGACTTCCTTGGAAGAAGAATATGACAGTCAGTTACACTTTATATGGAAGAGAAACATTACATTATTGGTACAATTAATGATTAAATCAAGATATAACTGTATTGAGACACATGACTTCTTAACTCGTACCTCTCAAGCTATTAAATATTTTTTTGGTTATATTTCTCTTAAGCAATGGTAAATCTGGTTGAAAAGTTTATGGTTTAGTTGAGAAAATTATGCCTTGTAAGGATAAGGCAATAATCAATAATCATCATTTCAGCTTATGCGAAAGTTACGGGATGAAAGAGAAATAGTTTCCTGTGGAAATATAAAGATTAAATTAAACTATGTGACTAATAAATCCAACTGAAATGATGGTGTAAGAAACGACTCCTTAGACGGTCAGAATACTAGATATTAAATTCTTAGATTTTTTTTATTTATATAGATAAAAGTTGATTACCAAGTTAAACATATATATATATATATATATATATATATATATATATATTTATATATATATATATATATTTATATATATAGTGTAATTATGACCACAAATACTTGAATGGCAACATTTCACCTTAAGAACAGACCACTCCGCACTACGTTGGTTGCTGCTGTTCAAGAACCCAGAAGGGCAGCTGGCACGATGGATTGAACGTCTGCAGAGCTATGACTTCAGCATTGAGCATCCCAAAGGGGGGGGGGACACAATAATGCTGATGCCCTTTCAAGACGGCCATGCAACGTAGAATGCAGACATTGTACCAAAGCCGAGAAAGAGGAAAGCGTGATTGATGTGCGACTTACCCGTATTGGCTCAGGCGAGGACTGATAGAAGGCTCGGAAAGATGACCCGATTCTGGCGAAGATTATATTAGCTAAGGAGGGGAACAGAAAACCGACCCGTAATGAGACATCAGCTGAAAGCCCACTTGCGAAATCATACTGGGTACAGTGGAATAGCCTACAACTGGTTGCGGGCTGCTTCTATCGGTCTTGGGAGAGTACAGATGGGAAAACCACAAGCGACCTAATTGTCGTGCCCACTTCCAAGATAAAAGAGGTATTGAAGCAGTTCTATAATGGTCCAAGCGGCGGCCATCTGGGCATTACAAAAACCCTGGAAAAGATAAAACAACGATTTTACTGGGAGGGATGTCAGCAATCTGTAACCGATTGGATAGCCAATTACGAACAGTGCATTGCAGCCAAGGGACCAACGAGAAGAAGTCGTGGCAAATTTCAGCTGTACAACGCAGGTGCCCCTTTCGAGCGGATAGCCATAGATGTTGGTGGTCCATTCCCTGTCAGTGAGGCTGGAAACCGGTATGTCCTAGTTGTCATGGACTATTTCAGTAAATGGCCCGAAGTGTATGCCATTCCAAACCAGGAGTCTAAAACGGTTGTAGATGCCTTTGTAAATAATTCGGTGTGCCGATACGGGGTTCATATAGAACTCCATTCTGACCAAGGGAGAAATTTCGAATCGGCCATATTCAAGGAAATGTGTGAATTGTATGACATCAAAAAGACAAGAACGACACCACCTCATCCACAATCTGATGGCATGGTTGAAAGATTTAATCGGACACTGGAGGAATATCTCAGAAAAGTGGTTAGCACACACCAAAAGGATTGCGATGTGTACCAAAATTACTACTGGCTTACAGGTCGGCCGTCCATGATTCCACCTCACGTACTCCGGCGAAAATCTTATTATGAGCAGAATTAAGACTGCCAGCGGATTTGGAATTTGGAGCCAAACCCGGACCGTCCTGCGAAGATAATGGAAATACTCCCCAGGCACAGGAAGACCTGCATGACCTCCATGAGTTTGTACGCAACCGTATTAAAATGATAGGTGATAAGATGAAAGCCAGGTATAATCGAGCAGCAAATACGGAGGGATTCACTGAAGGACAAATGGTTCTACTATTCAACACACAACGCAAGAAAGGGCTATTCCCTAAATTGTAAACCCACTGGGAGGGACCTTACAAGATTGAACGACGTTGTCTACAGGATACAGAGATACCACAATCCGAGGTCTAAATGAACGTGGTTCACCTAGAGCGACTAGCCAAGTATGGCAACGGCAATATTCAGCCTATTTGGGACGAAAAGGCTTAAGTGGGCGGCAGTTTTGCGAAAATTAAATACTTGGAAGAATTGGACAGATATGTTCACGTGTTTGGGGAGTGTGGAGATCAAAGGGGTGCCGCTAATTGCCCGTACTAGTCCCTTCCAGTCCAGACGTCGAAGGGTCCAGCCAATTCCCCTTTGATGTATGCCGACGACCTATATAAAGAACCGGCCAGCCACGAGCTAGTCAGTTTTACTCTCAGCTGTCTTGATGGTCACATCAGTGCGACTTAGTGCAGTGTGGTAAAGTGTTTCTTTTTTTTTTTATATTAGAAGAACAGTGTTGTGCCTTGACTCTGTGAGTAACATAGTGCCGTGTTTAAGACAGTGCAGTGCGGTCTTTTTGTGAAGTTCATTGATCGCGAGTGAATTATTGGACTGTGTAATCAGAAGAACAGTGACGCTATCAGTGCATAATGTGAGTAGTAATTAAGAATAATTAATCAAGTGTATTGTGCATTGTTAAATAAATTGTGTAGTGATAAAAACTGTGAAACTTATGCGTGTTTAATTTTGCAATCCAAAAGAACTCTTATTAACAACGTTTATTACTGGTTTTGGTAATAAAACGTAACAATATATATATATATATATATATATATATATATATATATCATTAATACCGTGTAAGGCCTACTGTAGAGAGTACCCAGTAGTCAACTTCCACATTTGATCATACTTCCACATTTTTTCCGGGAGAAGTTCAGATTAGTGAAGAATTTTAATGGAATTAATTAGAATTACAGGGCTTGATAAACTACTTCTACATGAAAGGGGAAAGTTTACTTCATGTGAAAGTGAAACTCTATGAGTTAGGCAGGTACAATATATTGGGCATACAATAACCAGTTTGCCACAATATAACACAGCTTCCCCACCATAGTTCATTTCCTAAACCAGCCTCAATTGATCCATAACTAAGGCTCTAGGTCTATTTAAAATGTAGAGAATACTCGTTCATTCAAACCACTCGCCTTTCTCCTTGCGTCTCATGAGAGCAGGGCAAAAATAATTTAGAACTATATAATGATTGACAAATCGTTTGGGTTTTTCTTATGCCTAATCAATAATTGGCTGAAATATAATCAGGATTAGTCATGATTGAATTGGACGCTTTAGTCACTGCTCGAGCTAGTCATTAGTCGTAGGTCGTATTAACCATGTTAGATCAGTATTCATCTGAGAAATTAATCTCACATTAGTCATCACTTTCAGTCGTACAACTACTTTTTCTGTACTAATGAAAGACATGACTAACTTTGTAAACAGTTATGGTATTGTAAGTCAATGTGTGAATTGCGGATTAGAATAACTCCATCAATTCAGACAAATAATAGTAAGAATGGTCTTATCTCTTGAACAATGAATGTGTTCATAAGCTGCCGAAAGATATGAATGCTGTATTCATCTTCAATAGTTTACCGTTTTAAATGTGTTTTTTTTTATTTTCTTTTAAAACTCTGCCAAGCACTCAAATAGTGGCGTCTGCAGCAAATGTGAACCTGAAACAATCGAATTGGAAAACCATGGCAGATCATCTTCTAATTTCATCATCCGTCTGAGTAAGGTTGTCACCGACAAGAAATCGTAAATGTAAGACAACTAATGCATTAGGAAACATAATAGCCGTAAGGAACATTTCGACATTGCCGAGAAAAAATTTGATTAGTCACTTATCAATGATTACTCTTTGATTGCTCTACTAGTAATTAATAATTAATTGTAATAACTGTAGTTTCGTCTACTCCGCGTCTCAAATGCGACATAGATAAATTATCCGTAACTTCACAAAGCTGTTGTTCAACTATAGAGCTATAAGCATCACTAGTGTATTCTGATAACTATATCTTGTTAGTTATCACCAACTTGGTCAAAGAATGTTTTTGTTGATATTGTTTGGAACAAGTGGTAGTATCTCCACATTCGTGTATACCGTCCAATAATTGTAATTAAATTTTAAAATAAATGTTTACTTTTAGTAGCGCTGTTGACATGCAGTAAGATAAGAAGTTATCACCCGATCAAAGTTATCGCCGGCTAGTAAATAAGAAAGAATGGTGCAACCTATTAGTCATTGATTTTTATTATCCATTTTCTAACTAGATTTATTTTATTTTCCACAGGCCCAAATCCTCCCATGTTTATGTGGAAACAGTTTTGTTCAATACATCTGAAATCATTCCATTGACTGCCAGATAACATTTTATAGATTTTTGACTCAACCAAAGATTCAGATTTTGTTTAATAGCCTCCTCTTAATTTAATGCTATCTATCACTCGATTTTCTCCACGTTTCGAGAAGAAAAAAAAAAAAAACTAACTTGAAAATTAGAAACTAACGAACACTAGATTACAAACTTTAAATGATTTATTAGCTGTTTTTTTATTTCCTTGTACGAAATAAAGAAAGTGTTGTAATTGTGGAAATTTTTGATTTTCAATTTAATTTAATTTAATTTAATTTAATTGATTTAAACAGAATTATCCAGTATTGACATTTCCTGAGCTCATTTTGACTAGTTGCGTGCCATGACGTCTGTATACATACGTACACGTATCGCCCATAACTCAAAGGCTGTCATTCTTATTTATTTGTTGTGGAGCGTTCGCTGCGAGGCGATAGTGCTCATAAAAAAAACAATGAATATGAACAAAATAAACAATGAAAACATTAATAGAAAAAAATCAAACAGTAAAATTAGAACAGAACAAACTAAGAATACAACCAAATAACAAAACGCAACCAAAGAGACAAATAAACAAAAACGAAAACGAAACATTAAATTTAACAAAAAAATATCTTAATAAGAACTAGATAACTAAAAAACTATAAAGACAAATGTAATTACGTAAACAATAGTATACTATCAATGGTTAAAATTAAAGCTAAAATCAAATAAATAAAAATTAGTGAGTACATAAATAAAATTAACAGATTAACTTTTTTAATATCTTAAACTTTCACAATCATATGCTCCCACTTTCTTTATCACACACACGCACGCACACTTAGAATCCTGAAATTTCATATTTGGGATTGTTGTAACGTCTAGTTGTGAAACTCCCCTTTTGACCGAAACAGACTAAATGGGAGAGGGGGGTTAGAGAAGAGCAAAAATTTCAAATTTCCTCGTACGTATTAGTAATTTGAAACCAAATGTACTGAATCTTTTTAATTTATCTTGAAAAGATCTATAAATTATGTTCTATGACATAGATCGATTCCGTCAATTGTATCGAAGATATGTGCAATACAAATTTTATTTTATTTAATAGTATAAAGTAATGAGATGCCTACGGCAATTTTTTTTTAATATCGGACAAGTGACACGCGAGAATCGCTTTATTCTACAAATTGTGTGTTTTATATGTTTTACGGTTTTTCTACTCTGTTGCTAAAATAACTCATAATGCGTAATCAATCCCGAGGATAATATTATAAAATCGAACACAATACGTAATGTGGAGTCCGTATAAATGAAATAAGAAATTCTCAAACTAAAACTTCCATCTACAAAATTGTAGAGGTCAATAAATTAATAAATTCAATGGTTAATAGAATAATATTGCTGCGAAACTTACTTGCTTGAAAACTACTCATATCCAATCGCTTATTTACAAAGTATGAAGAAAATGAAGGCAACAAGGCTGCAAGAGGCGAGAATCTTCTAAACTTCGGAACTTCGGATCCGACGGAGCGCCTAGATCCTGCAAGCCAACGCCCGAGCAATATGTTGTAAAACTTCTGACTAGTGAATAATAGTGCGTTCGGTACAGCTTAGGGACCAGTGCAAACGTAACAATGATAACATACAAACCAACTATTTCTAAGTTTATAGTTACACATGTATATAAAATTGTATTAAGTCGTTCATTGATCCTATCTAGTTAATGACACCAATGACTAATGCTCACAATAACGAATAGACCATCACATTTGTGCGTGTGAGTTTGAGGGTGTATGTGTGTGTGCGCGCGCATGTGTTGCTGTACTAGTGGCCGCAATTTTTGCTTGGCTGTTTGCAAACACGGCATTAAAACATTTCAAATAAAACTAAAGTATTATTTCTGGAATTGCCAAAATCAATGCATAGATGAGTTTAGGTTTCGAGATAGTATAATATAAAACGTATCTAGATAGGATAGTATAAAAACTATCTGCATTAAGAATATGTGTATATAAGAAAATGTTATATTCAGGCAACGTTAACTAAACAAACCTGAGGCCCCCCAAATTAATATAAATAATTAATTTTTTTAAACGTTATTTAAAGGTTTGTGTAGGCCTTATTTTATATCGAATGTACTACCCATTCAATATCAAAACAAACGGAAATAGCCAAAATACGGTGAAGGTCGCAAGTGATATAATTTAACCAAGTTAAGAAATATATAAAGTAACTAAAATATTTTTAGCTCGATATGCATATGATGGATTATTAGCGCTGTGAAATTTTCAAACATATATCTCTACTAGGAACGAAGATAGTAGGTGGGGGGAGGGACAGGAAAATGCCAGCTTCATATCTGCGGTTTTAAAATTTAAAACTTCAAAACATATAATTGTAACAAGTGCTCAATGACCTATTGCACAAGGGAGGCATGAACAAAATTTGAACCTCGTATCTTGGATAATGTAATTTAATCCTCACCCCCCCCCCCCCATAAAAGTTGTAAGAAGAATTTTGTGGGAGACTATCGATAAAATATATACAACGTACAAATGCACCCCGGAATTAGTGACTTAATGTCCACACTTCAAAGTTGAGCAAACCAAAAATAAATAATATGATTAAACATATCAATATAAATAAAGAATGAAAATAAACTTTAATAAGAAATAAAGAAATGAATAGAAATACAAAACTAGACATTTTTTCTTCATATTCCTTTAGACGGTAAATAAAACTGATAATAATAAGACTTAGAGATGAACGTGCTTAGTTCAGTAAATAGGTCAACATTCCCCTGGAGTCGATGATATAAACTCACTATTGACCAAGGAACAAACATCCAATTGAGGCTGCCTTCCCTTTATTCTCGTATTCAGCCTAGAATCGCTTTATAATTCAGCGCGAGATGTATAGACAAAATTGAACGTAAAATATTGAAAATGTAAATAATAACGTTAAAGTGAGTAATATTTGAAATATTCAACAAAATGTTTGGTATTCAAGCTAAGAATAAAGTGGTTCATGATATAACAGCTTATAGTTTATAGCAATGGGAGTTTACTCAAGTCTGAAAATAAAAAATCCAAATATCTCGGTTAATGTTCATAATAGAGAAAAAATGAATACAACAAAATTAATAGGTAATTGAATTTGAATTATGAATCATTCTTACGATTATTTCACCCCACCTTAATAACACAGATATTTTTTATTTTCGAAATCCTCACTCTCTAACCCCCTCCCCACCCCTCTTACCAGTCCGATTCCAGCTGACACTACTCAACGAATTTGATTTTAGTTTTACATCAACGCCCTTAAAACCGCTTTTAGATTTTTTAGCAGATTTCCCTTAAGGGAAATCAGCTATTGAGGTCGTACTCATGACGGAATTTTCGAAATTTTTCTTCAAATGTCCATCGATCCTACCTAGTAGATGACGAAAATGAGGTCCGTTCAAAACTGTATGTATATATATATATATATATCTATATATATACTAGCTCAGATACCCGGCTTCGCCCGGGAATTCATTAGACGCTGAATGGTGATGATATTTTTTTGGCAAGGCTTTACTTTACACAATATTTTGACATTTACCCGTGTTATACGGGTTAATACCCGTCGTTTATGTGGATTTGTTAATAATAAAATTATTTTTTTATGCAAGACTTCACTGTTCTGCATATTGTCATATTTCCCGTTTCCTGTGCATTATGCATAGATTTGAATTATTAATGAGAAAATATTGACATACATTTGAATAATTTTTTTCATTTGAGGTACCTGGTAGTTCATATTGAAAAGAAGTGTTGAGAAAATTTCTCAAAATAACAAATTAAACAACTTTTGTTATTTGCATATTTGCCGAAACCCCAATAGGAAATCACTATTTTAATTTCAGGCCTCCCTTACAACTCCCACTCCTGCCCGTCCCTAGAAATAGTATGGCTTATTATAAGGAAGGCATTAGTGCTAATTCAAATACCGAGTTTGGTTTAGTTCGGTTGAGTCTTTTGTGCCAAATAAAATTGTGCTCCCGCTATAGGTTTTAGCGTATAACTCATTTATACTACCGTATACGGCAAAAGTGCATATGAAAAAGTTACTCTAAATAACAAAATGAATAACTTTTGTTATGTGCATATTTGTTGAAAAAGCAATAGGAAACGAAATATCGCTATTTTTAATTTCAGGCCTTCCATATAACCCCCACTCCTGCCCGTTCCTAGAAATGTTAGTATGGCTTATTGTAAGGAAGGCGTTAGTACTAATTCAAATACCGAGTTTGGTTTAGTTCGGTTGAGTCTTTTGTGCCAAATAAAATTGTGGACTCCCTCTATAGTTTTTAGAGTATAACTCATTTATACTTCCGTATACGGCAAAAGTGAATATTACAAAAGTTACTCTAAATTACACAATAAACAACTTTTGTCATGTTCATATATGCCGAAAAACCAATAAGAAACGAAATATCGCTATTTTTAATTTCTGGCTTCCTTATAACCCCCACTCCTGCCCGTCCCTAGAAATGTTGGCATGGCTTGTTATAATGAAAGCGTTAGTGCTAATACACATACCGAGTTTTATTTAGTTTGGTTGATTATTTTGTGCCATATAAAATAGTTCACTTCCTCTATAGGTTTTAGCGTATATCTCGTTTATAACTCGGTATACGACGAAAGTGTATAAGTCAAAAGTTACTCTAAATAACAAAATAAACAACTTTTGTTATGTGCATATTTGCCGAAAACCAATAGGAATCGAAATATCGCTATTTTTAATTTCTGGCTTCCCTTATAACCCCCACTCCTGTTCGTCTCAGAGGATATTAATATAGCCTAAAGTCTAAGTTGGGTTAGTAGTAATATACATACCATGTTTCATAAAATTCGGTTCAGCCGTTTATGCGTGAAAAGGTAACAAACAAACAAACAAACAAACAAACAAACAAATAAACAAACAAATAAACAAACAAATAAACAAACAAACAAACAAACAGACACCAAAGAAACAAAATGCAGTTATGGTGTCTATGACATGTGAAACGAAAAGTTATCGTGAAATTTCGTGAAAAAAATCAATGTACAGACAGAGGTTACAATTTTATATGTATCTATATATATATAAAATTGTAACCTCTGTTTGTACATTGATTTTTTTCGCGAAATTTCACGATAACTTTTCGTTTCACATGTCATAGACACCATATCTGCATTTTGTTTCTTTCGTGTATGTTTGTTTGTTTGTTTGTTTGTTTGTTTGTTTGTTACCTTTTCACGCATAAACGGCTGAACCGAATTTTATGAAACTTGGTATGTATATTACTACTAACCCAACTTAGACTTTAGGCTATATTAATTTTCTCTGAGACGAACAGGAGTGGGGGTTATAAGGGAAGCCTGAAATTAAAAATAGTGATATTTCGTTTTCTATTGGTTTTTCGGTACATATGCACAGAACAAAAGTTGTTTACTTTGTTATTTAGAGTAACTTTTGTTATATACACTTTTGTCGTATACCTAATTATAATGGCGTTATACGCCATAAAGTGATAGCAGAAGTCAACAATTTTATTTGGCACAAAATACTCAACCGAACTAAACCAAATTTGGTATGTGAATTAGCACTAACGTCTTCCTTATAATAAGCCATTCTAGCATTTCTAGGGACGGGCAGGAGTGGGGGTTATAAGGGAGGCCTGAAATTAAAAATAGTGATATTTCGTTTTCTATTGAGTTTATGGCAAATATGAACATAACAAAAGTGGTTTATTTTGTTATTTAGAGAAACGTTTGTCATATACACTTTTGTCGTATACCTAATTATAAAGGCGTTATACGCCAAAACGTTATTACAACAATTTCAGAAGTCAACAAGTGAACAAGTTGCAGAAGTCAACAATTTTATTTGGCACAAAAGACTCAACCGAACTAAACCAAACTGGGTATGTGAATTAGCACTAACGTCTCCCTTATAATAAGCTTTACTAACATTTCTAGGGACGGGCAGGGGTGGGGGTTATAAGGGAGGCCTGAAATTAAAAATAGTGATATTTCGTCTCCTATTGGGGTTTCGGCAAATATGCACATAACAAAGTGGTTTATATTATTATTTAGTGAAATTTGCTAAACAATTCTTTGGAACTACAAGGTACCTCACCAGGAAAAACTAATTCAAATGTATGTTCATATTTTGTGCATATTAATTCAAATCTATGCATAATGCACAGGAAACGGGAAATATCTAGAACAGTGAAATCTTACATAAAGAAATAATTTTATTATTAACAAATCCACAGAAATGACGGGTATTTAAACTAAACACTGGGACGGGTAAATGTCAAAATATTGTGCAAAGTAAAGCCTTGCCAAAAAAAATACCATCACCATTAAGCCTCATATGAATTCCCGAGCGAAGCCGGGTATCTGAGCTAGTATAGATATAATTGTGCTGATGTTTTCGACCAGGTTGTATTTATATGTGGTGTGTTGTTCTTTTCGGAGCTTTGGTCAATGTTGGTGAAATGAATCTTAGTTTATGCCAATATTTCGAGAATTTTTATTTTCTCTTCTTCAGGGCTGTAAAAATTACATGTACTACATTATAATATTGCACATTGGTGTTATACATTGTTATAAAAGGGTGTGTTTTCCTTATTATTTCTTACCAAGCTAAATATATTTACAGACTAGTATACATTCTTATTGCACTATGCATAGTGCAATAAGAATGTATTACTAGTCTGTAAATATATTTAGTCTTGGTAAGTAATAATAAGGAAAACACACCCTTTTATAACAATGTATAACACCAATGTGCAATATTATAATGTAGTACATGTAATTTTTACAGCCCTGAGGAAGAGAAAATAAAAATTCCCGAAATATTGGCATAAACTAAGATTCATTTCACCAACATTGACCAAAGCTCCGAAAAGAACAACACACCACATATATATAGATATAGACATATATATATATATATATATATATATATATATATATATATATATATATTTGTCTGTTAACACTCTAGCGGTCGCAAATTTTTGTTTAATCGTCACCAAACTCGTTATTTAATTGTTTTATGTAAAAAGGAAGATCAAATTCGTTAACGGCTGAAATCGGACCAGTGGGAGGAGGGGGGTTTAGAGGGGGGGGATTTTCAAAAATTCGAAATATCTCCGTTATTATGCATCGGATCGAAAAATTGTATAGAACCAATCTTCTTGGTAATTAAATTGACTAGAAATATTGTTATATGCATTTATTCTCTATCTTGAATATTAACCGAGATATTTGCATTTGTAATCTGCATGTTCGGACTTTCCGCCGAGAGCTCTGGTGGCCATTTCCATAACTATTCGTCCCTCGTGAATAGGTTTAGAGGTTAGGTTAACTGTTTTTTGGGGCTAGAAACTTCTGGTTATTACGCCTAAATATGTTTTAGGTTTAGAGGTTTCTTACTACTACAGTTGTTATTTGGCAGATTTCTCTATTGTAAAACTTCACGTGGGAAATCTGCTTAGTTTACGCAGCCTCTGCGTGACGGACTTTTTGAAATTAGACCTGTTAGCGTGCTCACAGTGGTTGAATCAGGTTGGTTGGATTTCATTTTAGTTCCGTACGAACTGTTTTTTCGTATAAATATAATTTTTTAGCTTCTTGGTAAATTAATTTATTTATCACCATCTTCTTTTTAATTTCGAACACCCCTGCATAAACCGGGCTTGTTTTTGGGGCAGTGAGGTGATCACCTTTGCATAAATAGCACTTAGTTACAGTGCAAGGGTCATCTTGTTTCAAATTTAGAGCATTTCCTGCAAACTGGTTAGCTCTTGCACGATGATTTATGGTGCCACAGTAAGCCACAAGTGGAGCAGATGAGTTGTGAGGGGATATAAATGTAAACAGGCACTGACATATACCCGACGTGGAGGCGCTCTGGAGTATTGGGGGAATCGAACGATGCCAGAAATAGCACGGATTTCTTCTGTTGTTCCTCATTCTCCTTAAGTGCAGAACTCCTTCATCCTTTAATTCTAAGAGAATTTCAAGGAGGGTTAAGATTTCTTTTTTCACTATCATCAAAATATCGTATTTCTCCGCAATAAAAAATAACTATAGAGTAATGAGATGATGAGGCAATCTCAAGGAGAAGAATAGATGAATTAATGCATTCTTTTAGCCCCACTCAATCACTGTTGTTTTATTTTATTCATTGCTTTGTTTTTTGCTATTTAGTGTTCAATTTATTTCGTAATCCTTTAGGTGATTTTATTGATTATCCATTTTATTTGTCATATACTCTGGTCTTTAAACAGTTTCTTTTTGCTATTAATTTTTAAATTTCTATACATTTAGACGCTACTCAATGAGCTGTTTTATTCAATGGAATATGAAAGGTATTCACAAACAGATTGTTGATTTGGAGTGCTTACTGGAGGACAATCAAGAGATAGTTGCTATTCTAGAAACACACCTAACATCTGGTAAGGAATTCAGGAGGAGGCAGTGGCCGGAAAATATATACCACCTTCTAAAGAGCTATTTAAGCAAGAGGATAGCGATGATCCCATGCGATAAGAAGACAATCAGGGGGAAGTAGGTCTGGCCTGCGCACAAGGCTCTGTGCTAGGGCCTTAAGTCTGAGCACTGGTGTTTGTCGAGCGTCTCGTAAAGTTGCGGTCCCTTGGGATTGAGGTTACTGCTTCACTCAACGACCTGTGCAGCTTAGTCAAGGGAAATATAGGAGGAGCTGGAAGAGGTGGGTCAGCGGATCATTAACTAATACTGGATTGGTCAAAATAAACTGCAGTTTAACGATCAGAAAACGGACGATTTTGTTAAAAGGGACGCTATGTCATTGGAGGCCTCCAAGGTTGGTAATAGGTGAACCCAGGCTACAGAAGCAGTACAAAGTGAAATATCTAGGAGTCCACATAGTTGAGAGATTAAATGTCAACCATTATACTTCTCATTCTGTCAGCGGCTGATTTCATCATCTAAAGGCAATAGCTCGTAATAAATGGGGCATCACTGATAAAAATAGATGCATTTTATATATTTTATTACGTTCCTCCCAATAGTTTGCTACGCAGCTCCATCCTGGGCCCAAAAGATGCCAAAGGAAACCAAAAACCTCTATGACAAGCCAAGAGAAGAACTCTCCTATTGGTTTCCAGGGCATATCGGTCTGTTTCGAGAGATCCATTGCAGATAGCTGGCCAGCTTCCGATAGACCTAGAAGTAGCAAAGCGGGTTGCTACATACCATGTAGTCATACGATAAAAGAGTCAATTTCCAAAATTGGACTATATAAGTCACTATTCATCATATTGAAGAAACAATCTGGGATAGTTGGCAGAGGAGCTCTACCAGCAAAGGTAGAATAACCTATAACTTCTCTCCGGATGTCAGGAGCGGAGCTAAGTTGACGTATACCATCTGGATTACTACACCAGTCAAGTAATCAGCGGTCTTGGGCTTCAATGACAAGCTCCACTTCTTCAAAAGAAAGGAATCCCCATTTTGCGCCTGTGGCGAGTTGGACCACGTGATCCTGGAATATCCACGCTTCAACGCCAAGCGAATTCGGGCCATGAGTGCCTTCTTATATGTTAGCTGACCTCCTGAGAGTTTCGATATGCTCATACATTACTGTGATAGATTTTCATCCTCCAGTCCTTAGTTCAAGAGGTGTTAAAAATCAAATAATATTTCACTCGAATATGCTTAGCCTTACTGGGTGAGCTAGGCTGTTTCCTTGTCCTATTTTTCTTGTCAAAATTTGTAATAACTTTTAAATGGAGGCAAGGGGAAACAAAACATTTCAGGATACAACACCAAAAAATCCGTCACGTAGAGGCTGCGTAAACTATGCAGATTTCCCTCAGGAAGTTTAGTAATAGATAAATCTATATACTGGTAACACAACACCGTCATGAATATTGCAAACGGTAATAGGAAATCCCCCCCCCCCCCCGACAGGAAGCGTTTGAAATGTAAACAAACAGGTCTGCCAGCTTCATATTGGAAAGAAGAAGTCCGTCACGCAGGTGATGCGTAAACTAAGCAGATTTCCCACGCGAAGGTTTACAATAGATAAACTTACATACAGGTAACAAACACTACCTTCAATGTTTAGTGAATAAATACAAAGGGTAATGAGAAATCTTTCAGTCAATTTACAATAGAAGATAATAATCTCTACAACGGAAAGCGGCTTAATTGTAACCAAACAGGCCAGCCAATCTCGTAGCGCTGAATAGATAGACCGGAATGAAACAATTTATGCAATATATCTGAATACAACATATTAATTTTATTGAAAACAATTTACTAAAGCTTGTGCTGTAATTTGTAATGAATCAGAATCAGTTTTATCTCAATCACTCAAATTTTAGTAATCCAAGAACAAAACAAGGGGGGGGGGTAGCAGAATGTATTTGCATATATCTTACAAAGTAAAAGATCAATGAAAACAATATTTGGTATTTAACCTTGTAATGAAGTGAATATGAAATATGAGCTTATTAATATGACATGAGTAGAAGTCGTGGTTTGCTTAAGGCTGAAAAATGCAAATATCTCGGTTAATATTTAAGATAGAGAATAAATGTATATAACAATTATTTATAGTGTAGCGGCGAGGTACTCGCGAATGACAGCTAGTCATAATTTCCATGTGTTCGCTGCTATACGTTTCTATAGAGAAGTCCCTATAACTTAGTGAGGTTAGGCTTAGTGAGTCTCCTATCAGCATTCGAATAGTGAACCACGTTTTAGGTTACAGTGCGTATTAACTGACTGTGAAAACCGGAGTCCGAAGTGTGGTCGTGGATAGACTTTTTTGTTAATAACTTTATCATTATTTATTATTGTTGTTAATATATTTGATTCAGTTAATCTGGCCTTGACTTCTTTACGTCTCGCATCGCCCCTTCACATTGGTGACCCCGACGTGATTTCTACTTTACACGTGAGTACGCCATTTTAAATATGCACTCCAGTGATGTATTAGACTTACAATGGAAGGTGATAAGATCGGGACTCCTGCTCACAATTCCCAGCCTGTTGAAGCAACTTCTATGGCCACTATTAAGTCTCAGTTGCCAAATTTTTTGAAAGCTGATCCAGAGATATTTTTTCTTCAGTGCGAGACTGTTTTCGAGTTATACAATGTCCGTAACTCTTTAAAACAATTTCGCCTCGTGGTTTCGCAACTGGATAGGGAGGTTATACGTAATGTTATTGACCAAGTCCGTAACCCCCCTGATGAAAATCCATATGGGACCCTCAAGACAAGGATCATGAATAGCTTCGGGGAGTCCGAGAATGTCCGGATTAGAAAACTCCTCGAAGATCAACGACTAGGAGACCGCCGACCATCTCACTTCTTGCGCGAACTTCAGCAACTCGGAGGTACCGCGGTAACGGATGAGCTGCTTAAATCAATTTGGCTGAAGAGATTGCCCAACGCCATGCAGATAGCATTTGCCGCTACTGAGCAGCAAGATTTAGCAAAGCTCAGTAACATAGCCGACCGCATTGCTGAGGTTGGTGACCCTAGAGCCTGCGAGGTGGCAGCATTGAAACCTTCCAGTCCCTCTCTCAGAGAAGATCGGCTACTAGACGCCCTGGAGAAACTCACCGAGCGAATCACAGCCCTGGAGACCTGCCGACGGTATATGACACCAACTACAGCACTACGCCGACGGAGTAAAAGTAGAGATAGGCAGTTATGCTTTTACCATGAACGATTTCGCGATAAAGCAAATAAGTGCCGACCACCATGCTCATGGAAGCAATTTCCAGTTCCCACTAAGCAGGAAAACTAAATTTAGCGACGGCTGAGGTGGAGCCCGTCGCTAATAACTCCCATCACCGCCTTTTCATTTATGATTGGCAAACCCGCACCCGATATTTGGTGGACACAGGAGCTGCCGTATCGGTTTACCCCATGACAAGAACACCGAAAACTAAGTCCAGCGAATTCTCTTTATATGCGGCAAACGGCACCCCCTTCCCAACCTATGGCGAGAAACTTATGCAATTGGACTTCGGCTTGCGTCGGAAAATAGTGTGGCGATTCATCCTCGCTGAGGTAGGGCAACCCATAATTGGAGCGGACTTGCTTTACCATTTCGAGCTGATGGTGGACCTAGCTGGCTGCCAACTGGTCGACAGGATCACAGGATTGACGACAAAAGGGAAGCCGGCTAACGTTCCAGCACCGACAATATATTCTGTCCCGGAAGGCCAGTGGTACACCGAACTTCTCCAGAAGTACCCTAGCCTCAAGTCACCAACCACGTTTACTAAGAAGCCGACTCATCCCGTCGTTCATCACATAGAGACCCGGGGCGCGCCGGTCACCACGAAATCACGAAGGTTACCTACGGAAAGGTACGCGGCTGCGAAACGCGAATTCGAACAGATGATGGAGGAAGGCATTATCCGTCCGTCAAGTAGCCCTTGGTCAAGTGCGCTACATATCGTTCCTAAATAGAACAGCGAAATCAGACCTTGCGGCGATTATAGGCAGCTGAATGCCAAAAAAATTCCCGATCGTTGAAATATTGCTGATTTCAATGTCAACCTCCATGGTAAGCGGATCTTCAGCAAATTAGATCTTAGGAAGGCATATTTCCAAATCCCTATAGCGGAGGAAGACATACAGAAGACGGCTGTTATCACCCCATTTGGTCTAGACAAGTACGTAAGGATGTGTTTCGGCCTACGAAACGCGGCTCAGGCCTTCCAGAGATTTCTAGATTCCGTTCTCCGTGGTCTCGACTTCGCCTTTCCCTTCGTTGATGACATCTGCATCAGATCAGCGGACGAGGAAGAGCATAAGAAACGTCTGGACGAAGTTTTTCGACGCCTCCAGGAACACGGTCTGACGATTAAACTCTCCAAATGTGTATTCGCAGCGACAGAGATGAGTTTTTGGGCCACAAGGTCACTCCTCAAGGCATCACTGCACTTCCGGAGAAAGTCGAAGCCATCACCAATTACCCTCGCCCTACTACTGTCAAGGACCTGCGACGATTCCTGGGGATGATAAACTTTTATCGACGTTGCCTTCCCCACGCTGCTGCCATTCAAGCACCCTTGAATGCTTTTTTGACGGGAGCCAAGAAAAATGACAAATCCCCCATCTCTTGGACCAAGGATTCCATCAAGGCATTTGAAGATTGCAAGGAAGCTCTCAGGAACGCAGCTCTCATAGCTCACCCGATTCCAGGAGCGGAGCTAGTTCTCGTATGTGATGCTTCCGGCACATCTATAGGAGCAGCTCTACAGCAGAAGGAAAATGGAAACTGGCGACCTCTAGGATTTTTCTTAAGGACATTGACTCGGACACAGCGGAACTATTCAACTTATGACCTCGAGTTGCTGGCCATTCATCAAGCCGTGCGACACTTTCGCTCTCAAGTGGAGGGTCGACATTTTACCATTTGGACTGACCACAAACCACTTCTTTACGCATTTCAGCAGAAGCCGCAAACCTCCACCCCCATGCGGATTCGGTGGGTAAGTTTTATTAGCCAATTTACCACTGATATCCAGTATGTTGCAGGAGCGGAGAATGACGTGGCTGACGCGTTTTCAAGAGTTGAGGAAATTAGCGGCCCTGACGGGATGGAAGCCCTAGCGGAAGCACAGAGCGGTGACGACACAATACCTGACTTGCTGAAGAACCCTCGTCTCCAGCTCAAGTGGATGCAGTTCCCGCATATCTCACGTAGCCTCCTCTGCGAAACGTCCACGACCTCCGTCCGTCCGTACGTACCCGAAAGTATGCGTTTTGCCATATTTAAATCTGTTCATAATCTCAGCCACATCGGTACCCGCGGATCACGCAGACTCATCGCGCAGCGGTATTTCTGGCCGAACCAGAATGTGGACATCACCAAGTGGTCAAGAGCCTGCATTGCCTGCCAGAAAGCGAAGGTGCACCGTCACACAGTAGCACCACCTGGTACTTTCAGACAGATTTGAGCATCTTCACTTAGACATCATTGGCCCACTGCCCAGCTCAGCTGGTATGCGGTACTGCCTTACGATGATAGACAGGTTCAGCAGATGGCCAGAAGCACAAGCAATTGAGGACATCTCAGCAGCTACCTGCGCTTCTGCACTCTGTTCGTCCTGGATAGCACGTTTCGGCGTTCCTGCGCGTATCACTACAGATCAAGGGCGACAGTTTGATTCCGACTTGTTCCACCAGCTCTCCAAGAGGGGAGGTCATATAGCGGCGAGGTACTCGCGAATGAATAACCTTGACAGCTAGTCATAATTTCCATGTGTTCGCGAGTATCTCGCTGCTATACATTGCTATAGAGAAGTCCCTATAACTTAGTGAGGTTAGGCTTAGTGAGTCTCCTATCAGCATTCGAATAGTGAACCACGTTTTAGGTTACAGTGCGTATTAACTGGCTGTGATAACCGGAGTCCGAAGTGTGGCCGTGGATAGACTTTTTTGTTAATAACTTTATCATTATTTATTATTGTTGTTAATATATTTGATTCAGTTAATCTGGCCTTGACTTCTTTACGTCTCGTATCGCCCCTTCACAATAGTAAATTTAATTTGCAATAATATTAGTTTTATAGAATTTTTCGACCCCACGTAGAGCAACAAAGATATTTCGAATTTTCCTACCCTCTAACCTCCCCCCCCTTTCCCCCTGGTCCGAATCAGCCTTTAACGAATTTTTTTTCTACATAAAACGACTAAATATCGAGTTTAGTAACAATTATACAATAATTGCGACCGCTAGAGCGGTAACAGACATATATATATATATATATATATATATATATATATATATATATATATATATAGTTTTGAACGGACCACATATTCGCTATCTACTAGATAGGATCGATGTACATTTGAAGAAAAATGTCGAATATCGCGTCATGACTACGACCCCAAGAGCTGATTTCCCTTTAGGTAAATCTGCTAAAACAATTACTGAAATATATCAGAATATAACATAGTAATTTTATTGAGAACTATTTAATATATCTAGTATTGTAATTTATAATGAGTCAGAATTATTGTTATCTCAATCAATCGAATTGTAATACTCTAAGACCGGGAGGGGGGCGGGGGGGGTTCACCAGAACATATTTGCATGTATCTCGTATAATAAAGGTTTCTTGAATACAATATTTGGTATTTAAGCTTCGAATAATGTGCTTTATTATGTAGCAGAGAAGTGTTTATGTAACATGAGTAGAAGTGGTGGTCTGCTGAAGGCTGAATACTGGAAAATGCAAATATCTCGGGTAATATTCAAGAAAGAGAATAAATGTATATAAAAACATTTATAGTTCATTTAATTTGCAATAGGATATGTTTTATAAAATTTTTCGATCCAACGTATAGTAACGGAGATATTTCGAATTTTCACGAATTCGCTTAGGGGGGGGGGGTGCGACCGTTAGAGAGAGGGGGGTTGATAGTGATGAATAGGGCTAGGATTCCTATGTAAATACATATTTGCTACTGACTTCGATATCACCTTATATCAACTCATAGTATATGTTTTAACGCAATTGGGATAAAATTGAGCCAATTTAATTTTACATATTTGACTAAATTTACATATTTCTTACATACTTTGGGAATTTTTACATATTTTACTCCATATTTGTTAATTTTTAAATTTTTCTATTTCTTTACAACAAAACTGAATAACGAGTGCATGAAGAAAATTTTTCCACAAGAATTGGCCCTTCTATTGCCACTGTTGATTGCTTCTTAGAACCAAATCCTACAAAACAATTCTGAGATTCCATCTCCCTTGGTTTTGGCTCTGAATAAACAAAACCAAACCTATTTCATAATTAGTGTTTATTTGTGAGTGGTAAAGTGCGTGCCACTCTTGTCAAACACGATATGAAAATTATATTTTGTGATTAATTCAATTTTCATTTTTGTCGAAATGGGGAAAGTCGCAAGGAAAAACAAAGAACGAGTTTTAAAATATCTTCGTGAGTTTCCAACCGAAACATTCTGGGGCTATTCTGAAATAGCCGCTTTCCGAAACGCTCCAGTTACATCAGTTGACGTCGAACGCTCATTCAGCAGATTCAAGTCGATACTAAGGCCCAATCGACGTAGTTTTTCGTTTGAAAATTTGAAAATGCATTTAGTCTCAAACTGTTTTCCTTACAGTGATTAAAAAGTTTTAGTTTTTGTATTTTTATGTTTAAAATAAAACCGTTTTTGTATTGTAATACAAAAATGAGAGTACAAACTGTTTTAGAAGGTTATTCACTGTTTACATATTTCACTAATTTTACATAATTTTTTACATATTTGTATCAAAATCAATACATATATATTTACATATTTGGCATTTTTAATTACATGAAAATCCTAGCCCTAGTGATGAATATCTCTGTTATTACTTTCGTAAACTTTTATATAAACAATCTTGTAGCAAATTTAATTTCCTATAACTATTATTCTATACATGTAATCGAATATTAACCGAATAATTGGTATTTTTTCTAATGTCCATCGATCAGTGAATTGGAATATTCAAAATATGCCTCATTACTCTAGGCAGGAAAATGTTATCTATATATATATAAAAAGCCCGTAACGCAGGGGCTGCGTAAACTAAGCAGATTTCCCACGTGAAGTTTTACAATAGAGAAATCTGCCTAGTAATAACCTATTCTCACGAGGACGAATAGTTAGTGAACCGGCCACACTAGCGCTAGTGCGCTCGGCGGAAACCCCCGACCACACTCACAATATAAATCCAAATATCTCGGTTAATATTAAAGATACAGAATAAATGTATATAACAATATTTATAGTAAATTTAATTTGCAATAAGATTGGTTCTATACAATTTTTCGATCTGACGTATGGTAACGGAGATATTTCGAATTTTCGAAAATCCCCCCCTCTAAACCCCCCCTCCCACTGGTCCGATTTTACCCATTAACGAACTTGATCTTCCTTTTTACATAAAACGATTAAATTCCGAGTTTGGTAACGATCAAACAAAAATTGCGACCGCTAGAGCGTTAACAGACTTATATATATAATATATATATATATATATATATATATAATTTTGAACGGACCTCATTTTCGTCATCTCCTGGGTAGGATCGATGGACATTTGAAGAAATTTTTCGAAACTCGCGTCATGAGTACGACCTCAATAGCTGATTTCCGTTAAAGGAAATCTGCTAATAAAATCAGGGAAATCTTCTAAAAATGAATGTTTGTTTGTATGTCCTTTGTAGAATCGTAAACGGCTGGACCGAATTTTATGGAAAGATGTATGTATATTACTACTAAAACAGGTTAGGTTTCTGGCTATATTAACACTCTTACCGAAACATGAATTCCGTGACGTAAACCGAATCATCCAGTCTCAGAGGCCTGGAAGGGTTAATAGTAATTCCCATCAACAAATTCGTTACTTGTATTTATTGATTGAATAACTTGTATCACATTTAATCTATTATGGTCATTTTTAACCCTTTCATTGAAATCACTGTCATCTGTACGACATATTGATCGTGACGATGAGCGTTTTATTGGTCCATGGCTCGAGGAAGGTTTCATAGCAAATCATATACAAACACACGCGAAAAGAAAACGAACAGACAGTTTTACAAGC
Source organism: Riptortus pedestris (assembly GCA_019009955.1). NCBI lineage: Eukaryota > Metazoa > Arthropoda > Insecta > Hemiptera > Alydidae > Riptortus > Riptortus pedestris. Next base: position 69,106,393 of record CM032229.1, read on the forward strand.
TATAAAGAAAGGTTCTCGACATACGTAAGCCGAATTATCCCGTATCTTAGACCAGCAATACGTAGACTGTTAACCGAAACAAGAGGTACACGATACCAGAGCAAAACGAGCTATAGCTAGTCACGGTCGAATGGCATTGACAAATTAATCCAAAACACTTTCTGTGTGTAGATGAAGGAAAGACTCAAAGCTAATGAGGTTGACGGGCGTCAATATTAGCAGGTCTACCAATACATGAAATATGAAAATCTCTACTGGCCTCTCAGACCGGTGTTTCGGTTAAAGTGTTAATATTCTCTGAGACAAACAATAGTGGGGGTTATAAGGGAGGCCTGAAATTAAAAATAGCGATAATTCGTCTCTTATTGGTTTTTCGGCAAATATGCACGTAACAAAAGTTGTTTATTTTGTTATTTAGAGTAACTTTTGTAATATACACTTTCGTCGTCTACCGAAGTATAAATGAGTCATACGCTAAAAACAATAGTGGGAGTCAACAATTTTATAATGCACAAAAGACTCAACTAAACTAAACGAAACTCGGTATGTGATTTGATATTAACACCTCCCTGATTATAAGCAATATTAAAATTTCTAGGTACGAACAGGAGTGGGGGTTGTAGGGGAGGCCTGAAATTAAAAATAGCGATATTTCATTTCCTATAGCTTTTTGGCAATTATGCACATAACAAAAGTTGTTTATTTTGTTATTTAGAGTAACTTTTGATACATATAAGCCTTTTTTCCGTTTAACGAAATATAAATGAGGTATACATGAAAAACCATAGAAGGGGTCAACAATGTTATGGGACTCGAAAGACTAAATCGAAATCAACGAAACTCCGTATTTTTGACAATAAGCACTATTAACTTTTTTAAGAACGAACAGGAATGGGGGACGTTAGGGAGGCATGAAATGAAAAATCGTCATATTTCGTTTCCTATTGTTTTTTTTCGTAGGCGAACGTGCACGTAACAAAAGATCTATAAGATATTTAGAGTAACTTTTATTATATACATCTTTATCGTAATTTAGTATTTTAGTAAGTGGCGTTGCAACGCGCGCAGGGTAAAGCTAGTAGTATATAATTTTGTTTTATTCCTCTATATGGTATTACATAACAAAACAGCTTCAAGTATTATGTTCAAAGGGTTCTTACTATGGGGGGGGGGGAGAAGAAGAATATGTATTGACATCATTCAAGCTGGAAGGACAGATTATGACATCGAATGTATGCCAATTCTTCGTGAAGGATATCTTACATTGCTGAGCCTCTGTGTGAGGGACATTTAGTTAATGAATGTGTGTTGAATTGAAATAGGGAATAGCAGCTCAGGTTAGCCATGTGAGTCAAGGCATTGGTCTTAATAAAACTTGGTACTTCCCGTCTTGGTTTCGATTCCCGTCTGGACAGTAGGAATTTATTTAGTTTCATACTCATTAAATAAAATCTTTAGTCCTATCTTGGCTAGAAAAGGCCGCTAACTGTAGGTAACCCGTCCCGATTAGCCTCATTAGCACGGCCCGGACGTTAAAAATAGCTAATAATCCTAATTATAAGGAATAATCGTAATTTTAACGTGTGGATAAGGAAAGTGATTAACCTGAAAAATAAATACTGAAGTAACATTTGTAAATTTGTCTAGCTCAATTTCAATTTTAGTCAAAAAATATTGGGTTCTCAATAAAACCTTTTGTTTCTTTGAATAGAGAGGAAAATTAATTTAAAAAATATCTTCAAAATAATACAATTATGATGGCCGTGATGTTAGTTCTAGGAGGTTACTTGTGAAGGTTCTTTATGGAAAGTTGTATGTTTTTAAAATTTATGTAATTGTTTTATTGTATTAGATTGGAAGTGGTTAAATTGAACACGCAGTAGGGGGATTTAGCATCAATGTTGAGAATATTCTGTTTTATTGTGAAGTAGGTCACAATGGATTTAAGTGACGAAGTTAGTTTAAAAATCAAGGTTTGTAAATTGTGTGATTGTACTATTTGGAATTTCTTTTATTACTTATATTTGAGCCATTGTTTCTGTTTTTTCAGAGGAATTTCACTCGATTAATTTATTGTTAGATTACAGCTTAAGCAATTATTGTTGGAAAAGTAAAAATATTTTACTGATTCTGCAATGACAACGTTATCGTCTGTTATCATTTATTTGATTCCCTTTGCCTAAATTTAATACTCACTTTATAAGTCACGGAAATATTTGTTTTTTTCAAATGGGAAATCGAAGTTTTCATTAGTTTTGGTAATATTCCTGGATGATAAATCTTGTGTCCATAAAAGTGTTTCTGCTTATGTAAGGACCCTTTGATGCAATGAAATTAATCTTGTGTATTACTCATTTTACAAATAATGTATTTTTTTTGTATATCTATTCTGTTCAAATAAATTTAAAAATATATTTTCCAAATTTTATGGTCTATTTTCTAATTTATAAAATAATATACTGGTAGGATATGGGTAAATATTTTTTTCACCCATTCTAACATTGGTTTGCTTTTAATAAAAATCTGAGAATGTCAGATGGTTATGATGTAAATATAGTCATGGTAAAGATAGTCATATTCGTTTCTGACTAAATTTAGAACATACCTATATTATCCCACGTTTGTCATTTCTCTTCATATGTTGTGGTCAGTTGAGCTGATGTGATCTGATATAAACCCTTATCATATTAAGAAGTAAATTACTGCCTCTTTAGGATGCCCTTTAGAACCAATCTCTGAAGGGGGTGCCAAACTATCCATTCACAAATAAAATCATTCCTTCTTGAAAGTTGACTTTGATAAGGCTCAATTCTAGGATGATAAGGTCTGCATATAATCTTAAAAAAAAAGAAAAAAGTGAACTAGTTTCATCCTGATAACATATTATAAATATATAATATTAAATAAAATGTAAAATAACATATATTAAGTTCATTAAAAATAAATACATATATTAATAGGTTTATATATTTACTTATAATTGTGTAACAATCAAAAATTATTTTTGCAAATTTTGATTTATTTTCAGAGTGCCATCAGGGCAAGGCTGAAGGAATTGGGCATTATATGGGGTAAATTGCTTTATATTACTAAGATATTTTATTATTATTATTATTATATATATGTTTTGAAACAATAAACAAATCTTTTTATGTAGATCGTGAATTGCCCGATTATGTAATGGTATTAATTGCCAATAAAAAAACGAAGGAGCAAATGGAGAAAGATCTAAATATTTTCCTTGGTTCTCATACTCCTGGATTCACATGTTGGCTTCATAATGTTATGAAGAAACTAGAAGAATGTGCTGTTTCTTCAAAAGGTACTTTTTTTTTTTTTTTTTTATTTTACATATGTTTAGTAATTAAAAGGCAATATTGAAATATAAATAAAAGGCAATTATTTGATCTTGATAAACTATGTTGAATTATAAATTGACATCCCTAGAATATTAGAGAATGGTGCTGTAGGTACATTTATTTATCATTAATAAGTAAAAGTGTTATTTGTTGTTTTTAAGCTTAGAAATTTTAAGCATTTTGATGATATAAACACTCATTTTCAGGAGTTCATGAAATAACCATAACTCAGTTTACTATACTGATGATTTTCAAGGGGATTTGTAAGGATTGTCTTCAGGATTGTATATATGTCATCTGTCGAACAAAAACTTTGTGAATGAATTAGTTAGAATAACTATGAATTCTGCATAGTTTAAAACATTTTGATGTTGTATAGCAATATTAATGTGTGAAGATGTTGGTCTTAATATGCTTAGATAACTCGAGCCACAGCTTTGAATCCTTGTGGACAAAGTGAATTTAATTAGTGGCGAACTGAATAAAATCCAATTGCACCCAGATGACTAGGAAATGATGATAACCAGAACATAACTTGTCCAGATTAGCTTTTGGTGCATAAAGTGGGCTTTAATTTGATGTAATGATAATAACTCAATAATGAATTTAAGATTTAAAGTTCCTAAAAAAAAAAAAAAGGATTTTTCACACTTCCAAAATGATTCCAAACATACAACTGTTTCAAACAAGTATATTGCTTAATTTAAATTGTATACTTTCTTAGACATCGTTAAATTGAGTTAGGCTCTTCTATATCAAACTTGTTATAATTTATCGCACTTCGTCTCTTTAAAAAGGGGATTCCACCTCTCATTCTATAATTTAATAAACTTCTAGAATTCTGTTTAGGGCATATACTGTCATGAATATACTCTTTGTTATAGTCTGCTGTTTAGGTAGAAACAATTAAGCCATTTATGTTACACATTTGATGGAGACCTTGTAATGTAGCTCTATCCTGTCTTAAGGGCTTCCTTTATATCCAAGGTCAACTTTTTACTGCTCCTTAGACTTTCCCCTCCAAGCAAATTGACACACCCTCTTCCAATGAATCTACTCTCTCTTTTTTTTTTTTTACATTTTCTTTGTCCACTTTTCTCAAGTTAAAATTTAGCTTTAAGTTGTTTTGTAAAATACTGAGATTTTTTTTTACATTATATTGTACTTAGACCATTTAAATTTCAAATTTCCACATTTGTAAAAATTCTTCGATCGAGTAATGATGTTTTTTAAAAGTGAGGAGTACTAAAGAACATCCGAATGATGGGGATTTTGTCCTCGAGACTTGAATCTATTTGTCTGAGGCCTGTTATTGTGAGACAGTTATGGAGTTACTCAAATAATGAAATATTGTACATGTTGAACTTAAAGGCTACATGAAATTCCCTAATTCTATGCCTCTGAAGAGGCATTTTACTAAAGTATGATCACTTTTGCATATTTCTCGATGTATATGAAACTAGAGTCTATTTTTATTTTTATAATTCCTGAAGAGTTTAATTTCTTGTACTTCTGCCCCTTTAACATTGTGTGATCATTTTTTTTATGGATTATACATTTATCCAGCTAACAATGGCTAATACATTGTTTTATTGATGAAAATTTGAAGTGGTTATTAATAATTACTTAACTTTGTGAAATCATATACTTCTTCGCCATGAAAAATATCTTTGATACAGATTCTATTTTGAGGATCAATTTTTTTTATTGTTGAGATATTTCTATTTGTAGAATCGAATTATGAAAGGTATAACTATGATTGTTTTCAGCGCCATTAAAAAAGAAGGAGGATGAAAAGAAGCTAAAGATAAAAAGAAGAACATCTGCTGATGGGCAACTCGAGGCAAAGAAATTACGTTCTGTCGAGTCCAATTTCAAAAATGAATCGGACTCAGATGAATCTACACTCTCTTCTCATGCTTCTCAAAGTAAGAAATACATTTCATTTATTCTCTACCTGTAGCCATCTTGTCAATAAAACATTTTAATAATAATACAGTACTTGGTTTAATTCTCAACAACAAAATACAAAACCTTTATTGCTAGGATATCTCGAGTATGATTAGACATTTCACAAGTAATCTAATTGTAGTGCAGAATGCCTTATTCCCAAGAGATTGTAATCGATGCCCTTCAAAATCTATATTTACCACTTAGCACATACAACAGTGCCACATTATCATCTTCAGAGAATTTAGGAAGAGTTGAGCTGAAAGATTGGCACTCATCTCATCTATCTGAAACATTCAGTGCCATCCTTGGAGTTCAGCTTGTGCTGTATGCTCTGATGATTATGATGTGGCATTGTTGAAAGCGCTAACTGGTAAATATAGATTTTGAAGGACATTGACTACTTGAAATTAACTCTTGATCAAGTTACCTTTATATTCAGCTTCCTTATACAATGATAAATACAGTTACTAACAACACTCAGCTGGGAAATCTCATAATATGTTTCTGATGAAGACCATATGGTTTGCATCAATTGATGGTGTTGTCCAAGGTGTTTTAATATTAATTCTATTCATCTTTTCATTAATCTCAAACTAATGTTATTGTTAGTTATGTGTGTAATTTTCTGGTTTAGATAATATCAGCCATTGAGGTTCTGTCCATGACATATTTTATTTTTAGCAGATTTCCCTTAAGGGAAATCAGCTATTGAGGTTGTACTCATGAAAAATTTGTGTTTTGAAAAATTTCTTCAAATGCCCATCGATCCTACGCTGGATATATATATATATATATATATATATATATATTTATTTATTTATTTGTCTGTTAACACTCTAGCGGTCGCAATTTTTGTTTGATCGTTACCAAACTCGATATTTAAACGCTTTATGCAAAAAGACAGATCAAGTTTGTTAATGGCTAAAATCGGACCAGTGGGAGGGGGGATTTTCAAAAATTCAAAATATCTCCGTTACCATACTTCGGATCAAAAAATATTATAGAACCAATCTTATTGCAAATTAAATGTACTATGAATGTTGTTCTATACATTTATTCTCTATCTTGAATATTAACCGAGATATTTGCATTTTCATTAATTGTAACGGACGAAATGAGATCAGCTAACTTCGGGTCTAGTAGTGAGTTGCCATCAAAAGCTAGTTAGGCCGTTTCCATAGGCTCTCGTGAAATTTCTCTATTGTAAAACTTCAAGTGAGAAATCTGCTTAGTTTACGCAGCCCCTGCGTGACGGACTTTATTATAATTCTAGAAGAGTTTAATTTCTTGAATCGCTTCCCCCCTTTACATTGAGTCATTCATTTTTTTATGAATGGTACATGTATCCTCCTAACGATAGCTTGCCTATTATTTTATAATAATTGTTTATTTTTTTGTAATTTTCTGGTTTAGAAGATTTCCCACAAAGGAAATAAGCTAATTGAGGTTCTATTTAAGGCATATTAAAAAAATAAATCCTGAAGATGATGACAGAAAAGAGGTCCATTCATACATATATTTGTTCGTTACTGTTCTAGCTGCCTTTTTGTTTTTTCATTACCAAATTCTGCATTTAAATGTTTTGTTTAAAAGATCAAGAGTGCTAATGACCATAATATGACCCAGAGGAGTATGGGTGTAGGTGAGGAGTAAAATAAAAAGTTGTATATAACTAATCTCGATAAAAAAGTGATACTCTAAAATTCTTCTAGTCTTGACTCATGTTTTATCAAGGAGGAATTAATAATTATACATTTTTGTTTTAATCACAAATCAGCCCGGCAGATGGTCGTAAGGAAGGCCTAAAATTAAAAAAAACAATATTTCGTTTTCTATTGGTTTTTCGTCAAATATGCACAGGATAAAAGTTGTTATTTTGTTATTTAGCGTAACTTTGTTGTATTCACTTTTGTCGTAACAAAGTATAAACGAGATATACACTAAAAAATTAAAGTGGGAGCCAACAATTTTATTGGACACTAATAATTGAAACAAACTTAACAAAACTCTATATGTAAATTAGCATTAATTCTTCCATGATTATAAGCTATATTAAATTTTTTAGGTTCGAACGGGAGGGGGGGGGGGGTTATAAGGTAGGCCTGGAAAAAAAAAATTCGCGATATTTCATTTTCTATTTGTTTTTAGGCAAACGTGCACATTACAAAAGTTGTTTTTTGTGCTATTAAAAGTAGCTTTTGTTTTAAACATAATATTATTAAATTTAATATCCTAATCGCTTGAAATATCATGCAGGACAACGTCTGTAAACTTATAAATAAAATTAAATCTGTAGTAAACTTATAAAATAGACTATCAAAGAATTAAATTATTATACTTGTTACCTTAGGTTATTATATACTGACTAGATACAGTATTCATAGTCTATTTTTTATAAATATTTTCCTTCAGATTTCTATGTTGCTGTTTTAGCAGTCACAAGTTTTGTTTTATCATACTCAATATTTAAGCATTTCATGTAAACTAATGATCAAGTTTCTTAATTGGATCAGGGTGGGGGGGGGATTTTGACAATTTCGCCTATTTGTGGGTGGTATTAGAAATCTTTTTTACTATGTATTTATACAAAGTTTTTTGAAGTTTTCTATCTCCACCTCTCATATTTCTTTTTCTTCAGAAGATTCTTATGCTCCATAACATATATTGTAATTTGATGTTTAATAACCCAAATAATAATTGTTCTTTCTTCCAGTTGACTTTAGAGAGAGGTCTCCTTTTAACCCAACTGAGATACATAATAATAACACTTCAAATGATAAAGACATTTGGGATAAACGGATTGAAAGTTTGGACCCTTACAGAAATCCTGACAAAGAAGAACAACGTAAACCTAGGGAAAGAATTCAGATCAATTGGAATGATGAGAAATCTGTACCAAGGGAAGAAGTTCCCTCTAGACAGAGAAGAGAGAGAAGTAGAAATAGAAGCCAAAGTAGGAGTAGGAAGAGCAGAAGTAAAAGCCGAAATAGAAGTAGGAGTGGGAGTCGTTTACATGATGAGAAGCCAGCAAAAGGAGGATCAGTACTTCGCAGGATGTCTAAGGAAAATAATAGGTATAAGGAGCGGAGTGCCAGCCGAGATCGGAAAGTGTATCGTGATGCTCGAGAATTTATACGTAGCAGGAACTCTCAGGAAAAGAAGAATGGATATGGAGTACGAAAAAGTAGAAAAGGTGACAAGCCGCTTTATGAAAAGGTAATTCTCAATTATTTTCTAATATAAAACCTTTTTATTGGCATGTTTTTGAAGTTAAGATAATATTTTTCCGCTCAATATTAAACATCAATTAATTTATACACTTAGTATTTCATCTGATAAATAAATAACGTTCTTTGGTTAGTCTGAAATTTTATTTAAATTTGTCCAGTGTGAGATTTTCATTTGTAGTTCACATCATTTTAAGACTTCCTATGCTCAGTATGTCTGTCAATTCATCATAAATCATAACTAAATCACTTGAAAATGGCTCAAAGAATTTTTTAAAGAAAAACTATATTTGTGTTATGTTTCTTAATTTATTTTTAATTTACTTAGAAAGCTTTTAAATACTGTTTTTGTTATTTATTTTTTTCAAAATGACATATCTCTATCCTTCAGTTGTCCCAAAACTATCTGGCAAATTTTACTAGTAAGGTAAACTTATTGTTCCTTCATCAGGTCCTCATTACTACAGCACTACAATCCTTCCAGCTTGAGGAATTTTTCAAAGTTGTAGGGTTTGGACATTCTTGTCTGGAGGAAAAGGAATTTGATCAAGAAGTTTGGGTATTGCAGTGATCAGATATTTGATGTAGACTTTTGGGCAACCAGCTAGAGCATTTTATAGTGGGCACCTGGTGCCCATTCTTGAATTCAGTTGTGTTTTTTTCCATAAATTTGATGACTTTAGGTAGCACTGTTAAGTATGCCACATAGCTGTGGCTGTTTTCTATGTAAACAAAATGTCACGTTCTATTATTGCACTTAATTTAAAATGTTTTACTTGATGTAGATAACCCATCCCAATTAGCCTTAGTAGCATAAAACAGATATTAATAAATAACATTTATTTTGCTGTGTATCATTTTATGTTTTTGCTTTATCATTGAATGGTGATGAGGTTTGATTTATAATTAGATGTAAAATAACAAGCTACTAGTAATACTTTTGATTAAAATGCTATTTATTAACTTCCACTTTGTACTACTAAGGCTAATTGGGATGGGTTACCACCCTTTTCTAGCCAGGGTGGGACTAAGGATTTTATTTAATGAGCTCTTCACTAAATTCCTCCACTAAAGTCCTATTGCCCTGGTGAGAATCAGAAAAAGAGCTTCACATCCAAAACGACTAGAATTGTTTTCAGTTTAAGTTAATTATTGATGTTTTTCTGTGTGATTTCTAGGATAGAAGTTCTAAAAATCTTGTCAAGGATAGAGTTGATGACAAGCTTCCTAGTCTTGTCAAAGCTACTCCAAGGCCAATTCGTCCCTTGAGTATGCAGCCGTCATCAAATCTTATCTTGAAAGCTGTAGCTGATGCTCAGAAGTCAATTGCAATAACACAGCTACCTCAACCAGAAGACAAGGTAATAATAAAGATTTATGTGTAGTTTTTTACTGTAGATCAGTGTTATTGTGACAGTAATTTATTAATAAACTTGTTATTTATTCTTCAGCTTGGCATCGAGGAGAAGATAAAGCCTTTGAAAAGCAAGCCCATCTTCAAGAAGAAAGTTGGTTCCAACTTTGAACCTAATATATCAATCACTTTGCTTAATGACAGAGTGTCCTCCAATAAAACAGGTATTTTTATAATTTTATGATGATTGAATGATAGCTTAAATTGACATTAATTAAATACATTACCTGCTATAAAGTTAGTAGGTTGTCCAGCCCCTATTATAGGGTTTGTTCTTCCCCATACACAGCTCAGGCTCTGCCTTTAATATTTGGGAAGATACTTTAAGTATTTTTTGTCTTTTTAATTTTTTCATACATATCTAATTTTATTTTTCCATATAAATTGGGGAATAAGAGATGTCCCTCCGTATACTGCTTTATTTTGAATGCTTAAGATTACTGAAACTAATTTTTAGAAATAGAGCATTATACAAGAGGACGATATATTTTATTTACTTACTCCTCTATTTAGTAATTTTTATTTTTTTTTATCATGAAAAGATTTGTAAATTATGTTCTACATTTTTTTGGTCGGATGCATTGGAGCATAAATATGTTATTTCACTTTCAAATTATATCTTTGTAGCGGAGACTCACCTACTCGTGAGTCATTCGCTAAAATGAAAGTAACCTCGCGGTATGAAAATAATACCATGTGTTTTTAAATTTAGTTAGTGAAAAACGTTCATCAGAATTATGAGTTAAAAATTACAATGGTGAGTGCGAAAGTTTTTATCTGGTGTCTCGTGCGAGCTGCGACTGTGATATGTTGCGACTGCATTAAGTGACTGTTGAAACTGTACCATTTTAAATAGACTTTTTTGTTGTCCTCTGTAAATATTCCTACTCAAGATGTTTTAGCAGATTTCCCTTAAGGGAAATCAGCTATTGAGGTTGTACTCATGACGGAATTTTCGAAATTTTTCTTCAAATGTCCATCGATCCTACCTAGTAGATGACGAAAATGAGGTCCGTTCAAAACTGTATATATATATATATATATATATATATATATCTATATATATATATATATATATATTTGTCTGTTATTTGTCGCAATTTTTGTTTGATCGTTACCAAACTCGATATTTAGTCTTTTTATGTAAAAAGAAAGATCAAGTTCGTTAACGGCTATTATCGGACCAATGGGAGGGGGGTTTAGAGGGGAGGATTTTCGAAAATTAGAAATATCTCCGTTACTATACGTCGGGTCGAAAAATCGTATTGAACCAATCTTATTGCAAATTAAATTTACTACAAATATTGTTCTATACATTTATTCTCTATCCTGAATATTAACCGAGATATTTGCATTTGTTTTCTGTGTGTGATCGTCAGTGGTCGGCTATGTTATTTAATTTCCGCCGAGAGCTCTGGCGGCCGGTTCCATAACTACTCGTCCCTCTTGAATAGGTTTAGATATACCTTACTACTACAGATGTTATTGGGCAGATTTATCTACTGTATAACTTCACGTGGGAAATCTGATTAGTTTACGCAGCCCCTGCGTGACGGAATTTTGTGTTATTGTTGTTAATATACAAGATAAAAGTGAACAGGACTATTTATTTTCCCCTCAGTCCACAAAATCTTGTTAAATGAATTCCATCAGACATTTTGCTTATTTAATTTTATAGTTCAATGAAGCCATACAGTATTCCTTACCAGATTTTTCTTTATCATGATAAGATCTATAAATTATTTTCTATGACCGATGTATTTGAACAGAGATATCCTCATTAACTTTAAAGTTAAATCATATTAAATAATGTACAACATAACATTTTATTTATTTTATTTAATAACAGTACACTGAACTCACGTAATGCCCTTATCAGATTTTTTAAAATCATGAAATTTGTTGCCCCATTCAAGAGTTGACAGATTTTAACACTTTATCGACAGCTACCCTATTAATTGTTTATTGACCTCTAGCCTATTATTCGGATTTTATATTGCCAAGGTTTATCGACCACTAGCCTATAAATCGATTTTTTCCTGCCAATGCCTATCAACCTCTAGCCCATTAATCGGCTTTTCAATGACCAATGCTTATCGACCTCTAGCCTATTAATCGGCTTTTCGATGACCAATGCTTATCAACCTCTTGCTTATTATTTGACTTTTTGATTGCCAATGCTTATCAACCTCTAGCCTATTAATCGGCTTTTCGATGACCAATGCTTATCAACCTCTTGCCTATTATTTGACTTTTTGATTGCCAATGCTTATCAACCTCTAGCCTATTAATCGGCTTTTCAATGACCAATGTTTATCGACCTCTAGCCTATTAATTGGCTTTTCGATTGCCAATGCTTATCAACCTCTAGCCTATTAATCGGCTTTTCGATGACCAATGCTTATCGACCTCTAGCCTATTAATCGGCTTTTCGATGACCAATGTTTATCGACCTCTAGCCTATTAATTGGCTTTTCGATTGCCAATGCTTATCAACCTCTAGCCTATTAATCGGCTTTTCGATGACCAATGCTTATCAACCTCTAGCCTGTTATTTGGCTTTTTGATTGCCAATGCTTATCAACCTCTAGCCTATTAATCGGCTTTTCGATTACCAATGCTTATCGACCTCTAGCCTATTAATCGGCTTTTCAATGACCAATGCTTATCGACCTCTAGCCTATTATTCGGCTTTTTGATTGCCATTGCTTATCAACCTCTAGTTTATTATTCGGCTATTCGATTGCCAATGCTTGTCAACCTTTAGCCTATTAATCGGCTTTTCGATGACCAATGATTATCAACCTCTAGCCTATTAATTGCTTTTCGATTGCCAATGCTTATCAACCGCTAACGTATTAGTTGCTTTTCTACTGCCAATGCTTATTGACGAATAGCTTATTAATCAGCTCATAGCTAACGACGGGTTTCGTCCAGTGGGATTTCCTGTTACTGCAAGAAAGGGCTAAATACAATTACGAAGATATTTGTTGTGATCTTGGAATCAAAGATTTTTTAAGGAATTAGTCATCGGCTTTTATACTAATACTTAAACTTAATCCTTTTTCTGTTTTACAAAATAATAAAATGCAAACAGAAAGGATTTAGTCTAATTATGAAATGCCAATGTTAGATGAATTGCTTACAAAACTTTGATTCCAATATCAAGACTAATATGTAAACTGTTTGAAATATTATATTTAACATTCTCTTTCTTAATTCCAAATGAAATGTTTCTGTTTACACTCTTTTATTATAAAACAGGAAAAGAATTAAGTAAGCTCATTTTTAATCCTTTATTTAAATTCTTCAGGTTTTTTTATCATCTCTCATTCCTTAATTGCAAGAGCTCTTAATATTTTCAATTCAAGTGTCCTTTCATATTCAGAGCCTTCGATTAAGATTGTTGAAATAAGACAATCACATTTAAAGACTTATTTTTACATATTGTTAACATATAGAAAATAACTCTTTTGAAAATCTAGAATGTTTTCTTTTGGAAATATTAATTACAAAAGTAATGTCAAGCCTGACGTAAAATATGGATGTAAGTTATTTAAACTTGAATGCTAATTTTCATATTGGTGTTATTTTTTATAATTAAATACATTGGACCAGTACTGCATAGACATTGCTTTAAATATCTAAGCAAACACTGAAAAAAAAAAAAAAAAAGAATGTATTACTTTATTTGTATTCTTACATTTGTCTTATTTATATTTATTATTCTCTACCAATTTACTCGTGTTTTGCTCTGATTATTTTCATTCCTTTTCTTTTAAATTGTGACATTAATGCATATAGGTGTTTCTTATATTTGTATCAATGTTTTGAAATAATTGAAAACATCATTGATTTTTACTATTGAGGTCCAATTGAATTTATTTATTTTTCCAGTTCCATTGTGTGTAGTAGCACCAATATTTTTCTTCTCAGGCATTATTTTTGTATTTTACTATGCCTATTACGTTCAACTTTGGATAATTAACAGTTTTTAAAAATATCTTATTGTGAGAAACTTCTTTCACCGAGTATTGATTTTATTTTGTAAATACTTTTATAAAATAATGCTCTTGAAATTGTTTTGTATATCTGTTTATTGTGTTATTATTAGTTTTAATAGTTTTATATTGTATTTATTGCAGACATTCCAGAATCTGAGGAGGTGGTTCTTCCAAGTGAAATGATGGAACAGGATAGTGTCCAAAATTTCCCAGAAATTCAGAATGGGCCAGAAATTCAGCGGTTTACTATTTCCCTTCAGTCAGATGATGACAGCATTATAGCTTCAGATTTGGGTATGGTTGTTCGTTTACTGGTTGGATAGATTTATGGTTTCCGATTCCTCCTTTAGCTTTAATTATTAATTTTCATTTATGGACTTTTTTCAAATTTTGTTTTGCATTCCTTTGAAGATAAGATATTGTCTCCTTTGTTTACAAATATTTATTTACTTTATTTTTTATTTATTTATTTTGGAGCGTTCGTAGCGAGACGATATTGCTCATAAAAAAATAAAAACAAAAAAAAACAATGTGTATAAACAAAATACAAAAATGAAAAAAGGTAACAAGAAAAAATTAAACAATACAAACTAAGAACACAAACAAATAACAACACGCAATTAAATAAAAGAACACTACAAAATAACAAAACACAACTAAATAACAGAACCCAACTAAATAAAACTCAACTAAATAACAGAACGAAACAACAAATAAAATAAATAAACCAAAACAAAACATTAAATTCAAAAACAAAATATCTTGTAAGGAAACTAGATAATTAAAAACTATAAAGACTAATAAAATATTTAAAAATAAATAAAATCTGCAGTCTAATGGTATTAGTACTCTCCCGTGTTAAATCCTTCGTTATTATTTCCATAGTAAACTGATAGAATGTAGCCTTCTAAATTTTTCATTTGTCTGTTTATCTGTATTGCTTCATTTTTCATATGTTTGATGAAATGATTAAATTAATTTGTAATTTTAAATTGAAGTTTTATAAACTTATATTTCAACTCCATTGCCCAGATGTTTCTTTCAGTGTATCAGTGATCCAATTATTGGCAAGAACCGATGAAATTAATGCAGGAAAATTAATTCTGAATGTATGTGCTGAACAGTTGTAAGTTTTAGCAGATTTCCCTTAAGAGAAATCCGCTATTGAGGTTGTACTCATGACGCGATTTTCGACAAATTTCTTCAAATGGCCATTTCTCCTATCCAGGAAATGACGAAAATGAGGTCCGTTCAAAATTTATATATATGTGTGTATATATATATATATATATATATATATATATATATCCATCCATCCTTCAGTAAACGCCCACTTTTAGTCATCGCACTTTAACAAGAAGCATATAATGTATAATGGATTGTGATTTTAAGCTTAAATACAAAATATTGTTTTCAACAGATCTTTACTAAATAAGATACAGGCAAATAAGTTGTATGATGACATCACCATTTATGATTTAATTTTTTGACTTAAAAATGTTTTTCTGATCTGTACTATACTTGATATTTAACCATTTGTTTTATCACAAAAGATCATATTCATAAATAGCTGCTATTAGATCAGGAATAGTGATGGCATAGAAGAAGGGAATTTGAAATATCAAAATATGTTTTTTTATTATGAGTTGGATTGAGAAATATTACAGAACCAGTCCTGTTAAACTATTGATGCTCTATACATTTTACCATAACAAATATTGAGTTATTCGTATTACTTTTTTTTTTCACCCTTCATTAAACCCTCATTTCTAGGGCCCTTGATGGACTTTTATTTAGAATGAGTGGCTATTTTTGGTTGCTCACATTACAGAATTACACAAAAATTCCTTCAAATCTGAGAAGTGTGAAGTAAATGTTTCATATATGTAAAAATATTAAATCAATTATAATTTCAATGGCGGGTGCTCTGGTTCTTATTTAGTTTAATTAATGAAAATTTTAATGTAATTTCATTTAAAATATATCCTATTACTTTTATGTGTTTAATTTTTTGCGGTGTTATTGTTTCATATACTGTTTTTTAGGGCCAGTTTTGTCTTCAGCCCTCTATAAATCAATAGTGTTGACTCTCTCCTGACTCAGAGTAGTTGTTTAGGAAGGAGTAATTCAATATTATTCTTTGCCTCGTCTTCTTTATTGTATTTCCAAGACCACTAAAGGTGTGGTGTCTTTGTAACCGATTGTGTCATTTAATAGTGGCCCTTTTAAAACACTGCCAAAGCAATTAAGTAGTTTAGAAATTGAGACAGCTCTGAGGGAGAAGCAAGTGAACATTGTCAGAGAGCATTGAAGATGAGGTTCACCTTTGAAATCTAGCTTTGTAATAAAGATAAAAGAACTAGAGCTTTTGACTTTTTTATAACCATGGACTTTCCATTGGTCCCACTAGTCTTTGAGATTTGAGAAGATTTTTTTTTCTCAAGATTTTAATATCTTGCCAAATATAAACTCATCTATTAAATAGGCCTACCATTCTGGATTCTTTGTGTATATAGAGTCTTTTGGGGAACTGAATATATGTGTAAGCCGAATGAATTAATTGCTAATCTCTACATTCCTAGCCAATCGGTTTCTTCAATCGAAGAATTAGTTGTAGATGTAATTGAACATACTATATTATGAAAGTTCTTATATTGAATGAACTACCAATCTCCTAAATCTGTCTAGAGGTTTTCACTTACTAGGTATTTGTATACTTTTTGAAATTGCAGATCTTGCTCCAGCAAATGCTGATTAACATTTCATGAGGACATGCTGTGTAATCAAAATGTTTTGTATTTCTTTATTTTGAATTTAACACTATTATATATTTATCAACTACTCTCCGTTAAATCTGACCATCTCAAAGAAAAATCTTCTTGAATCTCAAAGAAAAAAAAAATCAAGAATGAAACTAATACTTTTTCATTGACAGAAAAAGAAAATTAGAGCACATGTAAAGTTCATTGGGTTTGTGGACAGCCCCCTCCCTCTTTGATTTTAGTATTATTATTAGTTTTTTGATAATAGTATTATACATTCCAGTGGAATCATTACTTGACATAAAATTGTTTGATGTAACATCCTCTTTCCACATTAAAATAGGAATAAAACTCATAGAAAAGAGAGACCTTTCATTAAGAAAATATGTGAAACCTGTAATAAAATTATTCAATATGATTTTGATTCCGAATTAACATAAAACAGTAGATGTTTTACATGTATGTTTAATTTTGTTTTAATACTCTTCAGTAAAATTGTTTTCTTCCGATTTTGTTTAAACGGTAAATTTCTTTTACAGAGGATGGTGAATGTGAACTCAATGGAATCAGTTCAACTTATACTGAACAGGTTGAACCGATTGATACAAGATTAGAGGAACCGGAACCTATGGACACTAATGGGTAAAGTTAATTTAGTAATAAGAGTATTATTATAGGACTACCTGTTCTTCCCGCTGTTTACGGGTTGAAATAGAAATGGTTTCCTTTGAAAATATAAAGATTAGATTAACCTATAAATGAAATCATTCCATCATATTCATCACACAAATGCCCTGTAACATATACAGTAAATGTACAGCCATTCAGTTGTTATCCCTGTGTTATGAATCGTGGAAATTAGGTGAATTTGTATTTAGAATAGCTGTTATCCGTAAATAGATTGAAATAATACCCATGGAAATATAAAGATTAGATTAATGAATCTAATTAGATTAAATAATCTCTTTATTGTCAACAAATTACAGTCATGTCATAGAATTAAAGATATGAATGGAATGGCTATGGGAAGCATATTGATGGATTTATTGTCGTTTGTGGAATCAGATAAATCTAGTTTCCCATCAAAACACAACTTAGCAATTGCATCAGCTTAACATTCGGAGAAAAAAATATAATACAATTTTTAGCATTCTGTAAGACCGTAGATCTATGAAGTGGTGACTGAAAATCAGGAGTAAGTTGGTAACCATGTTAAACTGTGATGTGGGTTGAAATAAAAACGGGTTCCACAGGAATAAACAATAGGGTTATTCCAAATAAGTCACTCCTGTCTATCGTAGAAGAGTCACACTTTTTTCTCGATGAAATCAATATTAACTAAGATATTGAAAAACATATGTTTTATATGTTTTGGACGTCAAAGTAAACCCCCACTCCTGAAGTTCGTAGTTAAGTACAAAATAACACGTTTTAAGAATATTCATTCCCTTAATAAATAAACAAAACATTTCTCAAATATATTGATGCATTTTCATGAAACATGAAAAAAGTCTTTGGCACCCGGTATTTGGATGATAAAACTTTGTTAATAACTTAATACTGCTGATAAATTCAATTAACGATTCAGGACTTCTCATTATACTAAACTCAATTTGTTTTATAAATTTTCTTGAGAAAACCAGTATTAATGAAGATATTGAGGAATATCTGTTTTCATGTCGAATTAAACTAAATTCTTCCTTGAATTTTTATATAGCCTATGGTGTGTACCTTGAGATAGTTGACTCACAAATATAAAAGCCCATAAAAATCCTTGGAGTCATTTTTGAGTGATTCAGTAACAAACAGACATACAGCCAGATACTAGGTTGTTACAAAAGCCCTTGTTCACAAAATTAATTTTATTCAAATGTGAGTACAAAATTTACAAATCAAATTTATTCTTCAAAATACAGGCCATCATTTTCAACTACTTTAACCCATCTTTCAGCCAAAAGTTGTATTTGATGTTGATACCACTCTGCAGTTTTTGAGGCAAAGAACTCATCGCATCCAGATTTGACATCATCGAAGTTTTCGAAGCGCCGACCTTTCAAAAAATGCGCCATTGACCTGAAAAGTCCATAGTCAGACGGTGCGACGTCTGGGCTGTAAGGAGGGTGGGGCAAGATGCTAATCCCGTTCATTTCTGAAAATTTTTCTATAACTAATCGTGAGCGATGAGCAGGGGCGTTGTCTTGCTGAAATAACGCTTGATTCCGCTTAACGCTGACCTTGAACGGACGTTTTGGACACCAAGCTTTTTGAAATGCCGGCTTATTGTAGCATTTGAAACTCCCATTTCTTCGGCTAATCCTCGAGTTGTGACATGTGGATTCTGACCAACAGACTCAAGTAGCACTGGATCATCGACGACTGAAGGACGACCTGATCTAGGTTCATCTTCAAGGCTTGTATTCCCAGAATTAAACCGCCTGAACCAAAATGAGCCCGTGTTTCAAGGCACCACACTTTCCCCTTCCACTGCACAAATTTCCTCGGCTGAGGCCTTTGCACTAAAACCTTTTTTCCAATAATGCCTAAGAAGGTCGCGGATGACAAATTTTTCTTCCGACATTTCTAGTGAAATTTAATAAACTGAATGAAAGACAGGGACAGTTGGCGTACATAAATAATTAGAGGATTAGTTAATGTAAACATTGACATAAGAATTGTATTTGTCAGAGATGAAATAAGGATTAAATTAGAGACCTCAATGTAAACAACTTGATATGCACAAGGACTTTTGTAACAACCTAGTATATAGAGAAGTTTTTCAATTGTCATGTCATTGTTATTAGGATGGCTTGAAACATGAAAAAAACATTACCCTAGCTGAATTTAAATAGAAACTCGTATAAACCTTTTAGTTTAATTTATACAGGTTCTGTAAGTTATGAAATTATGTTCCTGTCATTTTAATAATATTAATTATTGTTCTTGTAGGAGTTGCATTGACCTTCCAGAAGTAGTTGAAACCCTGGAACATCCTGTTCACAGGTTTGATCGTAGTCGCCTTGGTCCGAGAGTGGCTCCGGTTGTTCCAGATGCTGATACTGTGCTTAGTTGTGAGTTGTAGAAATTTTGCTTTTTATAACTGTGATTGACACACTAATGTATGCCATTATAAAAGAAAAAAAAAATCTATTAATCTTTGTTGAAATAATATAGACATGATGGGAATATGGCCAAAATGCTGAACTTCATTTACAAATTGTTCATGCTGTTACCTTCTATCCCATGTATTTCTACTTGTCTAGTCTGGTTATAGGGACAGAGTCGCCATGTTCACAAGCCCCAGTGAAACCTGTTATTTGGATCTGTATTTCTATACTGAGTCTGTATTAAAATGGCATCTTCTCTATTAAAATTATTCGGATGTTTCTCAATTTCACTAGCCTCTCTGGTAATGCTTTCATTACTTTTGACAACACTTACACTTTTTTAAATTTTATCTGGTGGTTCAAATTATGGAAATATTCTGCCACTGTGGATTTTTTTACTTATGATTTCTTAAATGGAACTTAAGTGATCAGAAACTCTTGTGCATATTAATCTGCCCATTCATGAAATATATTCTATTCCACAAGCACATGGGATACTCTATATCCCTTGACTCCTTAGCTTTAGGGTATCTTTCAGACTTGGTATCATCTTGATTATTTTTCTATAAGTAGTGAAAGTTGTCTTTATACTGTATTTCTTGAGATCTTTTACTATCTTTTCCATTGTTTATTTCACTTATAATGTATAATAGCAGAGTTTCGATTGTTTTCAATTTATTTAGGCGTATCTTCGTTAGACAACTTTTTCTTCATAAATTCATTGTCGATTGTTCTTCATTGTAACTATTCATTTTTAGGGTTTCTCTTCACTTTTCAATTTTGAAGGGTCTCATAGTTGTCATGATTAATATTTTTATTATTGTTTCCTGAGCTGGGTATTGGTGTGAATTAGCATATTGGTGGGTTTTGGTTCACAGAATCGCTAAGTTTATGGCTATCTCTCTCTATAAGCACATCTAAAAATGACAGTTTTCATTCATCTTCTATAACGGTCCATAGCGTCATTCTTCAAAAGTATTATCTATTTATCTAAACCAATAGGTAGGTTTGAGGCTGGCTGGCCCTAAGGCTTTACTATCAAACTCTTCCATTTACAACTCAGCTGCCACAGGACAAAAGTGAACCCATGCTTGCTTCAGGTTTCTGCTTTAGGATTTTTTTTTTAATAGGAAGTATGTGGAGTTGTATGACGGATCTGCTAATCTGATCTCATCATCAGTCGGTTACCTTCCCCTTTAGCATATTAATAAGTACTCTTGCCTCCATTATTTAGTTGTAATACATTTTTGGGGATCATTATTTATAATAAGGACCCATATAATTTTAGCAGAACTATATGGCTTTGAATTTTTAATTTGTAAGTGATGGAGACATAGACAAATGAAGTTGGCATTTTCCTGTCCCTCCTTCTATTTTAGCTTTTATTGGAGAACATTATTTGGCAATACCACAGCTAATATTCAACATTGGTATATTGAGGTAAAAATAATTTACTTCCCTTATTTTTTTAGCCAATGAGAATTTGAGTTTGAACCATTTTTTGATTGTTCACATTTTTTGCATATACGATTTTCCTTTTCTTCTAGACTGGACAAAATATTAAACAAGTTACTACATGTCCTGTACAATTATAGTTAAGTAATATTTATATATTTATGAATATTCAAGTGAATGTATGGCTCAGAGTAGTATGTTTTACCCAGTCTAATGTTTAGAAAGAAAAAAGAAAAGAACCCATTGGCTAATTAACTTAATTTAAATAAATTTAATGAAAACATTTTTTCAATATAGTACAAAGCAATTTTTATTCTTCATTCAATTGTCTTAGGACATGTATTGATAAGCACAAATTTGACTTACATTAGAAATATATTGGACCTTCTGCTAATATTCTTGGAGTTTGATAAGAATTTGTATTTATTTAATTAGTTCTGATGATATATATTTATCCAAGAGTATTGATTAATGATCTTGAAGTAAGGTGGTGGAAGTAATGCTACCTGTTTATTATTATTATTATTGTTGGGCTCAGCAAATTAAATCTATCTTTACTGGATTCCAGGTTTAGTTCCGTCTAGTAACCATATAACAAAGACAATAGTAAATGAAAATGCCTTCAGTGAAGGAAGTGAGACAAAAAGTGATGAGAATGATAAATTGATTAAGTGTAAATTTTGGCCGACCTGTGAAGCTGGTGATTCTTGTAGATTTTATCATCCTAAAACATATTGCAGGTGAGTTATATTTATTGTTTATATTACTTACCATCAAAATTTTCCCCCATTGTTCTTTTCAAGCTAATTGTATCATTAGCCGTAATAATTATATACAGCATTCATGGATTGATTTGTAGATAAATTAATTCTATAGAATGTGTTATTTTGAATGTGTTAACATTGTGTCTTTTACTTAAGTTTTTAAACCATTTAATTCTTTTCATTATAAGACAACTATCAGATAGACTAGAAGATTAACTATTTTTTACCATTTAAGTTGAAAAATATGTAGAACAAAAATTGTAGTTAATAACTTTTGAAATAAGATTGGTTATTTAACATTTTAAAAATGATAGACAAAATATCATTTGTGATTGGATTTGTTATAAAGATTTATGGTTAGATTTATTCTTATCAAGCATTTAGTAACCAACTTGGTTAATGTTAATAAATATGATTTTTTTTTGTTTACAGGACGTTACCTAATTGTAAATTTGGGCAGAAATGTCTTTATTATCATCCACCTTGCAAGTTTGCGGATAAATGTTTAAATGTGACCTGTCCTTATACTCATAATTCAACTGCCACAGCTCCTTCTGTCAAAGGTAAGTTTACAATTATTTACATGATGTTTGCTGCTAGAGACAATTTAAAATATTGGTTGTAAGTGAGCTATATAGGGTGGTTCCATAAGTTTGTTCAGTTTTTGGGGAGTGAAATGAAACTGTTACAATATTTTCTAATTCTCAAATAAACACGTCTGTACTGTATAACACTTTAATGGCACGAACAATAAAAGTGAACAAGGTACAAATGAAAAAACACTAGCTTTTAAACATACTCTAAGGAGACTTTCAACATTACAAAGAGATAGATAAAAATGCACTATTTACAATACACCTCCTTACATTATTCAATTAACATGGTAAACAAAACAATTTAGGTTCATTAAACCAACGGTTCAAATTCTACATTATTCCTGTAAATTTAACTTCTCTCTCATCTTGAAAAACCTGACCTTTCCTAAGGACTTAGCGAATATATCAGCCCCCCGTCCTGTCCCCGATCCTGTTTTATATTTTCACTATTTATTTTAATAATATTAATAAGACCATTAACAACATTCTCATGTAAAAAATGATGATGTATTTTGATATGTTTAGAGTTTTTAGTATAATTGTCATACTTTGCAATTGAAACTTATTTTAATAGTATTATTAATCTTAACTCTAAAAACATCATCTAGAATACTAAAAATGAATTTCATTTCTGTAACAGCTTCAGATAAAGCAACATATTCAGCAAATGTTGAAGATTTCCAAAATATCACATTTTCAAACAGTCTTAGAACATAACCTAGATAGTAGTAGTAGTAGATTTTCTATATAAATTATCACTCACTCAATCAGGATCTACATAAAAATCCATAATATCGGTAATACAACCTTTACTGTAGGTTAATTTGAGATTCTTGCCTTTTTTGAAATAAAAAAGCAAAATATGCTGGAAATGCACTTTATTCTCTGTCATGTTCATTATGTTGTAGCACAAACAAAACTAAATCCCATAAAGCCAAACATGATTTAGATTCGAAGAATGGACTTTGAGCTTTCTGATAAACATCATTAGGATCAGATAAATTAAAGAGGACCGGAGATATTTGAAAACAATTCGGATTACTGACAAAGACCGAACAAACTTATGGAATCACCTATAAATAAAGAAGGCATTGTGTATTAACAGTAAGTTTATTTATTTAAATTGCTCCTCCTTGGACATATTGAGGCCGATCGAGTTCATAGTCTATATAAAAAAAAATTGGATCATGTCTACCTCTGATTTATCAGTACAATAGAGAGAGAATCAATTTATTGTACAAATTTGTATACAGTTTGTGGGGCTGCTCAATTACATTGAGATGCTGAAGCACACTGCAACTTAATTCAGTCCCTAGGACAACAGTAAAACAATACATATTGTATTTAGTGAGCTCAATAACTAAAATAAACACAGTCAGGAACCTAAAAGGTGAATGTCACTAGATATAAATTAGAAACATCATTATTGTACTAACATGATCCGTCGATCTATAATAAGATCACTGGTCAAAGCAAAATTAAGATATATGTTGGGAAATAATCCCTAACGTATCAATAATGATACCCTCGACCAAGGTTTGCAGAACCTTCTTATCTATTCCCACCTCGTCAAAAATATGCAGACAAATACTTTTTTTTAATTGCCAAATTCTTAGTATAAACATTGGTTACCAGAAAAAAACATTTTATTAACTAAACTAAATAAACTTAGTATGGACTAGAAAGCCTTTTTTATAATGAATGATGATCCTTTTTTTTCTCTCCTCATAGTAACCCTATGAGGAGTTATTTATTTGAATACATATTCCATTGCTACATGGCATATTACATGTATCATTATGTTTAAAAAACATTTTTATTTTACAATATATACACGTTTATCAACTATCTAATCAAATATAATATAACAAAAATAATAATAGTAAAATAAAATATTAAAATTAATAAATGAAATGAAAAAATAAATAAATAAAATAAAAACAAATCAATTAAAGTTAAACTCAGCCGATGTTTAATTTGTGAGTCTATGTAAGGTAAATATATTTTACCTATGGGAATGATAACCCTTAGGTTGCTGTCGGCTGATATATGAGTGAGGTGTTTTCGGTGCCTCGTGTGCTACAGACTGACATAATAGTCTGGTGTGTTTAGCAATGGACTGCTACAAACTATTATGTCAGATCTTCTTCTATTGCCATAGGTTGGCTTTTAATAAAAGCTACTGTGCCCTTCAAAGCCGATAGATGGCATAGGGATTCACTTTTCTCATTTTTAGCTACCCTATACTGGGATTCCCTGTATTACTAGTCTGTCCCTTTTCCAATCTCAAGTATTGTTACTTGCTGTAATTTACCCTTGCATATTTAGTGAGTATATTTTCTGTTTTTAGCAGAATTCCCTTAAGGGAAATCAGCTATTGAGGTCGTACTCATGGCTCAATTTTCGAATTTTTTCTTCAAATGTCCATCGATCCTACCTAGGAGATGACAAAAATGAGGTCCATTCAAAACTGTATATATATATATATATATATATATATATATATATATATATATATATATATATATATATATATATATATATTTGTCTGTTAACGCTCTAGCAGTCGCAATTATTGTTTAATAGTTACCAAATTCGATATTTAGTTGTTTTATATAAAATGAAAGATCAAGTTTGTTAACGGCTAAAATCACTAAAACACAACACGGTTTTACAATAGAGAAATCTGCTTGCTAATAACGGCAGTAGTAACGAATCTCAAAACCAATTCACAAGGGACAAACAGTTACGGAAACGGCAAACTAGCTTTCGGCGGAAAGTCCCGAATATGGCCAACTTCTGCCGACCATTCACACACTACAAATGCAATATAAAGAAATCTCGGTTAATATGCAAGATAAAGAATAAATATATAGAACAGTATTTATAGTAAATTTAATTTGCAATAAGATTGATTCTATACAATTTTTTGATCGAGGTATAATAACGGAGATATTTAGAATTTTCAAAAATCCCCCCTCTGGTCCGATTTCAGCCACTAACGAACTTCATCTTCCTTTTTACATAAAACAATTAAATTACGAGTTTGGTAACAATCAAAAAAACATTGCGACCACTAGAGCGTTAACAGACAAATATATATATATATATATATATATATATATATATATATATATATATATATAAATAAAATTTTGAACGAACCTCATTTTCATCATCTCCTAGGTAGGGTCGATAGACATTTGAAGAAATTTTTTCGAAACTCGTGTCATGAGTATGACCTCAATAGCTGATTTCCCTCAAGGGAAATCTGCTAAAAGGAAAAAAATAATACACCACATTTTGTACAACAAACATACATTTCTCCAAATATGTATGTATGTAATTGGAGAATCAAACGTATCAAACAGCTAGAAACTTATCAAGCAGATATTAATCCTTTTGGTAGAGCATGCTTGAACATTACTCTTAACATTGACACCTTTGCTTCACAGTACTTCATAATAAAGTCTGGTGATTTCTGAGCTTTATATTTATACTAGTGAGTCTCAAAGTTGCCCAATGATGGCGTTATATTGAGCTCTATAACTAAGATATGCTTATATTAGAATATATTATCCGCTCATAGAAGGTATTTGTAGCAATTATTTATTCATAGGTAATAAAAAGCAAGTTTAATTCCTAGTTCAATTAACTATTTATAAATTCATAATTATAATTTATTTAATAAACAATTGTGTAATAAACATTGTCTATTATATTATAATAATAACATAATATTCCAAATGACAGTTAAATAATTGTTTATGAAAATTTGTTCAATATTATACTAACTTTAATTATTAATATTTTTTAGCAAAAGTTTGGACCAAAGTGCCTTTAGCACCTTCAAATGGACAAATCTGTATGTTCTTCCCTAACTGTACAAAGCCATACTGTCCCTATCAACATTATGCAGCTACAGGAAGTGGTATTGTAAGTGTCATAATTATATTAATTACGTAATATATATGGTTAATGAATATGAGTTATGAAGTGTAACATGAATATAAAATGCATTATTAAAGTAATGAATCATAATCATTTAATCTCAATAGTTCATACTGTGGTATGAACGCTAACTTAAGAGTACTAACATTTGTGGCTGTGAAATGTGTGATATTAAAACTGCCAAAATGTTTTTCTGGGATATGTTTGTTTAATCACTGACCTAATTATTATTTGTTTATTATTTTTAGCCTTGTAAATATGGATCTAGTTGTACCAAGCTTGGTTGCGAATTCGACCACCCTCAGGCATCCAAGAACCCTTACAAATGGGTTGCCCAAAATTCAGAATGACATCTATGGACACTTTTATAGCATCTAAGTTGAATTCATCTCTCCTCGCATCGAGCTGATTTGTATATTAATCATATTGATACAAATGTTTCCTCTCTAAGGAAATAGTTAATATTGTTTTAATTTTGTATAAAGAATATGTTAGCATTTGTTATTGTTATTTGTTATTCCTTATGCTTAAAAAGAAGAGAACTATTTATAAATAGTTAGACATAATCTTATTGTTTATTTTTTTTTTTAATTGAAAGAATCCCACATTGTATGTTTATTTTACTTAGTGAAGTATATTGTAGGATTTTTATAAAGGTTTTATGTCAGGAGTTTGTTCATTCTTAGGAATGTTGACATTCCTTTATAATTTTAAAATGTTTTATGAATTACATTGATGGCCACAGTTAGATTTTGTTTCCTTATGTTTTGTGTGGTTGTTGGTTCTGTAGGGCATCAGAACCTACTATTACGGCTTTCCCAACTTTTTTAGTATAAATTTATAACCTTCTTCCAGGCTAAACTATTTACATAGTCATAAAATTAAGCATTTTAAAAACACTGTCAAATATTGTCTGAATGGTTAGAACTTATAGCCAAAATGTTTAAATATGTTTAAAAATTTTTTTTTGAGAATATGAGATGGAAGCAGAATAACCAAATAAAATCAGCCTGCAGAATTGTAATTTCATTGGTTATACCGCCTCTGTTTCACCTTCTCAAAATATTTTTTTCAAAACATCTTTTAAAATTTTGACTATTTACATTATAAGTTCTGACCATTCAAATAATATTTGACAATGTATTTAAAATTTTCAATTTTATTATTATTATTTATTAACGTCCGCATTTTGCAACTAAGGCTAATTGGGACGGGTTATCTACAGGTTACCACCCTTTTCTAGCCAGGGTGGGACTTAGGACGTTATTTAATGAATTCCGTCACTAAATTATTTCCTTTGCCCAGGCAAGAAGAACTCTAGATTTACCATGTGAGATTAAGGTCAATGCTTTAACTCTCATGGCTAACCTGAGCCCCTTTTCAATTTTATGGCTATGTACCTCTAAACAGTTTAGCCTGAAAAAGATTATAAGTAATGCTGTTATTTCATCTGATATCATATGTAAGGAACAACCATATAAAACCAAAGGCAATACATTAATTTTGGTTAAAAAAGTGTAATAAGAATATATCTAGTATACTATTAACATACTCCTGTCTAAAATTTATTCAATATGGTCAGCAGCATACCTTTTAATCAATGAGATATTGAATTTAACAAAACAAAAAAAAAAAAAAAAAAAAAAGCCAAACATGCAAAATTAATGGGAAGGGGTTTAGCGAGGTTTCCAAAAGTGGCTAATACAATTACATTTTATAATCAGACTTTTGTTATAATATACTCTTTTACTTTCATTTTAAATAAATTATTAGACATTAATTACCTCCTTAGTAACTTTAGTCCATCTTTGAAAACTTAGTTGATGAATATGTGCCTAAACTTTATGAAATTATTTGGGCACACTTTTGAAAAAAAATACTTCTTTGTTTACTCTTTGTAAAGTGATATAGATGTAAACATTATGGTACAAAACTTATATGCAGTGTATATATTTTTATCAAGAATAATATTTAATCAATATTATAAGTTTCTAGGACATTATACATTTTTTAAAAACGCCTGTGCCTTAGTTTTTCTTTTTCTTTGCACATTATCAATTATTATGGTAATTTTAAAAATTGTTACAAATATTGTGTTGTGGAATATTTTAATTTTGTTTTTTGGGCTGTCTTCAGCCAATACAATCATAATTATACAGTTTTATAATTTTCTTATGTTACTTGGAATTTTATCATTTTAATTTCTGTTTATTTTTTTAAAAATTAAAATTGACTTTGTCTTTAAAAAAAAGAAATTGTGAATACTTGTGGTTCTTGGACAGAACATCAAAACCACATTTTGTGAATGAAATCATCCATATGACAAATAAGATTCTTTATTTTTCTAATAAAACACTTTAATACATTTAGCAAATCTGTAATATAATAAATCAAATACCATCACTGTAAATAACTCTTCTGGTTGAATATAAATTATATAGTCTGAAATTTATGACTGGCAATTAAATCAGTTATCTAAGTATCTTAAAAGAAAAAAATCTCTGTACTTACTTGCTATTATATTAAATTGAATGATTGGTCTTCTTTACATAAATTTTGGTTGTAATAGTAAATATATAACATATTTAGTGCATTCTTTGTTTCATTTTATTCCATTTTTCTATAAAAGTATTCAGTTGTATCAATTAACAGGTTTTCTTAAACTAAAACAATAAGATTAATTTATATGATAAGCTAATTTCTCTGGTTGTTCCTGTCTGAGAATAAAGGATAGTGCTCTGATTATGAATATTTGTAAAATTGGTCTCCAGTTTTACCATGAGGCATCTTCCATGTACATATATGACCCCCCGGAAGGTGTCCATGGAATGATAGGACCCAACAGTTTACAAAGATTATTGCCATCCTGTCTGTTGGTCGTTATGACTATTAACCCCGTACATGTTTGAATACGTCCACTGCTTTTCTTGTCCTCTATTGATAATTTGTAATCTTGGCCAGAACTTCTAAAAATCAATAAAATTATACAAGGAAAAGAAAGAAAAATTCTGCAAAGAGTTTGGCAATCGTCAATTTAAGGGACAATGAGGGTCTATAGCTCCGACAGTATAGAACAGTCCCAAAAAAAACTGAAGTTTTTTAAGAGATTGGGATTGAAGATGATGACTGACAAGCCATTATCTTGGATTTGTTAGGATTAATCAATGACCGTATTTATATATAGTTCTAAATTATTGATTTTTTGTATTATTATTATTTCTTTTATTCATCTTTTTTGGTTTATTTTTTTTCTCTATATATTTTTATTATATATATATAATTTTTGTCACAAACTTATTACGTTTATTTTAACTCAACTTTTATTTCACTAAAATTTTCATTTTTTGTTTATATTTTTTTATGTGATAGATGATTTAGGTGTGCAGTCAGCAACTCAACATTGCCGAGCAGCCACACTTAATTCTTTAAAAAATGTTTTTTCCTTCTATCAGTTTGGTTGTCCCACTTTTTTCTCCCAACTTGAAGTTCGGAGTTCAACTTTTACTCCCAACCCCCATTAAGTTAGTTTAATAGATTGAATATACTTTTAGTATGTACTATCCTATACCTTTTAACCCCCGCCCTTTTAACAAAAATAGTATGAGGAATAATCTTAAATATGTTCTTTAAGAAGAATATTCTTAAAAATCAATGAATTAAGGCTCTTTTGCTTTAGGATTTGAGGAAACACTAAGTTAAATTAAGTACTAAAACAGATCTTAATCCCAACCAAGAAATGTTCCTGAATGTAAATAAAACTCAAGACAAAAACATTTATTCTTGTGAATTGCCGTTTATTACTATGAAATTGTATCATTTGGGTTATAAATATGTATTTTTTAGTGGGAGGCTGGCATACTGTGGGAATTCCCAAGTGCTAATTTGTTTATCTTTTTTTTCTAATTTGATTTTTATTAATGCTCTAAGTGGGGATTGAGTAGGTTTTGAACTTTCTTTTATTCAGGCTTTATACTTGTGGGATAATTAATGGAAAATTACATTTAATATAATGGGGGAATGATGAAGGAGAAATAAAAAAAAAAAATATCTGGTAAATCTCAGAGAGTAAGTAAAATATGAAATAAATGTATAATCTTGAATGCAGATTTTGAAGTAGAAGTCTCTTGTAGCAAAAGTATTTGGCCATTCATTAAGCAAACTACCAGAATACATGAGAAGGGAGAACCCACTGACTAAAACCCAATATAACTTCATAGTGGGCAACATATGCAGATTTGCATTTGACAGGAAGAAATGAGAAAAATATTATACAACTCACTTAATTATTTTAATAAATTTGTTTGTAAATATTTCCAATTAACATTCTGTTAGAAATAATTCCTATTTTTTTCAAATTTGTTTTCATTTTATGATATCAAGTTTGTTCACCCTCTATAAATGAAATGCCATTTTTTGAGGTACACCACTGTTTCTATTTCTGTCTTCTGTTTTCATAGTTGATAAAATGACTTTCATAATGGATAAAATGACTTTGCCAGATTGAAACATAAATTGGGCTGAGTCTTTGTATTGATGTATCTCTGTGGCTTTTGTGTTTATTATAGTAATAAAAATCCGAAGTTCCATCCTGGATAGAAAATGTGATCTGTAGACAGACTGCCCCAATTAGCCTTAGTTACATAAATTGGTTATTAATTTGAATTACAAATGTTATGTATAAAATACTTTTCAGTCAGAAGGGAAGTATTTCTATATTTTCAGCTGTCATTTTTAAGGTCAACACAATTGTTGTGGTTACTGTAATTTGTCCAGTTCCATAGTAATTTTTGTTTATTTTATAAAAACAATTCCTTCGTTTTTCCAACAAGGTTCAATTTCCCATTACAATGAAAAAAATACAATCTGCTTTCATCGGACATGTTCTCCATTACTGCTTTATCTGTAATTACACAAAAAGTAAAGTAAATTCCTTCTGTATATTAATTCCAAGGGTACAGTTTTCATCATTATACAATTTTTGGAAGGGTCTCTTGAAAAGAGCTGGATAAGGCTGGAGAACAATCATACCAGAGATCAAATAATTATTATTTTACTTGGGCGTGATTTTTCTTGGACAAGTAAACAAAAACAATAATACAAGATCTAAAATAATAAATTATTCCAGAAAAAAAAATATGTCTTCCTGAACAATTTTGTAGGAAGACTAAATTTGTTATGTTGATAATTACTAATGTCCTCTTTCATGCTATAATTCCTAATTGTACTGATTAAAATTAGTATAAATTTTCAAAGCTACTAATTTCAATTAGTATTAAATACTTTTACTTCATTCTTTGACATGGTTTCAGATTAAAATAATGCATTAGTTAGGTCAAGTCTAATTGTATTCATCTGAACAACCTTTGATAGTAGTTTTTGAAAGATTGGCAATTCTTCCCTTTTAAATCCACTACACAAACTAGAATACATCCATGTGGAATACATTTCGGTTTAGGGTTGATCTCTCAGGGAAGTGTGGACCATTACTAGGAGGAAGGCTTGTAAAACAAAGTTTATTGTTATTGTTATTTATTAACGTCCGCTTTGTGCTACTAAGGCTAATTGAGACAGGTTAGGACGGAGGACAGGGCCCTGTCTTCTCTACTTCTCTACGGGGACAGAGGTTCAGTCGCCCGGCAGTCGTGGTCCAGGCTTTAATTTTTAGTAGTTGACTAGTTATTAGATTTTCTATTTTTATTAGTTGACTAGTTTTAAGATTTTCCATTGTTTTTACTCTTTATTTTGTGTTTGTTTTTATGACTGTTGTTTATTTTGCTTTTGGCCATACTATGAATGTTAAATTAACTCGAGGTTGTGTTTGTCAGCAGGCACTGAGGATGGAGCGTTGACTCCGAAAGTGCACTCTGCATAATATTAAAAAACAGTAGAGGACTTGGCCTTCTTATTGATCCTTTTGAAGAAATTATTTGAAAATCTAGTTATGAGTACAATCTCATTCAGCTTAGATACTTAGATAGGATTTCCAGAGAGCGGGTTATTCCCCCCCCCCCAAATTTTCGTAAAGGCATCCATTGTGGTTAAACTCATCTTTTTCTTTTGGTTTATTTAGTTATATTAAGTTTTTAAGTCTAGGTATTTAAAAAAACAAAAACAATTTAAATGTTAATTCACCACAAAAAAAAAATCAACTGAAAACGAGGGTAATCTTACTATAAAAGTCCGTCCCTCAGGCGCTGCGTAAACTAAGCAGATTTCCCACGCGAAGGTTTACAATAGATTAATCTACATACCGGTAACTCAACACCGCCGTGAATATTAAGTGAATAAATACAAACTATAATAAGATAGCTCCCGACGGAAAGCTACTGAAATGTAAACAAACAGTTCTGCCAACTTCGTATTAACGTATTATTTGATTGAAAACTGTTTACTATATCTAGTACTGTAATTTATAATGAATCAGAATAATTTCTATCTCAATCAATCAAATTTAAGTAGTTCAAAAACTTAAGAAGGGGGATGGGAGTCAAGAGAACATATTTGCATGTATCTCATATAATAAATGTCATTTGAAAACAATAGTTGGTATTTAGACTCGGACTAATGCGGTATGTTACATAACCCAGTATTGTTTATGTAACATGAGTAGAAGTGGGGGTTTGCTAAAGACTGAAAACTGAAAAATGCAAATATCTCGTTTAATATTCAAGATAAAGAATAAATGTATATAACAATATTTATTGTACATTTAATTTGCTATATGATTGAATCTATACATTTTTTCGCTCCGACGTATAATAACGGAGATATTTCAACTTTTCAAAAGTCCCCCCTATAACCCCCCCCTCCCACTGGTCCGATTTCAGCCACAGTTATTAACGAAATGGATCTCTCTTTTTACTTAAAACGATTAAATATTGAGTTTGGTAACGATCAGACAAAATTTGCGACCGCTAGAGCGTTAACAGACAAATATATATATAATTTTGAACGGACCTCATTTTCGTCATCTCCTAGGCAGGATGAGTACGAACGCAATAGCTGATTTCCATTAAGAAAAATCTGCTAATAATTGTAAGTATAACCTTACACTAAGGTATAGCCGGGTGGTTGTTCATTCCAAATTCATATAGCATAATATAGAGAAACACCCCAGAAAGTTGCACGAACACGCCGATTAAGTTGTAATGTACTATTTGCATTATGGGTATTGCCAACCTGTGCTAAACAACTGTGTAGATTGTAAACCTCATGTAATGTTACTCTTATAGGTAGCAAACAGTGTAAGTGCAATGTATTAGAGAAGAAGCAAACAAGGCGAAGTGGTGTTGTCCCTTCGCCGAGGGCCTGGGTGTTGACAGGGATGGAACAGAGCAAACATATGCTGGGAAAGCGGTCAGCTGACGTGTCTACCGCCTAAAACATCCATACAACTTCAGCTCCATATTTGTTTGTTCCCCAGCTAAGGCAACAAATTATTTAACACTCCTACGCTATTTGTCATTTGCTGGAGTAAACCAACATTCTGAATTGTCCTATTATTTGCCCCTCAATCACTTATGTTCATTCATAAATCTGAAAGAATGCTCATCTAAGAGAGATACTCAATTTATTATTGTTCAAATATTATTTACGATAGGAGGAGTTTTGAATGTACCTTTCTTTGTACATATCAAATGGCTGGATCACATAGCAGTTTCCGCAAACAGGACAACACACAAATTAATGAAAGTCCGTCACGCAGGAGCTGCATTAACTAAGCAGAATCCCAAGTGCGTTACGTATTTGAATTTACCTCATAACGTAAAAGTTCAATGTGAACAATATTTGGTATTTAGTCTTCAAATAACTTTCTTCATAATATAATTATATTCTTATAATATAAGGAGTGAACCCCCACTCCTTCTCATGCCATATTAACAATAAGCTGTTATATTATTATTACCTTCATCTATATATATATAAAATTGTAACCTCTGTCTGTACATTGATTTTTTTTGCGAAATTTCACGATAACTTTTCGTTTCACATGTCATAGACACCATAACTGCATTTTGTTTCTTTGGTGTCTGTTTGTTTGTTTGTTTGTTTGTTTGTTTGTTTATTTGTTTGTTTGTTTGTTACCTTTTCACGCATAAACGGCTGAACCGAATTTTATGAAACTTGGTATGTATATTACTACTAGCCCAACTTAGACTTTAGGCTATACTAATATTCTCTGAGACGAACAGGAGTGGGGGTTATAAGAGAGGCCTGAAATTAAAAATAGCGATATTTCGTTTCCTATTGTTTTTTCGGCAAATATGAACATAACAAAAGTTGTTTATTTTGTTATTTAGAGTAACTTTTGTTATATACACTTTTTTTGTATACCGAATTATAAACGAGATATACGCTAAAACCTATAGCTAAAGTAAACAATTTTATTTGGGACGAAAGAGCCAACCGAAATAAATAAAACTCGGTATGTGTATTAGCACTAATGCTTTCATTATAATCAGCCATACCAACGTTTCTAGGGACGGGCAGGAGTGGGGGTTATAAGGGAAGCCTGAAATTAAACAAAGCGATATTTCGTTTCCTATTGTTTTTTCGGCAAATATGTACATAACAAAAGTTGTTTATTTTGTTATTTAGATTTACTTTTGTTATATACACTTTTGGCGTATACCTAAGTATAAATGAGTTATACGTTAAAACCTTAGCGGGCACTAACGGCTGAACCGAACTTAACAACACTCGGTATGTCAATTGGCATTAATTCTTCCATGATTATAAGCTATATTAAAATTTTTAGGTTCGAACGGGAGGGGGGGTTATAAGGGAGGCCTGAAATAAAAATTCACCATATTTACATGTATAAGAGACGGGAAATATAAAAATAGCGAAGGCTGTGAAGAATTATCGAACAAATAATTCTATTATTAGCAAATCACCGGCAACGACGGGTATCAATCCTAAACACTGGGACGGGTAAATGTCAAAATATTGTGCAATGTAAAGCCTGCTAAAAAATACCATCACCATTCAGCCTCAAATGAATTCCCGGGCGAAGCCGGGTATCTGAGCTAGTAATAATATAACAGCTTATTGTTAATATGGCAAGAGAAGGAGTGGGGGTTCACTGAAGGCCGAAAACTAAAAAAATGCAAAGATCTCGGTTAATAATCAAGGTAAAGGTTAACGTACATAATCTCATTTATAGAACAATAGAACATTACATTTGCAATAAGATTAGTTCTATACAAGTTTTCCATCCAACGCATAACAACGGCCATATTAAGAATTTTCGGAATTCCCCTCTACCCCCACCCCTTAATGGATTTCAGCCATTAACGATCTTCATCTTTAGTTTTAAATAAATTTCCCGATTAGCCTAAGTTGCAAATAAAGTCCGTCACGCAGGGGCTGCGTAAACTAAGCAGATTTCCCTCGCGAAGGTTTACAATAGAGAAATCTGCCTAATAATAACAGTAGTAGTAACCTATTCTCACGAGGACGAATAGTTAGTGAAACGGCCACACTAGCGCTCGGCGGAAACTCCCGAACATAGTCGACCACACTCACAATACAAATGCAAATATCTCGGTTAATATTAAAGTTACAGAATAAATGTATAGAACAATATTTATAGTAAATTTAATTTGCAATAAGATTGGTTCTATACAATTTTTTGATCCGACGTATGGTAACGGAGATATTTCGAAAATCCCCCCTCTAAACCCCCCCTCCCACTGGTCCGATTTCAGCCATTAACGAACTTGATCTTCCTTTTTACATAAAACGATTAAATTCCGAGTTTGGTAACGATCAAACAAAAATTGCGACCGCTAGAGCGTTAACAGACAAATATATATATATATATATATATATATATATATATATATATATATATATATAGATATATATATATAATTTTGAAAGGACCTCATTTTCGTCATCTCCTGGGTAGGATCGATGGACATTTGAAGAAATTTTTCGAAACTCGCGTCATGAGTACGACGTCAATAGCTGATTTCCCTTAAGGGAAATCTGCTAAAAGTGGACGTTAATAAATAAATAGTTTTAAATAAAACGTTTAATTACAGGAAGTGAGAAGGACACCAAGATTTGCAGTGGTTTACTATAGTTTTCTCTATGAGGCTAACTAAAAACAATTTCTCAGGTAGAAACACTGATATACGCGTGTATATTTATTTGTCTGTTAATGCACGCAATTTTTGTTTCATCGTTACCAAACTCGATATTTAAACATTTTACGTAAAATTAATGATCGTTAATGGCTAAAGTCGAACCAGTAGAAGGAAGGCGGTTAGAGTAAGGAAATTTTGAAAATTAGAAATCTCTCTGTTATTATATGTCGTATCGAACACATACAGAAGCAATCTGAAAATTTGCAAATTTAATTAATGCTGTTATATACATATTTTCTCTATCTTGAATAGTAACCGAGATATTTGCATTTTTTATTTTTCAGCCTTCAGTAAACCCTACATTTAGGTGGCAATTCAAAAATTAAAGACAATCTCCGTGAGTCACACTGGAAAATGTAACAGTACCGATTTTGTTAAACTTTTGATGCTCTAACATTGTAGTTCTATACATTTTCTCGTAGCTAAAATATTAAGCGAGTTATTCGTACTTTCTTGTTTTCAGCATTCAGTAAACCACCACTTCTAATAATGGTATATTTTACTTAGAAATAGAAAATGTATGGTGAGAAGAAATTAATTGTGTGTCATACCAGCATGTGGGGAATCTGCTTAGTTTACGCCGCCCGAACGCTTTCCTTCTCAGGAGTAAATACTTTAGAGCATTCCTGCGTAATATGCATTAGCTGGAGTGCATATGCATACTACATGTCCTTAAAGTATGACAAGTCACATCTTCTCCAGACTGGCATTGAACGAGCAATACATAAGACAAAGGAGTGTGTGTGTGTGCAGTGCGTGCATATGAACGTGTCAGTTATGGGGTTTACGCGTAATGTTTACCGTTAGTCCTGAAAGAATTTTAAGTAAAAACGAAGTTGAAAGTTCATTATTTTTGGTATCTTGCAATCAAGTTATGTTTCCATTTATGAATTCATTCAAATTTGTCGTCGTGTGGTCTAAATTTTAACAGCACTCTAATTCAGGATCGAGTTCAAAGAACAAATCAGGAATGTTACAACAAGATATGTATTTAATTCTATAGGAAATACTCAAATTGTTCAAACTTTTAAATATACGTACAATACCAATATGGATTTCATACTTTATTACTCCAGAATCTAATCGCACCTAATTTTTCTCATTAACTATTACAGTCTGGAACATGCATTCATTTGCCTACCTTTATTCATATATAAGCATTTAAGAACTTTTGTGATTCCTTCGATATTGATATTTTACGCATTAATTTAAAAGTGCGTGGGATATGAAGTTTTTATTTTAAACGCAATAACTGTTTTGGTTGTTCATGAACCCGGAGCCAGTCAAGGTCAGTATTTCGCCATGTTTATCTCTATTTGTTTTCACAACGCTTGAAAAAGCTTTAATAATTTTATATGAGTGCGAACACTTTTTCTTTCAAGAGGTAGCCATAATTTGTGGACGTGCAAAAGAACATATGTTTCCTATCCAAAAAGCTTGAGTGAGTTTTATGGGTGGGGGACTTGGAAAAAAATTTAATACTTCTCCAACACACTATTTTTAATGTATTTCCTTCAAATCTGTTTTATTTCTATAATTTTTTAATAATTAAGTATTGTATTTTTGGTTAATTTTGCAATTAATCCCCACCTCCATCCGCTACTTTGTTTAGAATTCCTATAATCTAAAATATTATCGGTAAGCTCCCACAAAATGTTCCTGCATTATAATTTAAAATTTTAATGAGGTGTGTGTATGTGTGTGTGTGTGTGTGTAGGTATATTTGAATATGTGTTTGTCATGGCTTCCCTTCTGATTTTTATTGGGAATATTTGTTTAGAAATTTCCACAATTTATGTTAAATCATATTTACATTACGTCAAACATATTTTGGTAGCTTTTTTTTTTACTGAACTATGAGGGTCCTGAGTGACGCGTTAGCCGGAACATATACGAATGGACATGTTGAGTTACCATCTTTGCACAAGCAGAATTTACATCCATCGGCTGAAATGGACTAAGATCAATGGGTTATCTACTCACTGGATGAGTGTTACCTCATATCGGAGACAATATTAGATTCCCTAACCTATTCTGCAAGAAGGATTAAGTTCAAAGACAATTTATTGGCCCAGGATTAGGGATACTTTTGATTTACAGTGGCTTATTATGTTGGAGGAATCCTCAGAGATTACCAGACTCAGCAAACGGTGTCTTAAGAAAGAACAAAAATTTCTGGTGTGTTGCGTGAGCCTGTCCTTAGCTGCCTTCTTGCAGTCAAGAATATTTGTAGTTCGTACCTTCTAATCACGCGATGGTGTTACCACTGAAGTCTTTCTGTTATACTTACTTCTCCTGCTCTATGAGGGAGCAATAAGAGATTTATCATGATACTCTAGATGTTAAAAAGTGTTTGACATTGTGAGTTGTCAGAAAAGTTTAATTGTGTGATGGGCTAGAAGTCTTTCTGAGGGATTTGACATGTACTATGCATCAGGATTTCAAGATTTCCGATTTCCTATATATCCGATCTTCTTTAACATGTCCATTAACCATTGGAGGCTCTAAGGCCTGAGTGTGCTTTCTGCTCAGCCCAACTAGGATATCAGCTCTTACTTGTACGTGCCACTTAGGCTAAACTGCTTGCTATGAAGCTTGTGCTACATTACAAGCTAAAAGATGCGCTTGGAGAATGTGGTCTAGAGATTAATCCAGAGAAGTGTGTCACCAAAGGTCTGTAGATCGAGCAAGGAGATGAAGGGGAGAGATAATTCATTGCATGGAATTTAATTCAAACGAACGACATAGTTGAAAGCAGATAAGTAGCTCTAGAAGGAAGCCTCGGAAAGTGCTAAACACTTAAAAGTAAAACATTGTGAAAGAGGTTGTCTTATTTTTAAACCAGACATTTAAAAATGTTTATTGAAGAGGATTCAAATGACTGAGTGAGAGAGAATATAGTAAGAAGTCCAAATATTGATAACCCAGAAATCCATTCTCGGTGTTAAAAAATCAGTCACGCAGGGGTTGCGTAAATTAAGCAGTTTTACCATGTGGGGTTTGTCACACTACTGATCTCTTCTCACCACATATTTTCTATTTCTTAGTAAAAATTTCGAAAATTGCGACCGCTTGAGTGGTAGTAGACAAGTATATATAATATAGTATATAAGTAAATACAATTTTGAAAGGACCTAATTATCTCTAGGTAGGGTTGAAAGTCATTTGATGAAATTGTTCAAAAATCGCGTCATGAGTATACTCTTATTAGCTGATTAAGTTTAAGGGAAATCTGCTAAAAGGTCTTGTTACGGAATGTTATACAAAACTGAACATTAGCCACTTCAAATTAATTCTATATGTATCATCAGTTTTCAAGAGAACATGTATTTTTGCAGTGCTTAAGATTATTTGAACAAAACCAGATAATGCAACATTATCATTCATTTATACTGAAGAAGAACTAAACGTATAGACGTGCAATTAAATAACTTTTCTGCGTCTTTTAAATGTAGTATCGAACGACTTCGCTATTTTTGAATATAGATGCCTCAAATACAAATGATATTTTTAAGCTCAAACATATCTTCTTTTAGCACGACTTTACTAAGATTTTGAAATTATTTATGACAGTTTTGAGTAATTCTGTTAATTAAACGACCTAAGTTTTGCATTTACTGGAGATACATCAGGAAAACATACACCCGATATCAGCCATAGTCATTGTTCATTGCTGAAATTATAACCCTGATAGAGCCTTGCCTCCCGTTATCAGTATATACTAATCCAGTAGTTACTATTCACAGCTACTTTATCAGCAAATACTTTTTATCTGATTAATGAATAAGGAAGGTTGCTCTATTAGGTGTCTTATAGTAGTTCTATAGTGCTTAGAAAAATTTGTTCTACAGTTCTCATAAAGGCACAGGAGAGATGAATAATTAATTGATTTCATATGGAGATAAATTAAATGTAACCATTTTTTCTCGTCAAATAAAACATTAACATTATATTTTGCAATTGTTATTTTAAAATATGAATTAATTTCAGTCGTTGAGAAGTACTGGAGAAGGTTCCGAGACTGAATATGGACTGAAAGGATTCTTTAGGGGTGACAATTACGGCACACCAAGCCTCAGCCTTTTATTAATAAAATTGGCGATTTTACAGGGGGGGGGTGGCACGGGAAGTTGAGACACCCTGTATATATATTTGTTTTAAAAAATGTCCTCAAATGTTCATCGATCCTACCATGGAGATGACGAAAATGAGTTCCATTCAAAAGTAAGTATACACACACACACACACACACACACACACACACACACACACACACACACACACACACACACACACACATATATATATATATATATATATATATATATATATGTATACCTGCCGCTCTGCTATCGCTCTAGCCGTCGCAATTTTTATTTGATCATTACCAATCTCCCTAATTAAGCGTTTTAGTAAAAATGTAAAAACATATATATATATTTCTATTGCCGCTCTGGCGGTCTCAATTTTAGTTTACTCGTAACCAATCTCGATATAAAAGCTTTTAGCAGATTTCCCTTAAGGGAAATCAGCTATTGAGGTTGTACTCATGACGGAATTTTCGACATTTTTCTTCAAATGTCCATCGATCCTACTTAGTAGATGACGAAAATGAGGTCCGTTCAAAACTGTATATATATATATATATATATATATATATATATATATATATATATATATATATATATATCTTAATATATATATATCTCATGTCACGATGTTTGTCCGCGATGGACTCCTAAACTATTTAACCGATTTTAAATTAAATTGGCACACCGTGAGCAGTCTGGTCCAACTTGAAAGATAGGCTATATTAATTTTCTCTGAGACGAACAGGAGTGGGGGTTATAAGGGAGGCCTGAAATTAAAAATAGCGGTATTTCGTTTCCTATTGCTTATTCAGCAAATATGCCAATAAAAAAAGTTGTTTATTTTGTTATTTACAGTAACTTTTGCTATATACACGTTTGCCGTATACGGAAGGATAAATGAGTTATACGCTAAAAACTATAGCGGGAGTCCACAATTTTATTTGGCACAAAAGACTCAACCGAACTAAACCAAATTCGGTATGTCAATTAGCACTAACGCCTTCCTTATAATAAGCCATACTAGCATTTCTAGGGACGGGCAGGAGTGGGGGTTATAAGAAAGGCCTGGATTTAAAAATAGCGGTATTTCGTTTTTTATTGCATTTTCGGCAAATATGAACATAACAAAAGTTGTTTATTTTGTTATTTAGAGTAACTTTTGACATATTCATTTTTTTCTTTAAACTCGGTATGTCAATTAGCATTAATTCTTCCATGATTATAAGCTATATTAAAATTGTTAGGTTAGAAAGGGAGTGGAGGTTATAAGGGAGGCCTGAAATAAAAATTCGCGATATTTCATTGTCTATTTGTCTACGGGAAATATGACAATTTGGAGGACAGTGAAGACTTACATAAAAAATTAATTTTATTATTAACAAATGCCAACAACGGGAACTAACCCTAAACACTGGGACGGGTAAATGTCAAAATATTGTGTAAATTAAGGCCTTGCCAAAAAAATACCATCACCATTCAGCCTCAAATCAATTCCCGGGCGAAGCCGGGTATCTGAGCTATTATATATATATATATATATATATATATATATATATATATATATATATATATATTTGTCTGTTACCGCTCTAGCGGTCGCAATTTTTGTTCGATCGTTACGAAACTCGAAATTTAGTCGTTTTATGTAAAAAGAAAGATCAAGTTCGTTAACGGCTGAAATCGGACCAGTGGGAGGGGGGGTTTAGAGGGGAGGATTTTCGAAAATTCGAAATATCTCCGTTACTATACGTCGGATCGACAAATTGTATAGAATCAATCTTATTGCAAATTACATTTACTATAAATAGTGTTCTATACATATTTTCTGTAGAATGAGTATTAACCGAGATATTTGTATTTTTTGTAATGAGTTCCGCTTTCAGTTTACCCCCACTCCTACTAGTGACATATTAATAATAAGCTGATATCTAATGAGCCACTTCATTACTAAGTTAAATACAAAATATGTTTTTCAACAAAGCTTTATTTTACGAGGTACAAACAAATACGTTCTGTTGAACTCCCCCCCCCCTTTTTTCTTGGACTACAAAAATCTGAGTGATTGAGATAGAAATTATTTTGATTCATTTCAAATTACTCCACTAACTATAGTAAATAGTTTCCAATAAAATTAATATTTTATATTCAGATATATTTCTTTAATTGTTTGTTTTTTCGGTCTATCTATCGATACTGCGCTACAAGGTTGGCTAACCTGTTTGTTTACAATCCAGCCGTATCACGTTGTAGGGATTATTAACTTATATTGTGAATTCACGGAAAGATTTCTCATTGCCGTTTGTAATTATTCACTAATATTCACGGAAGTGTTACCTGTGTGTATATTTATCTATTGTAAATCTTCGCTGGCTAACCTGTTTGTTCCTTAATCATGTGAAAATCTCATAACCGTCTGAATCGTATTTTGCCCCCCCCATTTCTATTTTCTTCTCGGATTCCTAAATTTGGAATGGTTGTGATTAAAATTATTCTGGTTTATTATTAATTACAGTAGTAGATATAATAAATAGTTATGAATAAAATTTATAACTTATATTCAAATATATTTCCGTAATTGCTTTTATTTCCGGTAAAAGCTGGCTAACCTGATTGTTTACAACTCAGACAGTTTGCTATCAGGAAGGTTCTTACTATTTGACTTACCCTTTATTTGTTTACTTAATATTCACAGCAGTATTAAGTCTTACAAATAATAGATATTCTGTGGTACTATTTATTGTTGGTGTAATAAGTGTTCAGAGCGCTGCTATCATTAGTCCATCTTTTGTGTTCTTGTTTTTTTGAGATTGAATAGTTTTTAATTTAGTCTCAGAACCTAACGGACGAGAGTTACTTTCCCGCCAAAATCTAGTTCGGCCATTTCCTTGGCTTGCTTGGCTCTCGTGAAATTTCTTTATTGTAAAACTTCACGTGGGAAATCTGCTTAGTTTACGCAGCCCCTGCGTGACGGACTTTTTATATAAAAAGAAAGATCTAGATCGTTTACCATTGAAATCGGACTGCTTGGAGGGGGGTTTAGAGGTGAGGAATATCGAAAATTCGAGATATCTTCATTATTATATATTGGATCGAAAAAGGGCAATCAATGCTATTGCATATTTAAGAGCCTATAAATGTTATTTTCTCATTCATGGATTTTAACCGAGATATTTGGATTTTTTAGTTTTCAGTCATCGTTAAACCCACACTTCCACCCATGTCATATTAACAATAAGCTCAAATACCAAATATTGTTTTTAAGAGACCTTTATATATTTGTAATACATCAGTTTACAGGATAAACCCATACTGATGGGGTGTCGGCTA
Source organism: Riptortus pedestris (assembly GCA_019009955.1). NCBI lineage: Eukaryota > Metazoa > Arthropoda > Insecta > Hemiptera > Alydidae > Riptortus > Riptortus pedestris. Next base: position 69,150,554 of record CM032229.1, read on the forward strand.
TATAATGCATTTCAAAATATGATCCTATTACTTGGGGTACAAACAAAACAAATTAGAAATAATACAGAAATAGTAGCAATAACATAAGATATAAATTGAGAATAAAGTAAAATTAATTGTTTTACAAAACAAATAAGGATAAAATAAAATACCAATAAACAACAATAAAGAAAGACAACATAGGAATTAAATAATCTAAGAGACCTTATTATGCTCAATAAATGCAAATTTGTTACTTGATGACGCCAACAATTAATATTTTACGTCCTTGTTTCGAAGATGTTTAATTGATCTCTACCATACTCGATATTTAATGTTTCAGTCAACACTAAAGATCAAATTTGTTATTGGTGGAAGTCGGACCTGGAATAGTGGGGGTTTGGAGGAGGGGGATTTGAAAATTCAAAATACTGTCGTTATTTATGTTTCTGTCCATGCATTGTTACAAAACCAATCTTGTCAACCTATTGATGCTCTATAATGTTTTAGTTATATAAAAAAAAATAGTATTAATTAGTTTTTCTATCCGTAACTCAAGAGTTATTCGTACTTTCTTGATCAGTCCCCCCCCCCCCTCTTCTACCTCCGCATCATCTCATCTGTTTTAGCAGATTTCCCTCAAGGGAAATCAGCTATTTTCTATAGGAATATGTTGTAATGTGAGAACAAAAGGGTGTTATAACAGTCAGCACGTGGGAAATCTGCTTAGTTAACTCAGCCCCTGCGTGATGAACATTTTTCTAATTCTAACTCTAAATAGTCGTAATACATTAAAATGAACATCTGGAATTACAATTACAAATTTAATAAAAAAATGTGTATTTGATGAACCCGACAAAAGGTTTAATTTAGCTAGTTCTTCGCTGTTTAAATTCTTCTTAACCACGTTAGAATTAAACCTGAGTAATCTGAGTTCCTTCAATCCATTGTATTCAGGGTTAATGTCTGTTCTACAATATGAGAGTCACGTAATATTGCTACTATTGGGAAAGAGATTTTAAAATATGAGCTAGTTTAAAATCGGGACACGTTTGTTTTATCATGTTGTTGGAATTTCCTTTGAGAAATAGGTTTTTTCACTATAAAATAAATCATTAATAATTTATATTGTTTATGGAACTTCAAAGGAGTAAACCATAAGCCATTTTCTTTTAATATATTGTATATTGAAATTCGTTTTTCAATCTCTGCCCAAAGAGGTATTAGTTCATAGGTGACTCCTCAACGAGGATCCATTGACGAATGTCGTCATTATCGCTCGAAAAGACGAAAGTGAATAGACATATAGATAATAAAAAATATGTACCATGAAGTTGTTTGCGTTTTACTATCCGAACTTCAGTTTGTTTTATTTTATTATTTTTACTTAAATATAACGGCTAATTTAGATTACATCTATGAGCATTTTATAAGTTCAATTTCTTACTAATACACAAATGAGTTTGCACAGAAAGTCTCTAGAAAATAATAATAAATGAAATACACAGCGCTCTCACATAATACTGCAAGTAGCTGAAAAAGTCCGTCACGCAGGTTCTGCGTAAAATAAACAAATTTCCCTTGAAGTTTAATAATAGATAAATCTATATACTGGTAACACACCACCGTAAATATTAAGTGAATAAATACAAACGTTAATAAGAAATCTTTCCCCTTCAGGCGGGAACCATCTGAAATGTAAACAAACAGGTCTGCCAACCCGACTCTCACCGGAAAGAAAATAATTACTGAAATATATCATAATATAACATATTAGTTTGATTGAAAACTATTTACTATATCTAGTACTGTAATTTACAATAAATCAGAATACTTTTTATCTCAATCAATCAAATTTAAGTAGTCCAACAACTTAAGAGGGGGGGGGGTCACTAGAACATATTTGCATGAATGTCGTTGCTGCAGGCTGAAAAATGTAAATATCCCGGTTAATATTCATGATACAGAAAATATGTATAAAACAATATTTATTGAACATTTAATTTTCAATAAGATTGGTTCTATACACGTTATCCATCCGACTAATACTAACGGGGATATTTGGAAGTTTAGAAATCCCCCCCTCTAACCCCCCCCCCCACTGGTCCAATTTCAGCCATTAACGAACATGATCTTCCTTTTTACATAAAACGATTAAATAGGGAGTTTGGATCAAACTGGAAGAGGGAGTTGTAATCAAATAAAAATTGCGACGGCTAGAAACATAGCAGACATATATATATATATATATATATATATATATATATATATATATATATCTGCTAAAATTGCTGCTGGGGAAATCTGCTAAAATTTAAAACCCGTTGAATATGCTCCTTTTCTTGCTTAAATTACACTGTGGTTGGTAATGAAAGACGCTCAAGATGGTAGATATTGTCTACAAGTGTAACTTGATGGGTGTTTGTGATCTTAAATGGCACGATTTATATATTATCAATATCTTTCGGTTATCAGTTAAAATTTCTCTTTATTCCACCAAGGTTAAAGCTGGGGAGTCCCAGTGAGTGTTAAACACTCTTTGTTCTCGAAAAATATTTCAAAAATTCTCTCTTCTAGTGGAGATCTCTGGACGTGATAAGGCGTGCTTCGCTTATAAACATATGTAAATTATTTTAAACCTCAATGATGAAATTTACCATAATTTACATATGTTTATAGAGAGAGCACATCTAATCTCTTTGGTTTATTTGCACAAACGTATTTATTTATACATGATTCTTTGGTGTTTAATATTCATATCTGAGTAATGAATTCTACCTATTTGAGTGTACCTTCATTTCGGTGCTTGGGGACTGATACCAAAGGAGACGAAATATTCAATTAGCCCTGGTTTTATCATTTTTGCGGCTCCTCATAGAATATTTATTTGCGTTTTCATATTAATGTGTCTTCCATCACCGAAGCTAAAAATAACCCGAGCGAAAATACTATAAATAAGAAGTGAACAATTGAAATTTGCCAAGTACTATTTTAGTTCATTAAATAACGTCCTAAAATCCCACCCTGGCTAGAAAAGGGTGGTAACCTGTAGATAACCCGTCCCGATTAGCCAAAGTTGCAAAAAGTGGAAGTTAAAATAATAATAATAATAACTATTTTAGTTGTAAAACTCCCTTGTAGGCTCGGTTTCCACCAGCGATTTCTAGCCGCGCGTTTTTTTAACAACAAAAATGCTTATTTTACTTTGGTTTTAAGATCTTCGCAACTATGGATATATTGCTTTATAAATTTAAAAAGATATTTAGTATACTAATAGTTGAATAAAAATTCAAGATGTAGAACATAACACAACAAAATAATAAATAAAAATACACAAACAAAACAATAGTGACCAAAACTTAAAACAGTAGAAAAAACAGAAACGACATTAATAACACAAATAGTTCATTGAAAACAACAAATAGATGATAAAATAGTATTTAAAATTAAAATAATAACTAAAATTAAATGACAATAAGAATTAGAAATACCTTTACACATTTAACAAATTAAAATAATAAATAACCCTTAAGGGAAATCAGCTATAGAGGTTATACTTTTCCTTCAAAAGTTCATCGATCCTTCCTAGTAGATGAAGAAAATGAGGTCCGCTCAAAATTGTGTGAATGCATATATATATTGTGTGTGTGTGTCTGTTACCGCTCTAGTGGTCGCAATTTTTGTTTTTTCGTAGCCGAACTTGCTATCGCTCTTGCTAAACCTAAGGTGAAGTTCGTAAATGGGTGAAATCGAACAAGGGGAGGGGGTTGGTTAGAGGAGGAGAATTTCGAAAATCTGAAAAACCTCCGTTATAATACGTCGCAACGAAAAATTGTTTATAACCAATGTTCTTGCAAGTAAAATGTAGTATTATTATTAATATACAGCTTCGTAAACGTTTTGAGGTTTATATAGTGTTATAATATAGTATAAACAGAAAATTCTAAAAGAATGTATTGTCTTAAAGTGGCTAAATATAATTTGCCTGATATTAGGCACACAACTAAATGGTAATATTGGAACCAAAACAGGGTTTACTTATTATTTGTACATGGTATTTATGATTTATTATTTAAAAAAAGAAAAAAAAAACAATTTACAGTTTTAAAATGAATTATATACATTTTAATTAGTGATTTAAGTTTAATTATGTGTGAGTAATGAATTGGCTTTTATGTTAGTTTTTTTTTTTTTTTTTTTTAAATTTATTGCTATTTACTAAAATGAGTTTCTTTATTATCTAACTGATATAGGAATAGGAGTTGTATTTTAACATTATTGGAAGTACTTTAGCTGTTTTGCTTCGAAAATTCAATTATAAATTTACTTTATCAGATAAATTATTTTAAACAATGTGAACATGAATTTAAAAAAAAGTCCGTCACGCAGGGGCTGCGTAAACTAAGCAGATTTCCCACGTGAAGTTTTACAATAGAGAAATTTCACGAGAGCCGAGCAGTTAATGAAACGGCCGAACTAGCTTTTGGCGGGAAAGACACTTTAGCCGCCCAGGATTTAATACAAATGCAAATATCTCGGTTAAACCTACCCTCTAAACCCCCCCCCCTCCCACTGGTCCGATTTCAGCCGTTAACGAACTTGATCTTTCTTTTTACGTAAAACGACTAAATATCGAGATTGGTAACGATCAAACATAAATTGCAACCGCTAGAGCGGTAACAGACAAATATATATATATATATACAAATATATTTGTATACTAGCTAAGATACCCGGCTTCGCCCGGGAATTCATTTGAGCTGGATGGTGATGGTATTTTTTTGGCAAGGCTTTACATTTACCCTTCCCAGTGTTTAGGGTTAATACCCGTCGTTTCTGTGGATTTGTTAATAATACAATTTTTTTTATCTAAGACTTCACTGTCCTCCATATTGTCATATTTCCCGTTTCCTGTGCATTATGCATAGATTTAAAATATTAAGGACAAAATATTATAATATTATAATTTTTCCAGGTGAAGTACATATTGAAAAGAATTGTTGAGCAAATTTCTCTAAATAACAAAATAAACAACTTTTGTTATATGCATATTTGCCGAAACCCCAAAAGGAAACGAAATATCACTATTTTTAATTTCAGGCCCCCCTTATAACCTCCACTCGTGCCCGTCCCTAGAAATGTTAGTATGGCTTATCATAAGGAAGGCGTTCCTGTTAATACACATACCGAGTGTTTTATTTGGTTCGGTTGAGTCTTTTGTGCCAAATAAAATTGTTGACTCCTGCTATAATTTTTAGGGTATAATGCTTTTATACTTCGGTATACGACGATAGTGTATATAACAAAAGTTTCTCTTAATTACAAAATAAACAACTTGTGTTATGGGCATATATGCTGAAAACCAATAGAAAACGAAATGCCGCTATTTTTAATTTCAGGCCTCCCTTACAACCTCCACTCCTTCCCGTCCCTAGAATTGATAGTATAGCTTATTATAAGAAAGGCGTTAGTGCTAATACACATACCGAGTTTTATTTAGTTGGGTTGAGTCCTTTGTGGCAAATAAAATTGTTCACTTCCGCTAAGGGTTTTAGCGTATATCTCGTTTATAATTGGGTATACGACAAAAGTGTATATATCAAAAGTTACTCCAAATTACATAATAAACTACTTTTGTTATGTGCATATTTGCCGAAACCCCAATAGGAACCGAAATATCGCTATTTTTATTTTCAGGCCTCCCTTATAACCCCCACTCCTGCCCGTCCCTAGAAATGTTAGTATGGCTTATTATAAGGAAATCGTTAGTATTAATTCACATAGCGAGTTTGGTTTAGTTCGGTTGAGTCTTTTGTGCCAAATAAAATTGTGGACTCCCGCTTTAGTTTATAGCGTATAACTCATTTATGCAAAAGTGCATATAACAAACGTTACTCTAAATAACAAAATAAAAACTTTTGTTATGTGCATATTTGCTGAAAAAGCAATAGGGAACGAAATATCGCTATTTTTAATTTCAGGCATCCCTTATAACCCCCACTCCTGTTCGTCTTAGAGAATATTAATATAGCCAAAAGTCTAAGTAAGTAAGTAATATACATACCAAGTTTCATAAAATTCGGTTCAGCCGTTTATGCGTGAAAAGGTAACAAACAAACAAACAAATAAACAATCAAATAAATAGACACGAAAGAAAAAAAATGTAGTTATGGTGTCTATGAGATGTGAAACGAAAAGTTATCGTGAAATTTCGCGAAAAAAATCAATGTACAGACAGAGGTTACAATTTTATATATATATATATATATATATATATATATATATATATATATATACAGTTTTGAACGGACCTCATTTTCGTCATCTACTAGGTAGGATCGATGGACATTTGAAGAAAAATCTCGTAATTCCGTCATGAGTACAACCTCAATAGCTGATTTCACTTCAGGGAAATCTGCTAAAAATATACAACATAAACGAAACTACTTATTCAAAGTATAATAACAAGATTTAATACAAGCAGTAATAAAAAACGGTAAAATCAATTTACTAATTCTTATAAGATTAAATACTCAAAGAAAAAAAAAAGGATTATTCCATATGAAAATATCATTTATATTAATTATAGTTAACAATTGGTATATCAATTTTAATAAGTAATTAAGTATTAGCATATATATATATATATATATATATATATGAATTAAAAGTATACGTATATAGAAAAACAATAAGAGGAAAGATATAAGAAGAACATCTTGCCTTAATTCTTAAGAGGAAGTGTTGTTAATTTTCTTCAGTGTAATGCAATCTTTAAAGTACTTATTATTATAATGTGGGCTCAGGTAAGCCATGTGAGTTAAAGCGTTAGCCTTAATCTAACATGGTAAACCTGGAGTGGCGAGTTCGATTCCCGCCTGGGCAACAGGAGTTTACTTAGTGACGGAATTCATTAAATAAAATCCTTAGTCACACCTTGGCTAGACAATGTTGGTAACCTGTAGATAACCCGTCCCAATTAGCATCAGTTGCAAAAAGTGGACGTTAATAAATTGTGATAATAATAAAGTACTTATTCTTTCAGTTATGAATTCCAATTCTAACATCAACTATTTTGATTTCTTCAAAATTAAAATGCTGTTGTGATATAAACAAAAATGACTCGAGATAATCGTAGTAACAGAGTTTTTTCTCTCTCTTGAGATGAAAGAATAAGATTGTTATAGGCCGTTTAATTTTTTAGTGTAAAGATGGTGCTGGCGATAGGAGAGCATGGCTGTGTACTCTGCTCCTTGAATAGAGATGGCGACGTCTCTCAGTGCCAGCCATCCGCGACAATAGCCCGCTGAGGACACGGCCCCGCACAAGGAAAACCAAAAAAAAAGGGAGCTAATGAAAGAAAAGAAAGAAAAAAATATTTATAAAAAAGCTTGCGGTTAAGTGTCCCACGGTATGACTATAAAAGAGAGGGGACCCGGATTATACTGTAGTTGCTGATTGTCTTAGTAGCTGTGTTCAGTCATGCTTCCCATCTCTGTGCTCCGTGCTTTCTTCTTCCTCTACCTCTTTGGAAATGTTTTCGCAACCATTCCAGAAGCCTCGACTACCATCATGCACGTAGGCCTATGCACACCGCTCAACCTGCCCCCGTGCATCGAGATGAAAAACGTAAGTCAACTTTCACTTTATATTGAAGACTCTTGTCATCACTCTATTTATTTTATAGATAGACTTTATAGATTACTGTTTATTTAATCACTAGGAGATTTGCAGCTTCAGCGGTTTAGCTCAACAAATAGTAAATAAATGATAATTCCGTCACGCAGGGGCTGCGTTAACTAAGCAGATTTCCCATGTATTTGCATTTTCCTCAAAACGTGAAAGTTCAATGAGAACAATATTTGGTAACAAAATTTAATGTGCTTCATAACATAACAGCTTATTGTTATTATGACATAAGCAGGAGTGGGGGTTTACTGACGACCAAATACTAAAAAATGTAAATATCTCGATTAATAATCAAGAGAGTGAAATATGGTACATAACGACATTTATAGAACATTACATTTGGAATAAGATTGGCTCTATGCCATTTTTCCGCACAATGCATAATAACGGAGGTATTAAGAATTTCCGAAATTCACCCTCTAACCCCCCCCCCCCCCTGCTGGGAGGAGTTCAGCCATTAATAAACTTGATCTTTAGTTACTCATATACCGTTTAAATATCGAGTTTGGTAACGATCAGACAAAATTGTCTACTGCTAGAGCGTTAACAGACAAATATATATATTTGAACGGACCTCATTTTTGTCATCTCCTGGGTAGGATCGTTTGAGAAAATATTTCAAAAATTGCATTATAAGTCCGACCTTAATAGCTGATTTCCCTTAAAGGAAATCTGCTAAAACAGCACTACAACAATCTTAACAAAACTAACCTAACGAGAATAAACAATAACACAAAAAACAGAAATGGAAAAAAAAGAACTAAACGACAAAACTGAAGTAATGTAGAAAAAAACGGAATAAATAAAACGAGTCTTAGTAGACTTGAGGAAAATTCTGGTTTATAGTATTTAAATAATAAAAATAAATAAATGAAGACAAATAAACGACAAGTACCATATTAGTTACATTCAACCCACACACACTCGCCATTTTAAATATTGGTCGTTTATATATTTTAGAGATTGCACAAATTTACACAACGTATTTCAGCGTATATGTGTTGCACGTTATTACTACCTAATACGGGGGAAGTAAAATTTCGGTTTTCATATTTTGCCGGAATTATCCTTTTTGACCCTTTCTGAAACCATTTTGAATCCATCAGTCAGAATATTTAAAATTTCACATTTAGGATTGCTCTAACTTATAAATAGATGCGGACCTTTTCTGTTGATCAAAATCGACTAAGTAAGAGAGGGGGGGGGTTAGAGCAGAGCACAAATAAAATACTGCAATTTTCTGCTTACGTATTAGAGATAGAAAGGGTCAGATTTATTTTAAAATGTAACATCTCCTAATCATCTTTACAAAATTTATCAACGAACTCTCATTTTTCTACGAGTTGTTTTCTTAATGACCCATAAACAATAATGCACCTTTAGTGAGGATGCCTTAAGTACAACATAAGCGTCTTGTTTTTTTGTTAAACTCGGTAAGTTCAAAATTATATATATATATATATATATATATATATATATATATATATATATATATATATATATAAATTATCGATATATAAGCATTTCATGCAAAACTAAAGGTCAGTTTCGTTAATGAGTGATAACGGAGGAGGGGGGTTTAGAGGGGGAATTTCGAAAATTCAAAATATTTTCTTTATTTTACGTCGGATCGAAAAATTATTTATTTCTGTAATCGTTGAATAATGGTAAGATTACTAAACTGAAATGAGTGAAGAAAGTGAAACATTTTGCAATAGAGTGAAGAAAGTGAAACATTTTGTAATAGAGTGAAGAAAGTGAATTGCCTTCTTAATTAGTAATAAGTATAAATTAAAAAATAATTTGAAGTTGGATATTAAATGCTTTTAAATGTTTCTTAACATCGTAAGAATTTATTTTAACAAAATAAATTGAAATGTGAATGAATTATTGGTGGAAATAATCAATATATTTAAAATTTAAATATAATAATAATTACCTTCCTTGTTTATTACCTGCACTTGTTTATAACTGCACTACTTCACAATCATCACTAGTTGTTTTATAACTATGCTTATAACCTTTCACAACCATGCTTATAACCTACCAACAACATACCATAATCTTCACAACATCCTAATTTTGTTCATATTCTGGTTAGATCTGATCATGTATTACATGATTACAGAAAAAATTTAATATTACACTCGTGACAAAAGTAGAATTTACAACTCTCGTGAAATTACCACACTCGCTTCGCTCGTGTGGGTAAACGTTTCACTCGAGTTGTAAAATGATCTACTTTCGTCACTGGTATAATAAATAACTAATATCAAATCTTAAATTAAATTTACTATAAATATTGTTGTATACATTTCATTCTCTATCTTGAGTATTAACCGATATTTTTGCAGCTTTTAGTTTTCAGCCTTCAACAAACCCCTCTCCTACTCTTGTCACATAAACAATACTCTGTTTCATTATAAAGCACTTTATACAAAGCTTAAATGCCAAATATTGTTTTCAAGAGGCCTTTATTATGAGAGATACATGAAAATTCGTTGTGTGATGTCGTCATTAATAAGATTTTACGTTATTGTTTCAAAATTGTTATACCAGAACCGATATTTAACCGTATCAGTCAACAGTAAACTTTATATTTGTTAGTGACTGAAATCGGACGTGGGGGTTTAGAGGGGCAAATTGGATAACTCAAAATATCTCCCTTAAATTAGTCGGATCGTCAAATGTTATTGAACTAATCTTGTTAAACTCATGATGGTCTGCTATTTTTATTATTTGCATTTTTTCGTAACTAAAATACGTATTAAACCCGTTTTTATTAATTTTTTGTTTTTGGTCACCTCTTCCCCCCGAGCTTTCCCTACTACTCATCGGTTTTTTATTTAGAAGTAGAAAATATATGGTGAGATGATATCATAGGTGCGTTATACCAGCAAGTGGGAAATCTGCTAAGTTTGCACAACGGACAAGTTCTTGACGGACTTTCTGATAACTCAGGGCTATAAATCTACAGCCACTAACGTTACTGAGAATACACACTACAGGAGATCTGTCCTGTGGTTTCACTTTCGTCTTAGTACAGGCTCCTTTAAATGTTTTGACGGAGTGAACTGTGTTGTTTATAACAGCCCACAGTACAATTAAGGCAACTCTTATCGATTCCATTTTCAGACTATTGCAAATAAGATTCTATGTTAATTTTCATTCTGGTTTATTCATGACATCAACTTCTAAAAGGATTCCTTATTTTCGATATTTAAGTATGCAAATTCCTTTGAGGATCTGCAATCTATGGTTGTTTACGTCGTTGATAATAATGGTCCTGTTGATAATAATTCTAGTAGGTAGAAGGCAGCGTCCTATCGTTTATTTTGCTTTACCCATTGAATACGTACTTTTCCGCGTCCTCGTTACAGAACTGCATTCCAAGTTTAAGATCGTTTTTTTTACTCTTCCTTTTTCCTCATGTGCTGTATCTTAATGGCTCATGATCGGAGATTGCACGAGGAATATGTTTAAATAATGTCAGCTTAAGTTTTGTTTAGTAAACAGAAATAATCTATTTGGTTAGAATAGATACGTTTGCTGTTCAGACTTCCCAGTTGGAGCTTATACTAGTTGTAAAAAGTAATAGAGAAAATGTATTTCTAGATCCAGGACGAATTTAAATCATTGACAATCACATTGTTTGTGATACTAACAGAATTTTTATTTGTTTAATTATTTTTACGGAATGTAGTCAATAGGGCTATTATAAACACATAAAGAATACCTAATTAAAAACAGTTCAAAAGTTTAGACAAAGTTAAGGTCTTTGTTCCTTAGTTATTTTTAGGCTATATCTTATTTATCTTCTCTCCCACCAGTGAGTAGAGAAAGAAACTAAGCAGATTTCCCTCGTGAAGTTTAGTAATAGATAAATCTACAAACTGGCAACACAACACCACCGAGAATAAATACAAACGGAAATAAGAAATGTTTCATCCAATTTCAATAACCTGCCGACAGGAAGCGTTAGGTTAGAAATGTAAACAATCGGGTCTGCCCGCCTCACACCGGAAAAAAGAACAATATCAGAATATAACATTTTAATTTTATTGAGAACTATTTTCTATATCTAGTAATGTAATTATTAATGAGTGAGAATAATTGTTATCTCAATCAATCAAATATTAGTAGTCCAAAACCTTAAGACGGGGGGGGGGGTCACCAGAACATATTTGCATATATCTCATATAATAAAGGTCTCTTCAATACAATTTTTGGTATTTAAACTTCGAATAATGTGATTTATTATGTAGCAGAGTACTGTTTATGTAATATGAGTAGAAGTGGAGGTTTGTTGATGGCTGAAAACTGAAAAATGAAAATATCTCGGTTAATATTCAAGATAGTCAATAAATAAATATGACACTATTTATAGTACATTTAATTTGCAATAAGATTGGTTCTATACAATTTATCGATCCAACCTATGGTAACGGAGATATTTTGAATTTTTGAAAATCATCCCCTCTAAACCCCCTCCCCTCCCCCTGGCCCGATTTCTGCTAAAAATAAATAGTCCGTCAAGCAAGTGCTGCGTAAACGAAGCAGATTTCCTACGCGCTCGTAGAACACACTTGTGGACACATATTACTATATATTATTTACTTCTGTATAAAAACAGGGGGGTGGGGTTCTGAAAATACATAGAAAATCAATTCTATCAAAACAAGATTGGTCCTATTACATTTAACGATCTGACTCATAATAAAGAAAATATTTTGAATTTTCCAATTCTAGATCCGATATCAGCCATTAACAAATATGATGTTTAGTGTCGACTGAAATGGTAAAATATCGAGTATAGTATAGACTAAGTAAACATTTTCGAAATAAAAACGTAAAATCTTAATTGATGACGTCTTCAAGCAACGAATTCTTGCTCTAAATTGATTATTTGAAATTAAAGTGTACTAAATTATTGTGAAGGATACTTAGTGGTCGTCCATTGATACGTAGCGGTATAAGTTCTTCTAATTCACAATATTTACTTTTTTTGAGGATTTGAATATAAATTGTTTTGTTGTTAGTCTATTATCCTAAGGACACTGGTTTTATTCGAAATTTCTTACAGACTTCTATTTAATGACTAAATTGCAATTTAGTTGTCCATAATAAGCAAAGAAAATGTTAATTATGCCTAAACTTCGGCATTTAGTGTGAATATAATTCCAGTTCCACATTAAGGATGTTCAAGATTAAGATAAAGACCCAAAGTTTAGTTAGTTAAGTCAGTGCTTATCGAGCCCAGCAGCCGGGAGCATTAAAGGCTTTTCTGGGACTATAAGGAGTAATTTATGATGCTGCACCTCACCTAGCAGCAGAGGATTAGCAACTGCTGAATATACCTGCTTATAGGGTCATCGCTGAGCTTGTATTGTATCTATTGCTATAAAATAAAATATAAGCATCAGTGAGCCCTTGTAGATTGACATCGAAGTATCATATGGAGATGTTATTATTTCAATATTAGTCCAAAATTTGAAGTGGACCAATCGTTAGGAGTGCTTTTCAGTAGTACGAAAGAGATTATTATATATATTCTTCGATTTAGATTTATTTATTTATGGAGATCATAGCAAAGGAGATTTTCCCTTTCAAAAGTCAAAAATTGTACAGAGTGAAATAACAAAAGTAATATAAATAAGAAGTAACTGCAAGTAACAATAACAAATAACAAAAGTAAAACATAAAAATTTAAAAAAATGTTGAAGAGCGTTGTTGGCGAATGATTAATAGGAAATGAATGACTGAAAATGTTACTTTTGCTAAAGATTGTCGTGATTTCCTCCTCACACGCAAACACACATAAACATATATAAAATTTTCTTATATTGAAGTCAGTAAATGTTGCTGGCGTATAGTTTATTTGAAGAAGTTTCGACTATACATGATAGCCTTCATTAGCTCCAAGAAGCATTAGGAAATCAGAGTTCAGTATTAGGTTACAACATGAATTTTTAAAATAAAAATACAAATTTAATGTTTTTTTGAAAAAGGTTCTAATGAATGTGCATAGTAATTATATATTAAGTATGCTGAGAAATTAATATTATTATATTGTTTAATCCAAGACATTTGCGGGCAGTTCAATGCTTCCAAAGTTGCTTTAGACTTCTTTAACTATTAATTTACCTGTTTTTATTGCACGTTTTTTACTCAACTCATCACGAAAGACTTGGTTACTTAACTTAATTGTAGTAATGAGTTTTAATTCGCAACCTCTGTCCTCCACTAATTATGAATGATATTGTCACATTTTTTGTTTTTAATTACTGTTCCTTGAATTTTCGTATTTTTCTATATATTTTAAGTCCTCTTAGGAAATATATTAGTCCAATATATTGCAATAGTGGCAACTTAGGTATTTTAATTAAAACTACAAATGACGGATAAACCAATTTTTAAAAATGTTAAAATAATAGAGACAGAGGTAAAAGAAAACTTTTCGCATTTCCACAGAATAAAAACTTTGAAAGGTAGCTATCTTCCATCAGTGCTCCAATAATAGTTAGTCTCCATTTAGAGACTCCTCCTTTTTTAGTGATATGAGTCCAGCAGAAGGAAAGAACTCGTAAATTTTGATCAGTTGTAATAGAAATACTGAAGACACCTCTAAAATATTTTACAATACTTGTTTTTACTCTGAGTGGTTGTGAGACGTTTTGTCATGGGCTTTCACCAACCTGCACAAATGAAAAAAAATATTAACACCACCAGCTGTCTAATACCACTTTCTGATTTATAACGAGATCGATATTGGTCGATCTCTTAAAGGTTAATAGGAAAAAGAGAAATAGTTTCAACCGATAGAAGTCATAGTGTAGAAATGCTCACATTTAAAGCAAATAATCTTTTATAGAGAATTTAAAACATATTGAAAATATAACTTGACTAAAAGTAGGGGGTTTTATGAGGGCTTTTAAGTGGCCACTTGGTCACACTAAAAAGACCACTATTACGATAATTGAACTTAAAAGGCAGGCTGAGGTCAATGGTGTCACAGAAGCGTGCAAAAATGTCTCTTTATCAATATAAAAACTACCCTTAAAATTGTAATTCTTTTTTTTTAGAACGGAATACGTAATAGAAAAATAATAAAGAATTAAAAGTGTAAAATATAATACAAAATAAATAATAAGGAAAAATAAACACAATTAATGCTTTATCTAAAAATTACTCTAAAACACTCCTCTGTGTTCTGGACTTCTACCACTCACGAGATAATCACTGTGGACAACTAGAATGATCCCATGATTGACACCAGCTTCTGTTTGCCTTTCTCCTGGCCACCAATCCATTTCTGGGTTATGACGAATATTATACATTATATTTATCGGAAACATTTCCTTCAATGTGACCCTAGAGCCGCTGTATTACTTATGCGGACAACAGGTTTTTAATATTCGGTGTTGGGACGAATTGAGAAAGAAATATTTCTGAAATAAGAGCGTGCTCTGTATTCTTATTTTAATTTAATAGTGTTTGATAAGTTAATGTTCAAGTGGAAATTTTAGTATTTAAAAATAGATTCCATCAAACTTTGTACGTCTTTGGACTACCTAAGTGATTAACCACCGAGTACCGTTTAATCATTTAGACGTGATTGAAGTCAGCATGAGGTAACTTCTTCACATGTTGCAATGTTAACTTGCATTTTTATAGTAATAAAATTAACCTAAGTGTACCTTCCTTAGTACTTGCCTTTTAAAATTTTCGAAATTTTTTTTTCTTATGTCCAGTTCTGATTGAAATCGTTGAAATTATTTTTATTATTACTATTTATTAACGTCCATTTTTTGCAACTCAGGCTAATTGGAACAGGTTATCGACAGGTTACCACCCTTTTCTAGCCAGGGTGGGACTTAGGATGTTATTTAATGAATTTCGTCACTAAATAATTTCCTTTGCCCAGGCAAGAATCGAACTCGCCACTCTAGGATTATCATGTGAGATTAAAGGCAACGCTTTAACTCACATGGCTAACCTGAGACCCTCGTTAAAATTAGAAATAATCTTTATATAACTAGGTGCTGTCGTTTCGCAATAATTATTCTCTCTTACATATATAGATATTCTTTTATTTCAATTTCCCCCTGGGCAAAGGAATTTATTTAGTGACGGAATACACTAAATAAAATCCTTAGTCCCTGGCTAGGAAGGGGTGGTAACCCGTCCCAATTAGCCTTAGTTGCAAATAGTGGACGTTAATTAGTTATTGTATTTTATTTTATTTCAGAATTTCCATTGTTTTTCAATTAATATTGAAAACTTTCTGAAGTTTAATAGTTTTTGCTTAATTGGTCCTAATCGTGTGAGGTAGTACTTCATGTTTTGTGTACTGCAGTAAGAGCTAAAATCTTAAGAGTGTAGAAATGAAATATAATACTTTGTTTTACGACTAACACATGTATGATTGCGCGAAATTGGCTTACCGAGGAGTAGAGTATTTCCTTAAAGTAATTTTATCAACGTCAGACTCAAAATGACAAAACGTGGGAATCGTTGTGTCCGGTTGTTATTGGATCTGATGAGATCATGTAATTCTTCAAATGCTAATAAAGAAAATAAAAAAAGTAATTAACTTTTATAAAGTGGTTTGATAAGAAAGCGACGAGATCAAATATAGAGAGGTGATTCACTTCGATTGGATCAGTCTTTTGAGAATGTTGTACCGTGCTCTTTGTTTATCGCTGGTATTAGGGTATGCCACCTGCTCGCTTGTCACTACCAGCAATGTCTTGCAGATGGCGCCCTGTGACACAGTCAACGCTTCTAGGACTCCCTGTATAGGATCAACTAACGTGAGTTTATATTTTGATCCTTGTCTTATTTATATTGAAACACGTCTCAAGTAGTGATATGAATGTTGTAATTTATACTGTTTACTGGAAGGTAACTTTTTGGTTACCTAGTCCAGAAAGACCTCCTCCTTACTTTCTTGAGAGAAATACTACACCCCTTGCTACTCTAAATACAATTCTATAATAGTTATCCGCAGCTTTTAAAATTATTTGAAAATTATACATATTTTATTTTATTGAAAATGAAGCTGCTTTAAAAGTTCACTCAATCATAAAACCTTCGAGCTCCATTAAGTTCTTAGTGCATTTACTACTATAAATATTTCAATAAATCCAAGAAAATTCATTAGTCATAATGTAACTTACAATTTTTAAATTATTGTAAATATATAAACGCTATATTTATAAGTTATCTTAATTCAAAATCTGAGATCCAAAAAAGTTTTAGAGACTAATTTTTGGGTGTTTATGATGAAAAGAAGGATCTCCAGCCTTATCCCTGTTCTATAGTGGTTTTACTGCTTTACGGACAGTAAACCTTCTATCAGATGAATTTTTCAAAACCTTTATCAGTGAGAAAAACAAAACTGTAAAGAATCAACAGAAAGTGATACATTTAAACGAATCTTTGGCGAAGCATAATTTCATGAGTTACACAAAGAACCCTCATTTCACCCCCAAAGAACCCTCATTTCACCCCACATTATTACTGTTACTATAATTATGTATCATGTATCTCAAGTACTTTGTAAATTATTTGGTTTTCCTAAAATTGTTGTAATATTTTTTATTGCAAAAATAAATTTACTTACCTACTTATATATATATTAATATACATAACTTGAACGAATGGTGTTTTTGGCATCTAAGGGCAATTAAATACTTAATTTTTCCTTGAATTACCATTTTTATAATATAAAAGAAATATTTTGGGGGAAAACAAAAAAAAATTAGGGTCATCTCCCTTTGAATGCTTTTTATCGGTGGATTTTTCTTTCCCTCCGGGCATTGGGCCATCTAGCATGAAAAAGTTTGGCTTGGTTCCTGTATGCTAATATATGCCCATAGGGATGACGAACCCTAGGGAGGCTGCAGGATAAATGATCACATCCATACAGGAGGCTACCTTATATTGATGTGTAGTTCTAAGGGAGGTGGAGGGATCGATTTAAAACAACCCCATACACCATTCTATCTAAGTCATACTAGTAGATATGATATCAGTTATTATTGGTTTAGGATGTTTTGAATAAGATGCTGAAAAAAAAGTCCGTCAACAGGTGCTGCTCAAAATGTCAAATCTACAATTGCAGATAATCAATAATTTAAGAAGATTGACACTATAACATTTTTCAATCCGACTCAATAACGGAGATTTTTGAATATTCGATTTCTTCTCCCATATCCAAGAATGATTTGAGCTATTAACTAATATGATCTTTATTGCTGAATGAAACAGATAAATATCAAAAACGGTAAAGATCAAACACATATTTTGAGCACAGGACGTAAAACCTTAATTGATGACGTCTTCACACTGCGTATTTCCACGTTACTCAATAATTAAGAGCTCAATGTAAACAATATTCGATATTTAACCTTCAAATAAAGCGATTCGAGATATAACAGCTAATTGTTACTATTACATAAGTAGGAGTGGAGGTTTATTGAAGGCTGAAAAAAAAATCATATATCATGGCTATCATTTAGGGTTAAAAAAAAGGTGTAACTTCATTTATAAAACATAAAGTTTCCAATAAGATTGGTTCTATGCAATTTTTCGATACGACGTATAATTACGGAATATTTTTAAATTCGAAATTCCTTCCTCCTCCCAAACTCCCCCACCCCCGGTCCGATTTCAGCCTTTAACAAACTTGATCTTTTGTTTTACATGAAACTTTTATATATCGAGCTTGGTGACGATCAAACCAAAATTGTATATTTATAAAATACATTTGTGTGTATATATTTAATTTTGAATGGACGCCTTTAGCTAATTTCCTTTAAGGAAAATCTTCTAAAAAGATTACTACTAAATTCAAGTGAATGTTTTGATGTATTAGTTCTGTTGTCAGAATAGTGATTAATATCGTTAATTAACTAAATATTTAAACTTTCGAGCGATAGTTATGGGAGTGGGGGTAGTTTGAAATATCGCCGTTATAATGATCCGGAACGAAAAATGTTACCTCTTAGAAATGTAATAGTCTACACCTGCTTCAGCATACGTTAATTTAATGTCCAAACAAGTTTCCTTATGTCCGTTTCTGATTGAAATTGATATAATTGGGAATAATTTAGAATATAATTAGGTATTGATACTTTTTAATACTTATTTTTTATTATATTCATAAACATTCGTGTCCTTCATTACTTCCTTATTTTTGAATTAAAATTGATAACTTGCTGAAGATTTAAAAAAAAAAAAATCTTCAAGGGTCCTATTCTCATGAGGTTTCATACGGGATTTTGGTATTATTTCATGCACAAGAACAATGAATTTAAATTTTATGTGTTTGTTAGGTTTTTACAAAGGGAGAAAGAGAGAATTGAATTTGGGATGACATCATCAGAGTGACATTCGAACGTGGGGAATCTGCTTAGAAGTGGCACTAGACTTCGAAAATCGTTATTTAACTGCAACTAGTCTAAAAGTAGTTGTGTAAATGAGGGAATTATTCCTCTTGTATAATTCTACAGTAGGCATCCTTGATCATTTGCTAAGGCCAACCGGAAGTAGAAGTGGAGTTGAGTTGTAAGTCTCTCAATACTAATGTGTATCCGTTACGTGAACGGCAGTAGTTTGGTCTCTGAGATACTGTTGAACAAGCTAGATATGTAATGGATTTATGTTCGGACAAGATTTGGCTAAAATATGTTCCTGTTTTTGAGTTGATACTGAACTTTTCTGTGTATTGTATCAATTAATGGCTAATGATGATAGTTTAGCAACGGAGTATGATGAGTATGTTTACTTTAAGCGAGCAACAATCGTTCTAACGTAGATAAACCCATCCCACATGTCTGCTTTTCTCTAAATACGAGTACCTGTCAAAATGTTTTGGAATTATGTACGTTTGCAAACTTTTTCGAGTCTCTTTGTAATATTCATTATCTCATCAATGCTCCATGATTAGATAATGTTTTCCCTCTGGGACCCAAGGGACGTTGGTCTTGAACACACATGATAAACCTAAGGTGGAGAGTCCTAGCTTCTGTATTACTTAAATGAACAGAGTAATGATATTCTTGTTAGTTATAGAATATCAATTTTAACAGTATTTATCTCTGAAGTATTTGAGGTTGAAGGGCTTCTTTCTCAAAAAAAAATGAGGAACTGAATTATCCTCTATACGTTTCTCTTGTTTTATCTTTGCTTTCAAGAGGTGAAAGATTTTCTACCTCTTTATTTTGTCACCTTATGTAGTTTATTGTCGTCTTCATAGAAATGAAATTTGATATTTATATGTCCGGTCTTTCTTAATTATATATTCGTTTCTTCTTCGTTTCATTGAGAGGTTTACTATGAGTCAGGATCAATAAAAAGGTCTAGTCCTCTATTTATGCTTGTTATAATTTATGCAAAGTGCAGTTTCCATCGTCAGTGCCTGCTGACAAACAAAAACCTTAAGAGTAAATAAAAAACATAGCATGGCTAACAGTGTAAAAACAGGCACAAAACAATAAAAAAAAACCAATAGAAAATTTAAAAAATAGTCAACTAATAAAATCAAAACAATTAAAAACGATAAGCGGGTGTCATAAAGATAAAAACATAAAATCTATAAACTATCTAAATTAAAAACAGGCAAAATACTACATAATTTAGATAGTTATAGATTTTAAGTTTCTATCTTTATGACAACCGCTTAGCGTTTTTAATTTTTTTGATTTTATTAGTTGACTATTTTTTAAATTTTCTATTTGTATTGTCCTGGATATGTTTTGTTTTTTGCACTTTGCATAAATTAAAACAATAATAGAGGACAAGTACTTTTTATTGATCCTGATCAATTGGTTCCTCTACTATCCAGCATATTCCAGAGATATTTTCTAACAGTCCTTTTCTTTTTTAGTCAATCTTCAGATATAAGTATATTTGAGCCATCAAAAATATTTGAGGATTTAAAAACTGGGATATTCATTGATTTTAGCGAAAGAAGTACAGGTCTAGTTTTTGATGCTATTTTTTCTAGTATCCTAAATTCATGGTTTCGTAATGTCACAATTATCTACGAGTAAATAGTTTCATTATTTCGTTTAACAAAATTTCTCTATTTTCATTAAATTCCTGTTCTATACCAAAAAATACTATATTATTTCTTCTTGTTTTTTATTCTCGCAAGTCACCTTGTTTATAAAGTTATTCCCTAAGCATTTTATTTTCCTTTTCGAATGCTTTAATTGCTTCAGATTGTTTTTGAATTGTGTTATAATGGGGTAGTATTTCATCTTTGATTGTTTTATTTCTGCCATGAAGTAGGTTCTTAAATCATTTATATGCTGGGATGAGAAGTGACTAAAAAATGAAAATAATTAAATTTTTGTAACAGTCAGCTCATTACTTAACCATTTCCAGCGTGACCTTCCCATTTTAGAATGTAAAATTTAGAGTAAACCAATTAATATGTGAAAATAGGAAAAATTGGATACTATATTGCTGCTAGGTATGGAAATTGTGCCTGAAAAGGTTTATATATGTGAATCCAACTTTGCTTAGTTTGGGATTTACTGGTTAATTTTTTTTGTATTGATTCGTTACTTTTATTTTAGAACAAAAAACATTTCTTTCGAAATATAATTGTACATGGATAATATGCCGAAAGGTTCTATCTTGCTTGATATTGCTTGCAAGATGTGTTATGATGAATTATTCTCATTTACTCAGTCACATGAATGGTGTTTGCCTTGATAAGTATTCACATTTTCAAAGCCGTGCATATTTAGATCTTACCTCACGACCATTGCTATTATGTGGAGCGTCATCACGAACAGGAAGGCGAACATTCTAGCACGATCTTTTCGTGGTTTGTGTCTTTAATTTTCGAAGCTGTTATCACTTTTAGGAATGATCTCTTGGGAATCATTTTTTTGTTTGTGGTTTTAGTGGCTCAATTTTCTTCACTTAGCCAAAGTGGTGACCTGGTTTCGCCTTCCTACATGTCATCAGGCCTAGTACTCACCTTTATGTAATACATTTCCCACTTATAAAATGGAACGTTATTATAGATAATCAATATCATGTAATAAATCAAGGATACCCAAACTATTTTGGGCAAGAGAACATATTTACAAAATAAACTGTTACCTCACATCCCATATTGATATTACTTTAAAAATCCTATCTCTAGATTTTCTCCTATTGATACAATATACTTATCAGTTTAAAAACTTTAACCTCAATTGTTATTTTCTGATTTTCGGATATGGACATCACCTGCATTTGAAATTTATCTACCGCAGATAATAATGAGAAGTAGTGAAATAAGATTTCACGTCTCTAAAATAATTAAATGTATCACTAGTCTTTTTCCCTCGTAAGACGAAATAAATAAATAAAATTATTTATTAACGTCCGCTTTTTGCAACTAAGGCTAATTGGGGCGGGTTATCTACAGGTTACCACCCATTTCTAGCCAGGGTGGTGCTAAGGATTTTATCTAATGAATTCAGTCACTAAATAAATTTCTATTGCCCAGGCGGGAATTGAACTCGCCACTCTAGGAAAACCATGTGAGATTAAGGTCAACGATTTATCTCACATGGCTAACCGGATCCCCCATAAAATAGAAATAAATATTATTATTATTTATAAACGTTCACTTTTTGCAACTAAGGCTAATTGGGACGGGTTATCTACAGGTCATCACCCTTTTCTAGCCAGGGTGGGGTTTAGGATGTTATTTAATGAATTCCGTCACTAAATAATTTCCTTTGCCCAGAAGAGAATCGAACTCGCCACTCCAGGTTTACCATGTGAGATTAAGGTCAACGCTTTAACTCACATGGCTAACCTGAGCCCCACGAAATAAACAGAATCTCGTGGAAAATTAGAGTGTTATATTTTAAACATCTGTTTTCTATTATTTATATTTAGTTATTTGACCATGTTTATGACTATTATAAACTAAATTAACCGCTAAAAACCGTTTATATTTGGTTTTGTTAAGCTTTTTACGTCCCCAATGTCTTGTGCCGTAAAATGTATAAATACTAGAAGTAGTAATTTAATTTCTACAATACTTTCAGAATAAATGTATTACAAAGCTATCTAGATAAAATGTTGCATGAAAATACTCTTACTTCCCACAAAGATGAAAAAAAAATAAATTAAAAATTCGAGTTTACCAAGATTTCCAAAATTCGTATTGTGCCAGCAAGTAACTGGAGAAATATTTAAATAATGAAATATATTGTTGGCAAAGAAAATACCAAAAATACACCAGGGAGCATCTCTTCATGGGCTCACCTTGGCTGTTAAGGCAAAGTATTGTTTCTATGATTATCTCAAAGAGACCTAATTCATAATAAAAAAATAAAATGTAATATTGAAGTACGGGTATACTCCAAGAAGCCTTTCAAAACAGGTCAAAAATGAAAAATTGTTTATTTTATTTATGAATTCATTTGGAAAATCATAGTGATTGTATTTGAACTTGTTCAATAGAGGAATATTTCTCTTTAGTGTATATTTTATAAAACAGGAAAACATTCATGTAATATATATTTACTTTGAAATTTATCTGCGATCATTCCTTTATGCGGTCTCAATAAAAAGACCGTTAGTTGTAGAAATAAAAAAAAAAAAACTATTCAATTAAAACAATCCAAATTTTTGAATCTCAGTAATGTATAAATTATTTCAATGTGTAGTATGGATAGTTTGGATTAACGAAGTCGTGTTTCAATTAGTTTTATAAAAAGAGAAATATATTGGAGCTAACGTGATAAATATTATCCCACGTTTCAGTTTGCTTTCATCGTGGAAGTTCAGACAGTAAAAGTGGCTATCCTTGTAGTAAAATAAAACGGACTCCAAGGTTTCCGACTGCGTTTCCTTCATTCCGAGATGGAGATTCTGTCTTCTCGGCTTTCTGAATGGGTACACGAGACATAACCCCAGGTGTCTGGATGGGGTAAGGGAGCGGCGTTAATCCTCTGGACGAGAGAGAGAAAGAGAGAGGGGGCAAGCGATTAGGCATGTTGTTGGTATGAACAAGCTCAGTCTCGCGCGCCATGTACGTTGGGCAGTGTTGTCTGGTGTTGCTTTTCGCTGCGGCCTGCACCGCCGTCACCAGGAGCGTACTCCAGATAGCTTCCTGTGACTCTGTCAATGCCACCACATTACCATGCATAGAGGCCAACAACGTAAGTCATCAAAGGGAAGGTCAATTAAGAATTACTCTTTTTTTTTTTGGTTACATTACGTTTCGCTTTGATTTCCGCATAACGTACCCTTTTTCAATATATAAGTATAACTAATTCCAAAATCGCGTTACCAACATAATAAAAGTGCCAATTTTACCAACATATTAACACTCAATCAGCGATTTTAATACAGAAGTCTTGATACAGTCTTGGTTTAAGTATTCCATTTACTGTCCTTCACCAAGGTTGAAGTGACTAGCACCTGCATAGAGAGGCAGTCTGGATTATATGTAATAAAAGCAAGTGGTCGAATGAGTAATAAGTGGAAATAACTCTGGATAAAAAAAAGTGCTCTCATTTCCAATACTTTTTCTTCCAGTCATCGTAATTTCATATTCATTTACTTGTTACAAAGCCATAATATCAGTGAGGAAAACGTTTGCCAC
This sequence comes from Riptortus pedestris, assembly GCA_019009955.1. NCBI lineage: Eukaryota > Metazoa > Arthropoda > Insecta > Hemiptera > Alydidae > Riptortus > Riptortus pedestris. Next base: position 69,174,852 of record CM032229.1, read on the forward strand.
GAAAAACTCCCAGAAATAGAAAACTCAGCCATTTCCGCGTGTTTACTAAAACTTAAAAGAGCTTAAAGCAATTCCTAACAAAATCCCAAAATATCAATATGTAGTGGGAATCTAATTCAAGACACTAGGTTTTTCAAGTGAGATTAAGACCAATGCCTTAACTCACACGGCTAACCTGAGCCCTCCTTTATTTAAGGTCAGAGCTGGACAAGAAGCACATTGTAATGACATTTTAATATTTCAAGATTATATTAAGTTAGTGTTTAGGAATGATTAGTAAAGAAAGAATCTCAGCGTGATGTTCTACTAGCCGGGTCTGAGTCTATACTGGTTTTTGCTATAACCTAAAGAGATTAGCCGGTGAAAAGTTGTACTTATTTCACGTGAGTACAACTTTTTGACGGGCTTGAAGATGGTGCCTTTGCATCGAAAGTGCTTGCCAGCTGTACTCGACCAGTGACGACGGTCTCCACCTACAGGTATGACAACGGGATCATTTATACTGGCGGTTCTAACCCTTTATTTGGTCATTAATTGCTTATATTTTACTCTGGTAAGTAATAAAGCTTTCAGCATGCTTTATGAACCTGTGCACCTCACACGTATGTGTAAGCATCAATAACATACCCGTATATCTATAGTTATGTATAGGTAGTGAAACTTAAGACCTCCAGAATATTGAAAGTAAAATGTGGCAAGTATTATATGTATCACTTCTGATACTTTGACAAGCCACAAAAGTAATATGCACTAAAACTAATAGAAATCAATTATTTCCTTTAAATTTAATTGCCATATAGGTTTATAATACCCCTATTTAGGATTCATTTATACTAAGGAATTTCACTATTCTACCAAATAGATTTACTACTGTAGATAGGATTTTACAGAAGGTTTGTTCTGAACATGACTTTGGCCAATATGCCTCTTGTAAAATTTTCAAAATATAAAACAAATCCGTCAACTGAGGCTGCGTAAACTAAGCAGATTTCCCATGCAGGAATGCGACTACGTATTTGCATCCTCAAATTATAAGGTAGAAATCAAAATTTGGCATTTAAGCTCGGATGAAGTCGTTTCATAATAAATTGGCTTATTTTTAACGTGCTACGACTAAAAGTGGGAGCTTACTAAAGTCGTGTCATGAGTGGAACCTCAATAGCTGTTTTCCCTTTAGGGGTAAAAATGTCTCTCTTTAAAAGTGAAGTCTATCTCCTTGTGGATAATTAAATTTGTTTGATGAATTTCAAAATTAAAACCTAATCCGGTAATGAGTGGTGACTCATGTTGCTTTATGAGTAAGCCTGTGCGAGTTGCAATTTAAATGGATAAATGCATTTCATTGTTGGAAGTATATGCATATTATCGGTACTTACTCAGTATTGTTCAACTATAATGTAGCTATTTAAATAATGAAATATCTTGTTTGCAAATAAATGCCAAAAATACGCAAGGGAGCATCTCTTCATGGGCTCACATTCGCTGTTAAGGCGAAGTATTGTTTCTATAATGATCTCGAAGAGACATAATTCATAAAAAAAAAATATAATAGTGAAGAATGGACATACGACAAGAAGCCTTTCAAAACAGGAAAAAAAATGAAAAATTGCTTACTTTATTCAAGAATTCATTTATGTACAAAGGAAAATCACAGAGATTGCATTTAAACTTGTTCAATAGAGGAATATTTCAGTGTAATTTATATTTTTAAAAAAAAACAGGAAAACATCAATGTTATATATATTTATTCTGAAATGTATCTGCGGTCTTTCCTTTAAGAGGTCTCAATGCACGCCCTTCGTGGATTGAGGAAATAAGCAAAACTATTCAATTAAAACAATCCAGATTTTAAAATCTCAGTAATGTATAAATTATTTTTATGTGAAGTCTGGATATTTTGGATTAACGAAGTCGTGTTTCTATTAGTTTTATAAAAACTTAAAAGAGAGCGGTCAGTAAACCATAACTTATGTCCCTGCAAACCCACGTACCAATTCAAATATTCAAATATTTTGAATAAATTGAATTTTCAATACTCTGAGTTTTCTTACCAGTGTTGTGTTAGGAGACCAAAAACGAAATTTTAAATCAAGGATAGGATTAGAAGGTCACATACTCTAATGTTTATTAATTTCATAATCCTACCGTTGATGAAGGACCTCCACCAGTAATGCAAAATCCCAAGAAAATCTTAAATATATTTGAACTGATATGCATGGGATAAAAACTGTTTAACAACAAAAATGCGGCCCCACCTCTCCTCCTGAAAATTCTTTGCAGGTTGACGAAGTCAGGTATTCAAGTTAAAAAAAAAAAATGGGCTTATTTTTATGAATGTCATATCTATTGAGATATAAAGATTACAAAATTAATTTGTAGCCTGAAACCAATTTTGTTTATTGTCGGCCAATATTAGTGAAGTTGAGATGAGTTAATATCAGTATTTCTGACTGGAACCGCAGAGAAATTAAAAAAAAAAAAAAAAAAAAAAAATAGAAACTCAATTGTACTTGAGAAGTTTCCTTATTTTACACTTCCCCATACTCATCACGAAGTTTTTAAGCACTGGTCCGGAAAGAAATTGGGAATAAAATCTGCGAAAAGGGCAAGTGGAAAATTTATTTAGTATGCTAGACCATGCGGGGCGGACATTCTGTTCTTTGAGAGGTAAATATATATTCAGTCTTATATTCGAGATGTTCATATATCTTAAGTAGTCTTAACTTATGTTAACTTCCGTATTAACAACTTGATTTGACTATTCGATATTGTTCACTTTCACTCCCCACCTTAATCGTGCCTTTGTGGTTGTTTCATAGGAATAAATATAATTAATTATTTGATGTGCTTAATCACACACACAAAAAAAGATTAACATCTATTGAAAAGAAAAAAAAGTATTTTACCAAGACATGTTTTCCTGTTCCTTATTGATACAATTGATTAATCAAATCATTCTTACTATTATCCTATTATTCGAATCTTGAAGGATACTATTATAGATAAAGCTGTCTATAATTTCCTGTTACATTTCCTCATTACACTAAACCACAGAGAGCCTCTTTAAAACGATAATTAGTCAAAATACCAATCTACTTTAATAATTTAAATAAGGATATTTGCTGGACGTTAATTATTCAGTCTGCAGAATTTCAAGGCTTTGAGTTTCTAATTGTAAATCACGATTCCGACATATTACAAAGCCTTATCCTACAAGGAAAACCCAAGCTTTTTTAGACTCTGCTAGAGGGAGAAAGGATACCCTGGGATTCCCAACTCTCTTGCAGGCATATCTTCCGGAACAGTTGTGGCCCTATTTGAAGTATCCTACTTTTGGGAGCATTGATTGCAAAATGAGAGGTTAGAGAAGAGGAAGTAATGCCTGGGTATCAACGAAGAGTGATACATCAAAACCGTTAAATAATAATAATTAGTTGCGAATTCCCAAAGTCAATGTTCTAGCTTAAAAGTGGGTTTTGATTTTAGTTTAACAAAAAAAAAAATGCAGGAGAAATAAAGAGTAAAATTCAATTATGTCAGTTTTGTAGTTTGGTTATTGGGCTATTAATTTTTTTTCTTTCTATATTGTTTGAGTAATGATGTATGTAAGAAAGATCTTAATATGTAATTTCCCACTAAAAAAATTGTCCATTACCATAAGAGAGTACCATCAAGATAAATCAAATCAGATAAATAAGATTTGAATTTCTATTATAAGTAGTGCAATTTTATCGATTTTTGATTTTATACATAAAATTATTAAACTAAATAACGCGAAAAAATGAAAGTGTATGATAATACATCATGAATAGCAATCTTTCAATACTTCATTGTTTTTCGTGACGTGTGATTTTATTAATCGGGATTCCAAGGTTGGTCAGCTTAGAGAGATCGCCACATTTCTTCTTGTGAGATTTTTATGAGGGTTTTCGTTGGGAGCTTCATTTTCGGTCGTCAGGGAGAATTGGTTCAGCAATGTTTTATTTTTGATGATATGGATTGTTTGAAACTCTTCATGTCGTACACCAGTCTAATTTTTCCTCATCAGAACTACAAGTATAACCCATTTCCAAAGAAGTACTGCACGCTGGAAGGTACATATCACACCGAAAACACAAAAACAGGCCTACCTTTCACAAAAAAGTATATTTAACAGTGACAGAACGCTTTCAGAGCAATAGTTTTTAGTGCAGTCCTGGGCTAACCTCTGTCTAGACCAGTCTTTCAGACTTTGAGGTCACTGATGATGGTGCTCTTGCTCTGAAAGCGCTCTGTCGCTGTTAAATATATTTTTTGGTAAACGAAAGCCTGTTTTGGTGTTTTCTCCGTGATATCTACCTTCCACCAACCAGTACTTCCCTTTAGAAAAAATGCATTTCCACAATTTTATTCAGCTCTCTCCCTTTCATTTTATTTCTTTACGCCCCGATTGATTAATAAAACAATCTATGAACACTAAATACTAATACTATCATATGGATATCTATTAGTCAAATGCTCCAGTCTGTAAAGTCTATCAAAGTAAGTAGGTAAATTTGTAACTGAACTAATCCCACTACCTTGTGTAGTTGTGTGTGTGTGTGTGTGTGTGTATATGTGTGTGTGTGTGTGTGTGTGTGTGTGTGTGTGTGTGTGTGTTTGTGTGTGTGTGTGTGTGTGTGTGGGGGGGAGGGGTGATTTGCGCCTTTCTATCTTGGTAGATTTGGACTGACATACCTATTGTATACATGCTTATTAAGTGTACGCCAATAAACATAGGCCTAACCACAAGCGATATTCAAACCAAGAGGTAAAAAATCTCATTAATTTTCAATGGCAACAGTTTAAATGAAATGTTTGAAATCAATTCAAAAGTATTACAGTTGATGCCATAAACGATTAGTTACCGAACTTATTTTCAATTTGTTTGCTTCAAATATCATCGTCTATTTCTCCGAAATTAAGCCGTATTAGCTATACCGAAACCTTACGTTCAAAAAAGTGTAATTATTATATTTTCCATATAATTGAAAACTCATTTTGAATAGTGATTTGTCGTACAGTAACATTGACCTTTGTTTTATCAATCACACGGCTCTTCTAAATGATAAGGAATGCTTCCTTGGCAAGATAATATTATTGATTAGACACTGAATAATTCGTCTGCATAATGATAGCATGAGTTATGAAGGTCCATCATTGCGCAAAAAAGCATTGTGAGAATGTACCTAAAATATTTGTTTATTGAAGAAACTCTTCCATTTAAGGTGCCCGCGTTCTAACTGCATTAAAAAAAAAAAACTACCAGTATCTCAGTATAGAGTAAAAACAAAGCGCTAGTTCAATTACAAACAGTAGAAAATAAGCTATTAGTTCAGTAGAATGAAATTACTAATTCTAAAATGTACATGAATAAAAGTGTCTTAAAATACAGAATGACTACAAAAATGTATTAATCCAGTGGTGAAAAGCATAGTGTTATCTCAAATCTAGACTAATCGATGGGGAGAGATTTACCAGAAATTTTGTTTTATTTTAATTATTAATTATTAACGTCCACTTTTTGCAACTAAGGCTAATAAAAAGGTGGGACTAAGGATTTTATTTAATGAATTCCGTCACTAAATAAATTCCCATGCCTAGGCGGGAATCAAACTCGCCACTCTAGGATTATCGTGTGAGATTAAAGGCAACGCTTTAACTCACATGGCTAACCTGAGCCTTTTTTATTTAATCAAAATTCAAATAAATTCTAATATTTTTCGTAAATGTTATGATTTTAGATTTCTTAAGTTGTTTGAGTGTATTCCTCCTTTCCTGTAAGTGTTAGAGCTCCAAAGTAAATAACAATTAGGAGGTAGTCTACAATGGGAATTAACTTATACATTTCTAATGATAGTTGAATTGCATATGGCTACTACTTAGAGAGATAACTCCTTCACATACAGCAGGCGTCTTAATCTCACATTCGATGCACTCTTTCACCCTTAATTAGTTTCCTAACATAGAATAGATGCGGAATTTTAGCTGGACAATAGATGTTTAGTGATATTAAATCTTGAAGTAAAAATATCACGATTAGGACTGAGTATGACTGAACCCTAAAAGAAAAGAAAAACAAATGGACTTTGATATTTGACATAGTTAACATCTAAGATTGTTCAAGTCTAGAATGGTTAACAGTTGTAACCGGCTATTTGTTCTATGAATTTGGAGTATTATATCAGGCCACAAACAAACCCCTAATCCAATGATAATGGAAACTGGTTTCTCGATTGACTTTAGTAAATTGTGGGCTTAAGTTGTTATACGACTTCCTTGTCTTATTTTTATCAATCCCTATCTTGTCAAAATATCTACTTGAGGTTATTATTGGAATGACTCTTGTAAAGAAGGGATTTACAAAGTTATTTCTGGCAATTGTGACCAGTGAAGTCATATATTTATTTTTCTGAAAAACATTTAAGTTACGCTCATTTTATGGCTAAGACTAAGGCTTATAATTGGTCAGTTCGTCACTAAATAAATTCCTACTGCCCACGCGGAAATCGAACCTACGACTCTGGGTTTACCAAGTGTTAACTGACGTTTTGAAACTGAGTCCCTGCACTGCTTTTTAGATTTAGAGAATACGCTAATCCCATAGGTAATTTAACAAAACCTAAGCGTAGGACCAAGAAAGTATTTCATATTTATCCCTTCATTTCTTTAGTTTTCAACGGAATGCCCATCGTCTATGGAACTCTGGATATGTACTTTCTCTGTGCTTTATAGGTACACCGCAAATATTCACATAACTATAGTGTTTGCCATTAAAAGATGTACAGAAAACTTCATATATTTAGTGATTTAACAAATAGATTAAATATCGATCTTGTGTAAATTCAGAAAGATATTCGCTCTCCCCGTAGGTTGAACGACTGTATGTAACTACGTACAACGGAATTATTTCATGTTCAAGTTATCAAATACAGGTAAGTAATTTATTTGAAGGAATCCCACAACTCTGGCCTGTATAGGGGAAGTTTACTGCCCTTCATGCAAACTTTTACCAAAAACAGATGTTCTGGAACTCGCATAAGTGTGTTTAAAAAGGCTTTTAAAAAATGTTCGCAAATGTTTTTGTTTTGGTAAAATTTAATTGATGGTCCGGAGCACCTCTCAGTCTACTATAACAGCTCTGTGAAAGTTCAAATAAAACGAAAACATATATTTTTTTTATGGGTAAAATTCATAATTCTTAAATATTATATAAACTGCTATTTCATAATATAGGTTTATTATACTGTTATTTTATAATATAGTTTAATTGTTAGAACAAGGGTAGTAAATTAAGTTCATTAATTTTATTTTAAATTATATCTTTTTTTAAATTATTAAAATTCTAATATTTAACACACAAATAGGTTAGAATTTGTTTTTATTAGTTAAGTTAGAAGTGAAATATACTTATTGTATTGCATAATAAATTTCTTAGAAACTTTAATGTATTTTTGCTTTCTTCGTGAGGTGTAGGTTGTAGATGCTTCGTATATTTCTGGCCTGTTATAGAAGCCACAACTTAAATTGGCAATTAGCGCGGATTTCATTAGTATTATACCTTAGAATTTCCTCTGGAAGGAGTAAATTGAAACGCCTGCTTTAGGGTTAGTATTGTTTAGAGAAGCCCGGTGGCGGGTCGGTGACACGTGACGGAAGGAAAGTAACGCTAAGGCTGTGAGAGTGGGCGGGGGAAGGGGATGAAGGCCACTTGCAGATAGGTTACGAGGTATTCCACGGTCAATGCCAGGCCAACCTGATGCCCTTTATCTTTATCTCTCTCTCTCTCTCTCTCTCTCTCTCTCTCTCTCTCTCTCTCTCTCTCTCTCTCTCTCTCTCTCTCTTTCTCTCTCTCTCGCTCTCTCTCTCTCTCTCTCTCTCTCTCTCTCTCTCCTCTCTCTTTCCCCCCCCCACCCCTCTCGCGCTCAAACTCACAAAAAGTACATCATAACATACTATGAAGTGTGTGCCGTCATTCAGGTTTATTACAAAAAAATAATAGACCACATTCACGCTCGCTCAGAAACACATACATACTCAATCAGACACGCTTCACAATGCTATTAGAGCTAGTTACTAAGATAATAGACCATGCACGCTTACATTTACTCACGCACACTCGCATAGTGAAACATACTATGATGTGTGCGCACGCATTCAGAAATGCCTGAGAAAGCTGTTCACGTTTTTTTCTTCAAAAACGATAAAGCCAAATCTCGCAAACACACACACACACACACTCAATGTCTCAAACACTTTCTCAGTTTTTACTTCAATCTTAATCTCTCTATATGTTCTTTCTTCCTGCTTCTCTGTCACGCATCATTCTCAGCTCATTCTTTCTCTCTCTCTCCCCACATCTTATCACATACTCGCCCTCCAGCATCCTCCCATTCTGTCCCATCGCCTTTCTACTCACCCTATTTCCCTTTATTCTTAAGTCACGACAGAGCATTGGTACTAAATCACGTTTCAAAAGGTACCCATAAGAAGGCCGGGGATCACAATATTAACCAGTGCGGTTACCGAGCTTAAGTTTTGTCTTTTATCCATACCCCTGTTGGCCTCTCTGCATCGGGAGACTATGAAGTAGCTTCATAACTCAAGACGTAGCGATCGTTAATGTATGGTATCACAAGTTCCTGGGGATTGCGTCAATGACCACCAACGACTATTGACCTTCCATAAAGCCCGTAGGCAACCTCTAGTCCTTCACAGGCCATTAAGCCAAAGATTTTCTTAATATCTAAAAAACCTCTGAAGTTGGGATCCGTATGCTTGTGGTTTCACACTACTTGCGAACTAACTCCAATTTATTTATTTTATAATTATTGACTTCAAATGAAGGCTTATTTCAGTCAAGACCACTGCATTTTTAACAAGACTTGAAATTTAAACTGATTATAAAATATTGAGATGTTTATTTACTCAGCTACTCAAAGAGGAAATCTTAGGAGTAGAATGGATTTTAACTGAGAGGGGTTACAAAAAATGCAAGTATCTGGGTTATACTCGTAGTTCGAGATCCAAAAGAAATGCATATATAGAACAACATTTATTGAACATTAGACTTGCAACAAGATTTTATATGTACTATTTTTCAACCAGATTTATTATAACCGATTATTACGAATTTTCGGTTTTATTCGGTTTACAGATATCAGCCGATAACAAATATAATTTTTATTTTTTTGTGAACCAGTTAAATATCGAATACAGTGTTGGCATTAAAATAGATTCGTAATCTATAACATCTCATCGAACATATTTCATTAAATCTCACTTGATAAAAGTCCGTCACGCAGGGGCTGCGTAAACTAAGCAGATTTCCCACGTGAAGTCTTAAAATAGAGAAATCTGCCTAATAACAACTGTAGTAGTAAGAAACCTCTAAACCTAAAACATTATTTAGGGCGTAATAACCCAATAGTTTCTAGCCCCAAAAAACAGTTAACCTAACCTCTAAACCTATTCACGAGGACGAATAGTTATGGAAACGGCCGCCAGAGCTCTCGGCGGAAAGTCCGAACATAGCCTACTGATGACCACACGCAGAATACAAATGTAAATATCTCGGTTAGTATTCAAGATACAGAATAAATGTATAGAACAATATTTATAGTAAATTTAATTTGCAATAAGATTTATTCTATACAATTTTACAACCCCCCCCCCTCCCACTGGTCCGATTTCAGCCATTAACGAACTTGATCTTCCTTTTTACATAAAACGATTAAATTCCGAGTTTGGTAACGATCAAACAAAAATTGCACTCGCTAGTGCTTAAACAGACATATATATATATATATATATATATATATATATATATATATATATATATATATATATATAAATTTGAACGGACCTCATTTTCGTCATCTCCTGGGTAGAAGACTTTTTTTCGAAACTCGCATCATGAGTACGACCTCAATAGCTGATTTCCCTTAAGGGAAATCTGCTAAAAGTTCAATTAAAACCGTATTTTAAAGTTTGAAATAGAGCATTTCGTGATATATAGGCTTATCGTTAATATGAGATGAGTTGAAGTGAGGGTTTACTGAAGCTTGAATACTAAAATCGAAAAAATTCTTCATTAGTATTCGAGATACAGAAAAAGGGTATAGAAAAACATTAATTTGGCATTAAATATTCAACAATATACAGTTTTTCCATCTTATAATTACGGATATTTTTCGAATCCCCTTCCTCTTCCGTTGGTCAGATTTTAGTTGATTTCCACACTAGTTAATTTCCATTATGAAACATTTTAGCAGATTTCCCTTAAGGGACATCAGCTATTGAGGGCCCACTCATGACGCAATTTTCGAAAAATTTCTTCAAATGTCCATCGATCCTACCCAGGAGATGACGAAAATGAGGTCCGTTCAAAACTATATTTATATATATATATATCTATCTATAGATATATATATAGATATAGATATATATATATATATATATATATAATATATATATATTTGTCTGTTAACACTCTAGCGGTCGCAATTTTTGTTTAATCGTCACCAAACTCGGTATTTAATCGTTCCATGTAAAAAGGAAGATCAAGTTCGTTAACGGCTGAAATCGGACCAGTGGGAGGGGGGGTTTAGAGGGGGGATTTTCAAAAATTCGAAATATCTCCGTTATTATGCATCGGATCGTAAAATTGTATAGAACCAATCTTATTGCAAATTAAATGTACTATAAATAATGTTATATACATTTATTCTGTATCTTGAATAATAACCGAGATATTTGCATTTGGTCTGCGTGTGGTCGCCAGTAGGCTATGTTCGGACTTTCCGCCGAGAGCTCTGGTGGCCATTTCCATAACTATTCGTCCCTCGTGAATAGGTTTAGAGGTTAGGTTAACTGTTTTTTGGGGCTAGAAACTACTGGGTTATTACGCTCTAAATAATGTTTTAGGTTTAGAGGTTTCTTACTACTACAGTTGTTATTAGGCAGATTTCTCTATTGTAAAACTTCACGTGGGAAATCTGCTTAGTTTACGCAGCCCCTGCGTGACGGACTTTTCTAATATAATCTCGGAATATTAACACATGTTAACATTTACTGAAAAAACAAGCAGTATTTATATAGGATCAGGTAGCAAAAAAAGAGGATGTCAGAGAAGTTGGTTCTGTAGGCTTTCTGATTGTCAGTTGGTAGAAAAAAATATTTAAAAATATATCTGGCCAACTGTCACGGCACGCTGATATAACATTTAGGACCTGTCAGGGGACAGTCTGTATCCCATTTCAATCCCATTTTTTTTCCTGAAAAAAAAAACCCGTCAAAAATAATCTTTGCTAAGGAACCCAATATTATTTGTTTTCCATCCATAATTTGTAATTTTTACAACTAAATTTAAATGTTAATGGTAGGCAGAATGTAGGAACTATCTTTCCATAAAAATAATCATTTGTGTTCAACTAAATAGTAAACATTTTCTTAATGTTTGAAGTGGGTTGTTACTTCAACTTAATAATGTATGACACTGAAATCGTGCTGCACACGTAAACAAAATTTCAAAATAATTACTCGTTTATCTAAATCATAACTTTTAGCAGATTTCCCTGAATTAAAAGCATTTATGCATTTTTGAGGTTGTGTTCATGACGTGATTTTTGAAAAACTTCCACAAATGACTATAGGTACGAAAATGAGGTCCGCTCAGAATTTTATATATATACTAGCTCAGATACCCGGCTTCACTCGGGAATTCATTTGAGGCTGAATGGTGATGGTATATTTTTGGTAAGGCTTTACTTTGCACAATATTTTGACATTTACCCGTTCCAGTGTTTAGGGTTAATACCCGTTGTTGACTCCCGCTATAGTTTTTAGCGTATAACGCCTTTATACTTCCGTATACGGCAAAAATGCATATAACAAAAGTTACTCTAAATTACAAAATAAACAACTTTTGTTATGAGCATATTTGCAGAAAAAGCAATTGAAAACGAAATATCGCTATTTTTAATTTCAGGCCTCCCTTATAAAACCCACTCCTGTTTGTCTTAGAGAATATTAATATAGCCTAAAGTCTAAGTTGGGTTAGTAGTAATACACATACCAAGTTTCATAAAATTCGGTTCAGCCGTTTATGCGTGAAAAGGTAACAAACAAACAATCAAGCAAACATACACGAAAGAAACAAAATGCAGTTATGGTGTCTATGACATGTGAAACGAAAAGTTATCGTGAAATTTCGCGAAAAAAATCAATGTACAGACAGAGGTTACAATTTTATATATATTATAATATATATATATATATATATATATATAAAGTATATATATATATACTAGCTAAGGTACCCGGCGATGCCCGGGAAATCATTGCTTACTGACTAATGATTGTATTTTTATAGTAAGACTTCAATGTGTACAATTGCACTTCCCTCCACGATGTATTGTTTTTTCAAAACAGCCAATCCTAAAGTGTAACTTTCAGGGTTAATAGAATAGAAATTTTAGTTTTGAAGAATTTATGAAAATGGGTTCCTTATCTATCCCTCACGACTTTTTGACTCACGGTTTTTGAATAATTCAAACCATAATCATGGGTAGCATTTATCACAATTAAATGTCATCTTTTAATGAACATATTTCCTGCCAAAAATCAAACCAAGCACATATAGTTTTAGCATAGTTTTATACATAAGATTATATTCGTATTAGTAAGCCTCAGTGGAAATCACTTCCCGTCGTGGCAGCATTCACAGGAAATAACTAAACTCAATTACCTCCCGTCCATTTCCGCTCTCGCAGGAGCGTTATCATCGTTGTTTTCCTTAGAATATTGATTCAGAATATTATTTTAATAATTTATCTCCCTGATGGAACTAAATAATAGATCCCTAAACATAATTTCATTTATGTTCAAAAAGCTAAATGAGGGGAAGAGAGCCCCCCTGCAACCTAGTAATACTTTATACATTCATATCGAGTATATATTAAATACCAGAAATGCTCTTATAGTTTATATTCTATTAGAAATAAATAAAAAAAGTTATAGGGAAAATAAATAAATAAATGAGGAGGCGACGGAGATTTATGAGCTCACTAATCCGAATTATACTTGCAACTATCATATAAGACTAAAACATAACATCTTTTGTCATAATATCAATTTATTAAAAACACTTAAATAAGCACTAATAAAATTAATGACTCCCGCAATGGATTTAGCGTATATGCCGTGTTAACTTCATTTATGGCAAAAGTGAATACAACAAAATATACTTTTAAATAACAAAAGTAAACAACTTTTGCTATGTGCACGTTAGCCAAAAAAAAAATAGAAAATGAAAATTGCGAATTTTTTATCTCAGGCCTGTCACTTATAACCCCCGCCCCCACTCCCGTTTGAACCTAAACATTTTAATATAGCTTATAATCATGGAAGTAATTAATGCTAATTCGCAAACCAAGTTTTGTTAAATTCGGTTCAATCGTTGAGCTCAACAAAATTGTTGGCTTTTCCGCTTTAGATTTTAACGCATATCTCGTTTATGTTATACAGAAAAAGTGAACATAACCAAAGTTACTTAAATAACAAAATAAACAACTTTTGTCATGTGCAATATTTGCAGAAAAACCAGTAGAAAAAGAAATATTGCTATTTTTAATTTCCAGCCTCCCTTATAAGCCCCCACTCCTGCCCGTCCTCTCTAGAAATATTGGTTATGGCTTATGATAATTAAGGCGTCAGAGATAATACACATATCGAGTTCTATTTAGTTCGGTGGAGTCTTTTGTGCCAAATAATATTCTTGACACCCGCTATAATTTTTAGCGTATAACGCCTTTATAATTCGGTACTCGACGATAGTGTATATAACAAAAGTTTCTCTAAATAACAAAATAAACAACTTTTCTTATGTGCATATTTGCCGAAACACCAATAGGAAACGGAATATCACTATTTTTAATTTCAGGCGTCCCTCATAACCCCCACTCCTGCCCGTCCCTAGAAATGTTTGTATGGCTTATTATAAGGAAGGCGTTAGTGCTAATACACATACCGAGTTTTATTTTGTTCAGTTGAGTCTGTGTGCCAAATAAAATTGTTGACTCCCGCTATAATTTTTAGCGTATAACGCCTTTATAGTTCGGTATACGAAAAAAGTGTACATAACAAAAGTTATTCTAAATAACAAAATAAACAACTTTTGTTATATGCATATTTGCCAAATAACCAATAGGAAACGAAATATCGCTATTTTTAATTTCAGGCCTCCCTTATAACCCCCACTCCTGTTCGTCTCAGAGAATATTAATATAGCCTAAAGTCTAAGTTGGGTTAGTAGTAATACACATACCAAGTTTCATAAAATTCGGTTCAGCTGTTTATGCGTGAAAAGGTAACAAACAAACAAACAAATAAACAAACAAACAGACACCATAGAAACAAAATGCAGTTATGGTGTCTATGACATGTGAAACGAAAAGTTATCGTGAAATTTCGCGAAAAAAATCAATGTACAGACAGAGGTTACAATTTTATATATATATATATATATATATATATATATATATAGAGAGAGAGAGAGAGAGAGAGAGAGAGAGAGAGAGAGATTTCATTCCAGGCCTCCTTGGGTAACGGGATTATACGTCGAGTTGACTCTTCACTACTTAAAACTCTGATTTCGATTTGTTTGTGTGTGTGTGTGTGTGTTTGAGAAAAATGTGAGGCAAACTAGTGTGAGTATCTGAAAAATAGCCTACATCCTCTTATTATCTACAAGCGTGGGCTCGCCCTGCATCGAACTGGCAGGGTTATCAACGTGATTATTGTGATATCTTATGTGAGTACGTAACTGATAATGTTCCATTTTGACGTCAGTAATTGTTTTCAAACTCGAATGTTAATTTATTTCAATTTTCCTTTTTTTCCATGCCCAATATATATTCACATAGAAAACTATTGGTAAATTCTGAATTCCATTGTTTTGTTTCTTTCCGTGTATAGTGAATCTTTGAAAAGTTGTGAGATGCTCCTTTCCCAGTACGTATTTTTTGCTGGGGTATAAAAAAACAACATAAATATACAATTTCCTGAACGCCAAACTAAAATGTTACCTATGAACATACTTTTTCACGCAGAAAGACAGGGGACATTTTAGCTTCTCAGAAAAACATTAGAAGAAATGAAATTATTTTTCTTAGTTTTGAAGCCGTGAAACTTTACCTAAAGGTGGTTGACATCT
This sequence comes from Riptortus pedestris, assembly GCA_019009955.1. Taxonomy (NCBI): domain Eukaryota; kingdom Metazoa; phylum Arthropoda; class Insecta; order Hemiptera; family Alydidae; genus Riptortus; species Riptortus pedestris. The sequence continues at coordinate 69,190,084 of CM032229.1, forward strand.
CAAAACTAAAGAAATATAAGCAATAAAATACGTCGTTTCATAGTTGTGACTACACTCGTCACGAAAATGAAATATTAGTTCCTTCGCCTACTAAGAAACTTTTTAATTAAATAATTTTCTATTAATAAAGAAAGATCACGTCTTCAGTTTCTGTCTTATTATCGAAGAACTGGATTGAAATATTATGACCTGGGGAATAAATTTATATTATAATTTATTTTTAAGCAAAAGCAGAACCCGTAGCAATCAGTCCAGTTCAACATACTTATATGGCATTGTGATGAACTTAGTATATGAATTATTCCAACCACACACACTGACTGAAAAGATTTAAATAAAAAAGTAAAATAAAATAACCAAAGGGGAGATATTTCGCCACGCATGTAAATAAAATACATGTTCTAGTTATGTTAAAGTGGAAAAAATATACTTTAACACTTTAGCTTTTAGTGGTTACAAAGCGAAGATAAATTCGGCACTTTAGTTCTCAGAGTAGGGCTTGTAGGCCATGAAAATGAATGTTTAAAATGCCGCAGAAGAATGGGCCTAGTATATTTCTCACTTAGGGTTCCTAAAAGGCACGTAGACTTATTTACTACGTTTTATGTTTTTCACATTAATAACATTTCTCCCTCTAAATTTCTCCGTAACTTTCAATGGCTTTCATTGATGAATCATTGCCAAATGTAAACCTCAATTGGGCAAACATTTATTTAAATTTGTTTTCTTTCCTAAACCAGCGATATAATGGGTTATTTTCAACTTTTAAGTTGTTCTGATGGAGCTGTTTGATTATTTAAATCGAATATTGCCGATTGAGTCAAATAATACTGCTTCTAGTTGATGATAAACCTATTCTATTACCCCAAGGTAGTTAGTTATATAACCCATAGGCACATGAATACTTAAGAAATTTACTAGATAATTCATGGATTTGTAAAAGACAACTTTAATATATATATATATATATTAAACAGATGGCCAACATATATATTACATTTATATGTTTATGAAATTTAATAGTTTTAAACACGGCCCATTTTTATCCACATAAAACATAAAATAATGAATATTTTTGTATATTATCAAATTATGAATGTTATTTATTGACGTTCACTTTATGATGTTAAGGCAAATTGATCAAGGTGATCTATAGACTTTCTCCCTTATGTAGCCAGACTTGAACTAAGGACTTCATTTACTGAGTTCGTCACTTAATGAATGCCTATAACGATAAAACGCGTTAAAAGACCATGACTCTAGGTTAACAATCCAAAGATCACTTTTTTAACACCTTAAATCATATGACTAACTTTTGCTCCTGATATGAGAAATAGTTCATGGTTTAGGGCAGACATTTTCAAAATTAAGAAGGAAGCTATCTGCACACATTTTTTTTTTTGTTCCAGCTTTTATATTAGATATTTTACTGACGACGTTAATTTTAAATACAAGTATCATTTGATCAGTCTATATTCAATCCTAATTAGTTTTTACTGTTAGTCGGTGTAACTTTAAGACGTAAACGCGGAGCTCGAGTGTCAGGGGGTACGAAAATGTATATGGATGTAAAATAAAAAATAAATAAATTATGAATTAACCCCCAAATCTTAATTGGTAAATTAACAAAGCGTCGAAAGAGCATTTGTGCCAGCTCCAACCTGTTGGAAGACCCTGTATATATGTGTCATTTCTGTAGTGATCTGCGACAGACAACTAAATTTTCATTAAGATTGTTCCTATGCATTTTTTTCTAGCCGACGTATAAGAGCGGAGATATTTCGAATTTTTGTCTGCCCCTCTAATCCCATCCTTGCTATTTAGTCTGATTTCAGCCACTAATGAACATTCTCTTTAGATTTATAGAAAACGTGTAAATATCGACTTTGATATAGATGAAATTAAAATTCCGACCGTTAGACAAACATAACAATCAATCTAGAATGGATAACTAGTTCGCTATCTCCTACGTAGGATCGATGCATAGCAAATTTTTCGAAAACTGTGGCATGAGTAACACCTCAACAGCTGTTTCCCCCTTGGGGAATCTGTTATTATCTAAATTTTTGTTTCTCATTGTCGATAATTTTTTACCAATATGTAGTTTACAATCTCGTGGATACTGCTGTAATGGTGGAATCCTAGCGGAGAAATAATGAGTCTTATGTTTTTAAATTTACAATAAAGGCCATCATTGTCTCAGTGGTTGTTTATTCTCACCAAACGTGCGATTGGTTGTCGTAGAATCATTTGTCCTAGAGAATGGAGTATGTGTTGAGATGGCGTGCGGAGAAGAAGCTGTTCATATAGAGTGCTAGAGCTGATGGGAAATATATTTTGACAAGAATCTGTTGAGAAATGAGAAATAGTGGTCTCTATACACGGTTCGCAGTCTTTCAATAGAGTGAGAGGAAGTGCCTCACCCCTCTTCCTCCAACTGCCTTAGTAGCACGTGAATCGTTCCTTCTGATGTATACAGCTGGTTTGGAGAGACAATTTTTAGTCTATCTTTAGCTTCAAATATAGGACCTTATCAAATAAATTGGGTTCTGTCAGGTCAATTTCCTCAGGTCCGATGCCCAGGTATGAGAAGTTCCACGAAAATTGTAACTATATGACGCTCTAGTTTCTAGTTAGAGTAATCTGAAGTAGACTTGAATTTTATTTTCCGAATTTTCATTCACCATTGACAATATTGTAATAATCTGTTGTTATTAATGAATTCTATTTCAAATGAAGAAAAAAAAAGAAAGATATTTAGCATCGTAATATCGTACGTTACTACAGTAACACACACAAAAAAAAATTGTTATTATTTAAACTTTTTTGTCCCACTGGTGCCCAGGTAAAAAAAAAATATTACTAATTAACAGACTAGCTTTTAAATTAACTTCTTTCCCCAACATTTTTTAAAATTCGTAATTTCAATGTCCTTAATTATAATAACTTTCTAAAGATGCTATTCCCCTTCCGCAGTGAGGTCATAATTATTTTATAACATGAAACCAAGCAATTTCCAGGTAGCACATTCTAACCAAAGAATCCACAGCATAAATATATTTTATTTAAATAATGTATAATACTTTAAGGAAAATAAATTTTTATTTTGTACTAACTCTGGGCACAATTAGTGTACATTTTTTACCTAGGTAGTTATTTCTTAGCAACTTATACCGCTTGAAAAAAATGTTCAAAACTTTTCGATTATTATGAAATAAGAAAACTTTACCTTGCCATCAATTCATCAAAATAAAAGGTCTCATTATCTCTAATCCAAATACTGTTGTTATGTTCATTACGTTTAAAATATGTTTTCAGGGATGAAGTGGTTAATTTTATCCAGGCATATCGTTTGTTGATAAAATTTAAGATATAAATTGAGACAGTAAATATAGAGCTAATCCAATTTAAATAAGAAAGAAAAAAGAAAGAAAGATTCTGGAAAGAATTGCAGATTCAATTGATTAACACACACAATACAAACACACACACACACACACACACACACACACACACAAACACACTCACACACACAAACTTTTGTATTTTTAAGTTTATTTCTTAAGTCAATAGCGCTGAAAACATCAAAGGTTATCCTGCCAATGGTGCCAAATGGTTTCAAATCTTCATCTAATAATTTTTCCAATTTCTGAAACGGCGCCTCGCAACCACTAACTACAGGGCGAAGCGGCTTGCTATCTTTAAGCAGTTACAGCCTGGAAATATAACAATAAAATACAAAAACGTTTTAGTAGAATTAAAGATAAAGTAACAGAATCAAGATTTAAATATAATATATATGAAATAAGTTGTAACACCTGCAATGGAACTAATATTGGTGAATCCTTGCAGCTGCTAAATAAAAGGTTAAAGCACCACGCAAAAAGTATTCGTCAATAATGAAAATGTAACTGCTTTGACCGTTCATTCTATCTCTAAGAAACACACATTTAAATTTGAAAAAGTTCAAATAATTAATAAAGAAAAAAATAATACTAAACAAAAAATAAAAGAGAATATTCGCATAATAAAAAATAGAAAAAAGGGCAGTAAACAAAGAAAAAAAGAAACAGAAATTAAATATATCAAATATATATTCTATAATATTTTATCTTAAATTAATCAAATTTAAATTATGACGTGAAATAATCGAGTTCAAGATTGACGTGTAAATAATCAATTTGTAGTCATCTGACTTAACCTACCTCGGGAACCTCAGTATCAACTACCTCCTCAGTAAGGGCAGTCGCAACGATTGTAAGAGGGAGACGAGCACTTCAGAAATGAATGTAGCATTCTATAATTTTATTTAATAAATATGTCATTGATGTAGGCACCTATTAATACAATGTCTAGCAAAGAATTATTAAGAGTTTTGTTAAATTAATGTTATTAATTTTTTTTAAGAGTAACGAGTACACGAGTCGAGAGAGGGCACGTAAGCCCCTAAACATGTAGGGCAGTTCCATAAAGTTGGAATCGAAAAATAAAAAAAGGTTTTATTGGTGTCCCTTGCAATAAAATATGAATAATTCTTTCATATTGTTAGAAAACAATATGAAAGAATTCTTCATATTTGGAGGTAGAAACCTCCACTCATAGGACAGCATTATCCTCAGAAATATTATTATTATTATTATTTATTAACGTCCACTTTTTGTAACTTAGGCTAATCGGGACGGGTTATCTACAGGAAATAATTATTTGCTCAGAAATAATTATATTATTTCAAAATACCAGTAAAAACTAAAGATTAAAAATTTATTGCTTTCAATTAAAATTACGTATTATATATTCACTTATATTTGTTCAGAATACTTAGTTACGTCAAACAATAATTATTTCGTGAAAAAAAGCGAAAGAAATTTATCAAAAACATTGATTAATATGACTTATTAAAGTCAATAAATAGGAGTTGTAATGTGTTTATTGAAACCTATGTGTTGATTCAATTTGATTTCATAATCATTTCAAAATCCCTAACTTTGATAAGTTTTTTTACAATACCGTCTCGAGGTGTGTTGGTCTGAATAAATTCTTGACTACCTCCTTCGTTTATTTAAGGATTTAAGGCACGGAAAGGGAGTATTGACTAATCAGAAAAAGGGAGAGATGTGTGGGGGTGGTTGCATGCCCCCGCCTCATCGCTGATAAAGGCAGCTGATATATTCGGCACACAGCTCCAATATTTACGCGCACTTAAGAACTTATCGGTCGTCGCCGTCGGGTAAAGTGCAGTCTGATAACGTTACTCTATTAAATTAGAGCCTGTATCGGCGAAGGTGAAGGAAGAGGTGCTTTAGGCTCGTACTTTAAAATATAATTGGGAGTGCATAGGCCTCTTGTGCAAGCGGTAGTTGGCCAAAGTCTCAGTCATGTGAAGCACTAATATGTGTCTCTTCGCCTATATAGGCAATAGGCGCAAATTTTTAGTTTACCAGTAAACATATTACTAATTTCATAAACAAAAGTATTATCGTTACATAGATACTACATTCATGGGATCCTCCAAGAGTCATCCCATCGGCCTTAGAAACTCCTCAATCTATTAACATTTCATCATTTTCCTTTTCGAATGTTTCCTGTCAAGAAATTTTTGTTTTGAACTATTCAATACGATCTGTAACTCGAAATTTGCAGTGAGTAATTATAATGGCTTATCTCTATTCTAGTGACATTTTAGCTGATTTCCCTTAAGGGAAATTCGTACTCATGATGCGATTTTCAAAATGTTTTTTCAAATTTTCATTTATCCTACCCAGGAGATGTCGAAAATGAGTATATATATACAAGCGAACACCCAACATGACCACCAGAAGAAGCCGATTGAAAAATAAGCGAAATATTGTGGACCACTACATCAACACCGCTGGATATACGCCGCACATGACTACTTAAGTTCCCAGCGACGAAGTTAAAAAAAAAAAAATGTCCTACGAATGTTGTTATTTACATTTATTATCTAACAATATTAACTGAGATATGTGTATTTTTTAGTTTCAGCCTTCATTAAACCCACACTTCCATTCATGTCATATTAACAACAAGCTCAAATACCAAATATTGTTTTTAAGAGACTTTTATTATTTATGTTACTAAATACCTGGAAATTATTTGCGTGATGACGCCATCAATTAATATTTTACGTAGATGTTTAATTGATCTATACCATACTCGAAAATTACTCTCATATCATGTAAACAATACTCTGTCATATAATGAAGCACTTTATTTGAAACTTAAATACCAAATATTGTTCTCATTGAACTTTTAATTTATAAGACAAATGCAAGTACGTGGCATGGGAAATCTGCTAGGTTAACGCAGCACTTTTTTTTTAGTCATTATATTATAAATAGCTTGAAAAAACTTCTTCCTAAAGTTCCATCACGTCATAAACCTTCTCCCAAAAAATGGCTTCATACATTCTTACGAGGTATTTCGGCAGAATGCCTGAAACAAAAAGGTTAGTGTACTTTTTCTCCGAATCGTAATAGGATACAATCATTTTATTGTGATGGGAAACTAGATATATTTGATCCAATGAGCGATAATAAATTCGTCATTATTCGACCAATAGGCATTCCAGCCTTCATGTTCAATACTATAATATAACAGTAAATTGATGACATTAAATGCATTATTTAGTGCTTCAGCTAATCCAATATTTATATTTCGACAGGAAACCATTATTATATCAATTCATTTACGGATAACAGCAGTTTTGAAAATAAATTCGTCAAACTACTTAAGTATATCTCACATAAAACAAATGAATGACTCCGCGATACTGCCTATCTTACAAAGAATTTTTGTATTGATGAATATAAAAATGGAATATGGATAGTTTTAAGGATCCAAACTTTATATTCGTACGGGAAACCATTACTGTTTCAACCAGTTAACGACGAGTAACTCGACATGTGAGAGACTAACTGTTAACTTGTAGAGTTATTGTTTTATTGAACGTATTTTTTAATCTTCATTCCGTTATAAATTTATTATGTTCATTGCGAACAGAAAATATAATTTTTGTGCAGAGTTAATATACTTTAACATTATTATTTTTAATTAAAGTTCATTTTATAATTAAATCTAATTGGGATGGCTTCCTTCAGATTAACACCACTTCTAGTCAGGGTGGGACTTTTCTTTACGAGGCCTAAATTATTTTTTTTCCAAGAGGTCGAAATATATCTAAGACTTTACCAGAGCTCGCATTGCTAACTGGGCTTAATATGCCTTACACAAATTATAAATACACATAATACATGTTGGATCGTGATTACCTCCAGAGAAAACTTAAAAATTCACATCGTGAAATGTGTCATGACATTGTTTCTTTCTTATTCTTAGCTTAGGCACTACTACTTTCAAAATGATATTATAATAATAAAATAACCTCGATTTTTACATAAACATTATTTCACAAGAATTTTTGTAATAAATTACTCCCGGTGATTCTGTTATCCCTGTCAACCATGATTACAAAATACTACAACTATTAACCAAAACAAAACATTATTCATAGCCACCATGAAATAAATTACTCAATTAATTAACTTATTTTCTGTGATGATGTGAATTTCATAAATGGCAGTTTACAATTTCTAAATGGTCGATATCAAACAAAGTCAAAAATATTGCGTCTTAACTAGAGTTAAGGAAACAGGAGTTATTGAATAATTAATTTAAAGCCTCTTGAGGTGTTAATTATAAATGTACTCAAAAGCATTCCGGATTGTCCTGGTACTGAGCTTATCATGTAATTATTTTTTAATAAAAATAAAGAGAAGTACTGAATTAACAGATACTAAGAAAAGTCGTGTTTAATTTAGATAACTCTAGAATAGACTCCTTTGATTTATTTTATTTTCTCTGTTCTCCGTCTAATGAGTTTTTTTAATTAATAAAAAAAACCTAAAAAAATGTTAGTAAATTATTATTTCATCTTAATTACGCACTTGTCTTTTAACAATAAAACGAAACTCTCTTAGTGCGTTCAATTCATTTCATTATTAACCCGTTTCTAGGATATGATACGTTATTTATTATAGCAAAACAATGAGGTTCTCTCCAATCTCAGAATTATTTAATTGATTTATTATGTTGCTCTAGAAAAATTGGATCGGATAACTTGAAAGAAACATTTTTTTTAAATCTATATTTGATATTCAATTCTTTATTAATAGTTCATTTACTCAAAAATTTAATAATAATTCCATGAAAAGTGTTAATATTGTTACATGCAAATGGGTACTAATGTATTTATGCATTCATCTCTCTCTCTCTCTCTCTCTCTCTCTCTCTCTCTCTCTCTCTCACTCTCTCTCTCTCTCTCTCTCTCTCTACATATATATATATATATATATATATATATATATATATATATATATATATATATATATATATATGAGTGTGTGTTGCATTTATGTACCGATTCATGTGAAGTTTTCACGAATTGATCAGGGTTCTCGGAGGAAGACTTCAGACCGCTAGAAATAAAGTTTGGGGTTTTAAGTTGGAACCACTGGATCGAACACTACAAGATTTACGTATAAATAACCGGCCGAATGGTTTTGTACTAATTCTATTGGAGATCGATTTTCAAGAGATATTGAAAGTCCAACAGCAGCTGATGAGGTTTAAAAGTATCATATTAGCAGAAAAACGCTAATAAATGTTCACTGACAACAAACAACTCAAGTCTTGAGTGTTAAATTGGAAAACGATCGTTTTGCATATTGTAATACATTTGAACTCTAATATAGTTAGCATAAATTTGAATGTAACAGTAATTTCATTATATGTTTCTACAGTGGTCTATTTAGTTGCCATTATATGAACTTTGATAAATTTACCAACTTCAAATCATCGTTGGGTTCATCCAGTCAAAGATATAAGTAAAAAAATAAAAATGATAGTTACACCGTTTCATTCGAAAATGAAATAAAGTAGATTTTAGGTGAATAATTAGGGCTTTGGGAGAAAATTATACAAATTTTAATAAATAGCTTCTTCTCATTATAAAGTAATTTAGAGTTTTTAGCCTGTCTGAGGAGGGATAATTATTTGGCAATAGGACATAATAAAGTTTACAAGAAAGAACGATCTTGTTTTTTTGAAGGACTATCTCGACTCGAGATTGCATTGAAATATAATATGCATTTATATAATAGAACAATCTTTATTGAAACAAACTTGAAGGGTTTAGATATGAATCATTTATTTTCGCTATTATCTTGGGAAATTATCATTACGTGGCTATTACTGACCTTTCCATTATTGGCATATGGTAGTATCGGTAAACTAACTACGTGACCCTGACGTGACGTTGGTCGGCACTCAATTTGTTTGCTTCAATATTGTTCAAATAACATAGATTTAATTAGAAATTAATGAAGTTCGCCAGTTTAATCAATATTTACTGAGAAGCGGTTTCACAACATTGGGTTCTTTTCAATATAATTCCAAATGTGTGCAACTACAGCTAGTTTAAATCCACTTTCAACAGTTTAATGGAATTTCAAAAATGCATAAATATGTTATTTTGAATACTTCTGGACGGATTGATTTTTATTCCCAAAAGAGACTCAAGCTAATGAAATACATACATAAGTATTTATGTGAATATTAAGTATTTTTTTTAATTAGTTGATTATTATTTCTGAATAAATGCGTATCTTTTTATCTGGCTGGCCAGAAGTTTACAAATTGAGACTAAGGTTCACCTGGAGAATGAGATAATTTATGCATTATTGATTTTTTAGCAGAATTTCTATAAAGGGAATCAGTCATTGAGTTTGTGCTTTTAAGGCGAAAAATGCTATTTCTAACAGCTTTTACTCCTAAATGAATGGCTTATAATGTTTCCCGGAAATATTCTAGAACATACACTCTGGTAGTTTTCTATGTATATAAGTACATAGAACTGAGACTTGGTTTGTGTTCTGTCTTCAAGGACTGTGTAAACATTCAATTGGTTTTTAGCAGATTTCCCATAAGGAAAATCAGCTATTGAGGATGTACTCATGACGCACTTATTTCTTCAAATGTCCATCGATTCTAACTAGAAGATGACGAAAATGAGGTCCGTTCAAAATTATATATATTTGTCTGTTACCACTCTTGCGGTCGCCATTTTTATCTTATAGTTACAGTAAAAAGAAAGATTACGTCGAAACTGGTCAAAATAAGGGGACTTCTTTATGCAGCACAGAGAATTACTAATTACGTCTGGAAGAAAAATATGACTTGCTTTTTGGTCGCGGTAGATTGTTTCCTCTGTCAATGATACTGCATCGTTGGAAGAAAGAAATACTGCTTTTGCGATATCTTTTATTCAACCTGAAGGGCTTGTTAATATGGACTTTTAGATACTCATATACTGTAATCCAGTGTTGATTGAATGCTAGACATTTTTCCTACCTAGTTGCTGCAAAACATCGCATAGACGGGGAAGCTGATAACTTATGAAGTAGTTAGCGAGAGCAATGTCCACTCTGATGTAATAGATAGCTCTTTCTGTGTTCACGAGAGTGTGGAGGGGGTGGCGTGGTGTTAGTTATTTCAGCCTGCATTTGGTTCATTAACTTGACTAATGCTCCAATATCGGATTGATTCCCGCGTCTGCTGAAATTTCTCATCGCATTAGACACCGCACGGCATCAGTCAACATTTAACCACTACTAAGATAGATTGAGGATGCTGTGCACGAATTATAATATGAAGTCTATCGAGCTGTCTCTACGTAAACTAAGAAGAGTTCCCGATGGAATAATGTACTGGGTATATATATATATAGATAATTTACAATTGCTTACAGGATTATGCCCATGCAATTGGGGTTCATCTTATACAATTGTGTTAATCTGTATTAGACTTTTTATGATAAAATAATTGGTTATATGTAATTAATAACAAGTTGTTGAATTTAAAAAAAAAATACTTCATTGGGTTAACAAAAACAATAAAAATAAAATATTTTAACGCAATCACAAAAGAACTAACACCTATATTTGGTGATATGTATAATAATAAATGCAGAAAAAAAAACAACAACAACGTTTACTACTGTTTTTATAAAAGTTCCAACTTAACCTACCATCCAATCTATTCCTGATTTTTGAATAAAAACAAACATCAGTTTTCTAGTATAAAATTCTCTTTTTAAATCATCCAAAACAATAGTTGTTTTTTTTTTATATTGTATCCTACTATCTAAAGTCTATTTAAAGTACGATCATTTCAGGGCATACTGTATTTCGGAACATAGTTATATATAAAAAAAAAAAAATTGCTTTTGTGTTTGAAGGGCCAAGACCTGCCCCACGGCTTTGGTGAGAGGTTAGTTGGTGAGTTTTACGGATTACCCACCGTATTGTGGTATTGAACCGTATTGAAACTAAAGACCGTTGCCCGGAGACTGCACATATAAAATAAATAAATAGAATAAAAAAGATATATAAAAATATAGTTTCTGAATCGTGAGTACTAAGTGCGCTACCAAGGGATCACCGCAGTCCTTGGAACATAGTCTCACTAGGAAATGTGGCAGGGAATAGGGGAGTGGCGGTGGTACAGTGGACAAGTTCATAGTTTAAATCCCTGTGTTATATTTAGCTGAGCAGTCACCGAGCTTTGAGCTTGGACGTCTATCAGTTCTCCCATTCCTAATCAGCATCGTGGGGCAATTGAGTAGTACATTAATAAGGAAGTAGCTGTCTTTGGTTTGCAATGCCACCAAAATACTTCAAGCTCCTAGAAAATCCAACATGCAAGCCTTGGGTCTTCGTGGGCTATTTAGCCAAATATTATTTCAATGGGTAAAACATACAATTTTAGGGAAGCTGAACTAACGAAATGGAGAGTTCCTGTGATAATTAAATGCCTTAAATGAAACAAAGTTTCAATCCAACGTAAGTGATGTCTAATAAATGACTTTCGAATTACCAAGAAATTGATTCTTTGTTGAAGAACGTAGCTACGGAAGGTGAAGAGATTTCTGTGTAAAGCATCTTGGGAGAGGGTAAGGAAAGGTTATTTATTCAGTATCTTGAAGACGGAACATCCCACGAATCTACACAGTTAGCTCATTTCGAATTTATTGTTTCTTACGAAATATTCAGTTTCCTTAATGGACTGTTGTCTCTCTAATCTGTTAGTCCAGGAAGGTCTTTTCAACTTTATCCAAAAGAGTCTTATGGGATAAATAACATCTTAAGCTTAAAGCAATAAATTAGTTCTTCCTTCAAATCGGCTCCTGGTAAACGAAAGCTTTGTTAAATCTTTGATTAGTTTGCCAAAAAATTAAAAATGAAATCTATTTATGATATTATTTGATTTGTTGTAATCTTACGTTAGCCCTGGAGGTAAATACATTACTATAAATTCAATGACGGATTACCCTTAAGGGAAGCCCACTAATATAACATCTGAACACACTTAGGGGCCGGGCCATGCCCTCCCCGGCATCTAAGTGTGTTCAGACTCATAAATCCATTACATATGAAATTTTTAAACGATTCTAAATATTTTCTTTATAATACTTTTAAAGTGGTATTAGCAGATCCTTCCCAGGAGATGAGGAAAATGAGTTCCGTTAATATATATATATATATATATATATATATATACAATATAAATAATTATTTTTTTTATATAAATTTTTGGTTGATCGTTACCAAACTCGATATTTAAACCATTTATGTTAAATTAAAGATCATTTTCGTTAATGGCTGAAATCAAACCAGTGGAAGGGGGAGCATAGAAGGAGTAATTTTGAAAATTTTTAATATCTCCGTTATTATGAGTCGGATCGAAATAGTGTATAGAACCAATCTTATTGCAAATGCAATGTTCTATAAATGTTGTAATGTTTGTTTTTACACTATCTTGATTACTATCTTTATTTTGCATTTATTAGTTTTCAGCCCTCAGTAAACCTCTACTCCTACTCATGCCATATTAACTATAACCTTTTATATTATGAAGCTCTTAGTTTGAAGCCTAAATACCAAATATTGTTATCATTGGACATTTAAGGTTTTTGATAACTACAAATACGTGACGCACATAGGAAATAAGCTGAGTTTACGCAGCCCCAGGATGACTGAATTTTTAAATTCAAATTTTCCAAAACGTATTTTGTTGGCTATATACTTATGAAGTATGGATATAAAATGTATCCAAACTTCCTCCACTTTAGCGATCAGTTGTGCCAACTTTGGTTTTCCTTCTTGAAGTCCTGAGTTAGGTGTACAAATGTTGACAGATAATCAGACCACACATCTGGGATCGAACGGGCTATTGTGAGGCTTGCCTGTCAGTATTGATCAGGATCCCCTATATTTGGTGATTCGGATGAGGAGAAGAGGGAGATGTGGGTAGACATTAGATAATTAGTAGTCACTGTCATCCATTACTACTGATGAGAAGGTGGCCTCCAAGGTTGACTTTGGAAGGGCTTTACTTGGAATTAGTTGATGGATTCCTGGCTGACCCGGGACAGCCTTCCTAGCGGCTGAATTAGATGGACCCTTACATTCAACTAGAGTATAATCGATGACCCTTACCTCTTCGACTAATTGAATCAACTTGTTCTGAAATAAATTACTTATTTTTTATCAAAATATATGCATGTTAATTGATATGTAATTCAAGTGTTGTTAGGAAAAAAGGCCGTCAACCAGGGACTGAAAAACTAATCAAATTTTCCACGTTCTCGTGTAACAACAAGTTGAGAGTAGTAGGGGGGTTTACTGAAAGCCCAAAATTATTTCGGTAAATATTCGTGATTCGAGACATACAAAAGAATATTATTAATAGCGGTTATGGCGTATCTAAAACAGCTGTCACCATTAGGCTTTGGACCGCACCAAGGGAGAGGAACTTTAATTCATACATGATTTGGAAGACAGAATACTTTCTACGACTATAAATTATACTGTTCATTACGTTATAAAAAAATCGACATTCACAGGAGACGGGAAATATAATAATATTGAGAAGAGTGAAGTCTTAAATAACAAATAATTTTATTATTAACCAATCCACAGCAACGACGGCTATAAATCCTAAAAACTGGGACGGGGGAATTTCAAAATATTGCGGAAAGTAAAGCCTTGCCAAAAAAATACCATCTTTATTCAGCCTAAAATGAATTCCCGGGCGAAGCCGGGTACCTTAGTTAGTATGTATATATATATATATATATATATATATATATATATATATATATATTTAAATTTGCAATAAGAATGGTTCAATACAATGTTTCGATCAGATTTATAGTAACGGAGATATTTCGAATTTCCGAAATTCACCCTGTAAACGCCCCCTTCCACTAGTCCAATTACAGCCATTAAAGAACTTGATCATTCATTTTACATAAAACGATTAAATATCAAGTTTGGTAATGATAAAACAAAAATTGCGACCGCTAGAGCGTTAACAAATATACATATATAGTTTTGAACGGACCTCATTTTCGTCTGCGTAGAATCGATGGATGTTTGAAGACATTTTCCGAAAATCATGAGTACGGCCTCAATAGCTGATTCCCTAAAGAGAAATTTGCTAAAAAAAATGTTTAATAATATCAGAAACGAGGTTTTATTTACTAAAGACATTTAATATCTCATTTTTATAAACCATCTTTAGAGATAAAAGCGTATTGTCTTTGTATAGTAATTCTTAGAAATAAATGTTTTTTTTTGGATTTAAAGAATATTTAGGAGATAAATAAAACCATTTCCCCCCTCCTCAGCATTTCAGATGAAGCAGTTCTTTCTTCGTTCCAAAATTGATCCATTTCACAATTAACGAACTTATTTTCACTTGCCTATCGATCCTATATACGAGATCACTAAAATGAGTCCGTTCAAATTCCAGATACGTAATGCTATATTTACCCCGTTTTTTAAATATGTGGTCTCCATATTTAATAGTTTCAAGTAAATGTCACGTTCTTTTATTTATTACATCGTTTCAGAAGGAATGGGTTTTTGAAGGTTCATTAAAAAAACAAACACCGTAAATACCACTATTATTATTTATTGGATTGTAAAATGTTGTAGGTAAAAGAAATCTTGTGATAGGCTATTTAGAAAAGAACGTTTATATTACGTCATCTGTACTGGTATGGCACCCTGTGACGTAAACTTGTGTTATTCCTGTAGGTCTGTTTAGGTGATTCACCAATGCAAAGAACTTCATTTATTTATGCTTCAGATTGTGCTTAAAGTTAATCTCTTCTTTATATACGAATATTTCTATGGGATAAGTGGGGAATAGAATATATGATGAGGTCGTCTCGACCTCATGATTCTACCACTGAAAATCATTCTTAGTATCTGTAGCTGCTGCCTGACAGACTTTTTTCTTATGATGAGGTCATTGAAAACTACTGAAGTCTGAGTGTTTATTTATAACAGCGATTTTAAATAAATATTTTAAACTCTTTTCAGTAATGATAATTACTTCAATAAAACAGAATAGGGACCTATTACAGTTATAATATTCTAGAGAAAACTTATGAAAATCAAACATTTTATTGATCACTTTTGTCTTATCTTGGCCTAAGCCTGTTGATTGATTGTTTTTCCTTTGCATTCCTAGTGACATTCTGGTAGAATTTTCCAGTCAAACCTAAAAATCGTAGAATTCCTTCATAAACACGTAAAAAATCTCCTTCGTTTTTTTATTATTGGGCAATAACACGATTGCCTTTTTGCACTATTGATAATATCCATTAAATGGATTCAGTGGTGAAATTTATTAAGTTTTGAACAATTCTGTTACGAGTAGAACCTCAGTAGCTTATTTCCCTTAAAATATGTCTGCTAAAATTAATTAATTAATATAAGTCTGAAACACCTGTTTCACTACTCTCCAATATTGCCAACGAAGATATAGCTTTGTAAATTAAACTCCTGTTGAAAAACAGCTGAATCTGTCCAATACGAAACACATTGTTAAACGCTATCTTCATATTATTGCTTCAGTGTACAGACTCTGGATTTATACACGTTATTAAGGGACGGCATAAACATCTTGGGAAGGGAAGGCCACAGCCTTGGGGACACAAGTTTTTTTAATGCAAATTCTGGAGGCACTTCAGCCTTGATACTGACAGAGGCGCAATATAAGTTAGATCTCCGCCTTTTTGGTTGGCCCGAAATATAGGTTTTCCTTATGAGGTGATTGATCTCGGGAGGTTGTACACGTGCCTTTGTACGTACCGATCCAGATCTGTAATAATTTAGAATTTTAAATTTGGGGATGTAAGGCTTGGTTGGAATGATATTTCTGTGATTTAGAAAGTTTAGGGTTTAAAATTATTTTGAACATGATCACCTATTATCTCTTAAATTTTGTCATTTCATTCTCTTTTTAATTGGTGCCTCCATCAATTTCAACTGCTTAGTTATCATTGTAGAATTTGTAATTTGTGATCGGTCTAGGTACAAGTAATACGATTAAAGCTATTTTCACTATTCACCATTTTTCAACATGGATTGCAATATGTCCTGGTGAAGCAATATTCTCTGCACATCTCCATAATCTGATGGAGAGATGTTTACTTTGATTCGTAAGAATCCTACCCAGCTTAAAATATATGTTGTCCCTGGTCCGGTTGTTGGTCTTCGGTACTCCTCATTGTCTGGGCTTGTACGCCAATATGGTACTTTTCTGAGTCAAATTGTCTTTCCTATTGTATAAACTAGAATTAAAGGACTCTTTCTCGGCATCTCCTCCACCCTTACAATTTGGCTAGAATAGACAAGATTTTTCTTGGGTCATCAACTACGCTGTTATTGCGTCCTTACAATTTGGCATGCTCACTGTTCAATTGCTGTAATATTTACTGCGTGTTGGAAGTTCAAAAGTTTAATTTTAGCCCTTTAATGCTCTTTACCTTTTCATTAGAGAACTTGTCAAGACGTCGTTGGGATCCACCCATGTCCGAATTGGTTCCTCAGGGGACTGTATCCCAACCCTGCCTGTGTACCGATACTTTATTGTACAAAAGGTGATCTTGACTGCATGCAGCGCGATTCCTTTATAGAAATTGGGTTCAAGTCTCTTTTTAACCCAGGTTGGGTTTAACAGACAATGTGGACTTACCCCAAGTTGAACCAGGACTAATAGTGCCATACACTTTGCGGCAACCCGATAACCCCCTTCAAGGATGGGAAGGACACACATTAAGTAGATTGGATAGATAGGACACGTATTAATTTTAACCGATAACCAAAGGGGAAACATCTTATGATACCAATTTAACTTTCGCTTTCTAAACTTTTCTTTTAAATTCCAAATGGGAACTTGTAGGAAACATTATTTTCTGAATTATGAAAGTTATCTTTCGCTGTTTATATTTTTCTATTAAAGTAAGTCACAATTATTAAAGTTTTCATCAGGGGTTAAACTGTTGTAAAATAGAAATACGATTGAGACTGATTAATAAACCGTACATTAAAAGCACAGAAAGCCGACATTTTAAGTTCAATGAAAAACCAGACTTCCTATTGAATATTCTAATCAGGGGTTGGAGTTGGGTATTAAACGAGAGTCGTTAATTTGCGAAGAAGCTCTTCAAGGTTTGACATTCTTGTCTGCTCTACTAACGTTCCAGCTTAAAACTACTAGGTAGTTCGTTTTCCAAATACATGTTATGCTCGAAAGATATGTCACTGAACTTACACTCTGAGGGTAATTTCTAACGGATGTACTATTACTAAATATTAAGAAAATAATTCCCGTATAGTTACACCGAGAATTTTGATTACGTCAATTTGAACACGTTTTTGACTTCTTTAAGATGGTCAGACGGCCGGCTGGAGAAAACTCAAGATATGCATTTCTTACCGGCCCGTTTGATCCTGTGTAGTACTTATAACTGACTTTGTAGTACTCAACAAACTACTAAGATTATTTTAGTAAATATACAAAAACAATTATATTTAATTAGTGTTTAGATTGCCTCTAACATCATCGATAAAGTCTCCGCCATTGAATGTAGCCTATGTTCATGGTTACGCTATTGGCTGACCCCCTGTGGAGGAGTTTACTAACTGCATTGTTTAACGCATCAGGATACGTCTTGCAAAGGCATCTGATAATATAATAGTTGGCCTTGCTTGTGGTGGTGGGGGGTAAGTATATCGGTGACTCAGTGCCAGTATAAAACCTATATAAATAAGATTCTCGGGCAACATCTTTGTAACGCATCAATTCATTCTAGGACCAATGTCATGACAAATGGAATTCTGGGCCATCTGTCGTCTGTTCGGTATTGAGGAAATGGAGAAGTTAGAACAGAGTACTGTTGTCATACCTGTAGGTGGAGACCGTCATCACGGGCTGATGGTCGAGTACAGCTGGCATTGTGCTGTAGATGCGAGGGCACCATCTCAAAAGTTGTACGGTTTGTAAAGGTATGATGGGCTTGAAGATGGTGCTATAGCATCGAAAGCGCTTGGCAGCTGTACTTGACCATCAGCAAGTGACGACGGTCTCCACCGACAGGCATGACCACAGTATCATAAGTACTGGCGGTTCTAAGCCTTTATTTGAATTACTAGCACAGAGTAGTTAAGAGTAATAAGCAAAATAAAGTACACTACAATATTCAACAACACTTTTTTAATATGTCTAATCTATTAGAGGAAAATATAATGTAGGTAAGGAAAGAATATGACATTTTATTGATGTTATTTCTATTCTCATATAATGCAGAAATAAAAAGAAAGCACAAACGTTTAGATAAGGAAGAAATAAAGGGCCCCAGTGGTGATAATTAACAACCAGGTGACACAAAATTTCCAAGAGACCTCCTTAGCAAATTAATTTATGAAATTCTAGCGTTTCATACCCATTTTCGACCGCATTAATTGTCTCATCACGCCAACCTCAATCTTAGGTTGCCGCTTTAATCTGATCATTAATTCGTTTTATTAATACTAGATTTAATGGTCCAAATATTAGCATTTGGCTTTAATTAGGCAGTTAAGTTAATATTTTATATTTATAAATTAGTATTATTTTTTTTGTTTTTAGTTATACTCTGTACTTTTTTTGTATTTAGTTCTACTTTTATTTTCCCACTAATGTTATTATTCAATTTGTACATACATATTTTTGTTTTGTTAATAGTTGAGTTTATGTTTTTGTTTTGGCTTATGAGCAATATTGACTCGCAGCGACTGTTCAAAGTAAATAAATAAAATTAACTAAGCCGTTGTTTCTTTGATTAATTTATTTTTCTACAAATGCTCATATATAAACGGCCTCCTTATATTATATGTACGTTTTAGTATACGGTGGGAGCTGTAGTCATATTACACACAGTATTTTATATACAATAAAAGAACAATTGTAACCCCATTAAATTAAACATTTTATAATTAGGTTAATTGTAAATTGTCTCACATTCCATTATAATCTACATAGGTTGAAGTTACATTTGGAAAATCGCTTTTGATCTATTTGCCAATTAAACTTAATAGAATTTCCGCGAAAACGTAATAAAAATGAGTATATTATGGCACGTCTCCAACCCCACAGTCCGTTGAAGCTTATTTTATCTTCTGGACGAGGAATTTCCAGTGAATAATAAATTAATGGATAAAAGTAAAAGAAAACAGCTTGGGTAAAACGTGACATCAGTTCTCCGAAAAATTCCTGATTAGAATGCTTCATCACGTACATACTCCCAC
Source organism: Riptortus pedestris (assembly GCA_019009955.1). NCBI lineage: Eukaryota > Metazoa > Arthropoda > Insecta > Hemiptera > Alydidae > Riptortus > Riptortus pedestris. Next base: position 69,209,805 of record CM032229.1, read on the forward strand.
TTTGCATATCTTAGCTTACCTGCATCTTTTTTTACGAAGGAAGAGCTATAAGAACCATTTATTAATGTAATACCTTCTAGGATATTTTTATAAAACTCTTCCTCCTTTTCCTCTGCACCACTGAGCCGACTTTGAATCCTCTAGAAGTCAAAGCTTTTTCCTAATCTTTTAAAAATCACATAAATACGCTTAAAATTACATAGAGGCCAAAATACAAACTGAAATCTATGTGTAATGAACAGAAACGGAAGAGGATAAACTTCGAGTCTAGGAAACCAGGAATACAGGTTTATATTGTGGGTGGTTCAACTCATTATCAACTCTGATCGATATTTTTCTGTATTCGGTTGTAAAGAACCAGTTTAACATAATAATATATTATTATTAAATAGTTTAATTATAGCACTTAGTAATAATCAAGAATCACTTACAGAAAAAAATGCTGTTGCGTATTATCTCTTATGAGCTTCAGGAAGCTCTTGTGAGTAAACAAACTGCGAGATAATTTATAGTGGGCGGTCAACGTGTTAAAGGTTGAATTTGCATATTCTTACTGGCAATTGCATGTGATTAGCATATGACGGTTACTGACGTCGAACCCTTAAACATTATGAACTCCACACTTATTTTCGGAAAATCTCTTGCATAAGGCAATAGAAATACACAACACGCCCTTGGGACAATTTCCCTTCGTCCATTCCTGATATTACAAGGACTTCCTGCTCAAAGGAACCACAAAGTGGTGTTACCGATAGTCGGCACTGAGGGCCGTGCCATTGCCCGTCTTAGCAGATTGACTTCGTTTCGAGGATTCATTCATCGTCAAATTACAGAATTTCAATGGTGAAAATATGTTCTAGAAAATGTGTTTAAACCATAGTAAAGCCTTAAGCCTAATTTAGGCTTTAAATAATTCTCCGAATGTTGTACTGCAATGTCCCAGAAATATTACTGTTGAAATGGAAGCACTTGCACTTGAAGCTGTTTGATGTCTGGGCTACGTTCAGTGTACAACAAGGTTTCTAAATGACGCTTTTAAGTATATCCTGACAGCACCTTGGACAAATTTATATCAATGGCTTTAGAAGTGAAAAATTGCCGAAATGTTGTTAAAACAAATCGCATAAAATATTAAACAATTGTTCCAAATAGGGTGATTAAGTATTCCATATCATACTCCACATTTAGATAATAACATAAAATTTGTATGAAGTTATATCCTTATTATTGGAAAGCTCTTTCTTTGATTAGACGTAATTAATATAAATCACTTTTACCGTTGATTGAAAGCAAACAATTTATTTGGAAAATTTAATTCTCTAATGTGAACAAATTATTGATATATATATATATATATATATATATATATATACACCCAGGAAATTCATTTAAGAAAATGAATATATAAATGCAGTTAGCAGGCAATAAGTAGACTAGGTCTAGAAAGTAGAAAAAAACAGGTGTTGAAGAGTGAATAAAGAAGGGCATCATTGTAATACAAATTAAAGGATTTTGCAGATTAACATAGTTTAAAATCAGCACTTGTCTGGCTCGAGATCCGCCTCAGAAAGTACTGCCTCTATTTGAACTATTAGTACTTTACAAATATTAACATTTATAATTTGACTTACAACTGCCTGTTGAAATGCAGCTGCTAAGCTATGCATAATCCTTTATCCATTTCTAGTTTAACAATGAGTCTAGTAAATGGAATAGTGCTTCAGTCTTTTAAAATCATCAAACTTAAACTTTTTGCTTTTAAGCTATTTTGAATTTTCTAGATTTCGAAGTACATTTCTTGTTCGTTCTTTAATTGAATGATCTGCAGCAGCTATTGTGGTATTTTATACAAGAGATTACTTCGCAACAGACACACACACACACACACACACTCACACACACACACACACACACACACACACACACACACACACACACACACACACACACACACACACACACACACACACACACACACACACACACACACACACACACACACACACACACACACACACACACACACACACACACACACACACTAAAACGAATTATATAACTGACATCAAGCAAACTCAACAAGTTAGCAACTTGTGATAAATCCGTGGAATACTGGTGGATAAGTATCAGTTTCAGTTGAAAAACAGAAATTATTCATTCTGGCCTTATGCCCATCTATTGTGATTCTCAGTACTCCTGAATTTCGATTTCCTTTCCAAGGCCTTTAATAAGACATATGTTTGAGAAGTGGAATGGAAACAGTTCGGGTATCGGTTTGATAATTACATTTTTTGCGATCTATAGTGGAATAATGCACTCACCAAATTATTTTTTCTCTGTAGCTCATCCTTTTCTATTAAGATGGGAAGTATTGTTTCTTTTTGCCTACTCTTCGCAGTTTCCTGTTTCAGTTTCCTAAAAAGGTTCACCAAGTTATCGACTTTCAGCTCTTGAAAGAATTTGGTCTACTGTATATTTTATGAGTAATCGGGGACAATGTTTTGGATAAAGTGTTAAATTCCTTAGTCAGTAAACAGGAATGAATATGTAAGCTGGGCATGAGATATTCAGGGGCTCAGTGGCTCAAAATAAAAATTTGATGAGTAGTGGAGAAAGTACTGACTGCTTAAAATAAGGAAATACATACTACCTTACTATTTAAGTAACGAAAAAATGTTTAGAACAATAATTGGAGAGAATTAAATGTTTAACAAGATTGATTGAATAACGTTTTTTAACCACCTTGTAATATATAATATATTTTGAATTTTCGAATACCCCCTCTGAATAACCCCTATTTCTTCGTGACGAATATTATCTTCAGTATTGAGGTAACAACCCATGTATATCGAGTATGGTATAGATCAAATAAAGATTTTGGGCCAAGAACGTAAAATCTTGATTGAAGGTTGCGTATATATCATGTAGTAAAGGTTGGTTGTAACTAAATTTGATATATAATCTAAGAATAAGCAATAATCAGCAGGGAGTGGGAGTGGGGGTTTCCCCTTAAATTCGACGTAGAGAAAAAGCTCATTTTTATAGAAAATTAAATTTGCAATATATATAATTCTGTACGCACCTCATTTTCGTAATCTTTCTAGATAGGACGATGAACATTTGAAGACAGCTTTCGATAATCGCGTCATGAGTACAATCTTAATAGCTGATTTGCCGTTAGGGAAATTTCCGATAAGGGAACGAAAGGCTCAATGAAAATCAGATTTATGTGCAAAAATATAGAAGTTAATAACTTCTTCCTGGGCTAAAGAAATTTTGGAGGCCCATTACTCAGGTTATCCAATTCTTGCATGACTTTTATTTTATTGTAGATTGGTTTCATTTTGATGAAAGACATCTGGAACTTATAGTAAAATTTTCTGTTGCAGTGCAGTGGACGAGAGATGAAGGAGGGATGCATGCTTGTCCTCTCATTGCCGCCGGAAGTAAAGATGGAAGCTCTACAAGAAACCTCACATCCGCACGGCGATCTAACTACTCTCCAAGGTATAACACCATTTGTTAATAGTTATTAGGAAGTGTTTTACTTCCTTGTACAAATTAAAGGAAGTATAGTAATCACAAATATTTCGGCTTTCAAATTTTAAGGGAATTATTGGCATCTCACATAGATTAAAAACGGCTAGCCTTAGAATGTTGAATCGTACATTTTGGATTGTGTTAACGTCTACTGGAGAACATCCCCTTTTTGAGGAGTCAGGTCCTAGACGAAGGAGGAAATTACTAATGAATAATTCCATAAAGGAATCGTTATAACCAGTGGAAAATGTGGTCTATAACCTATTTACAATGATGAATTTATTAAATATCCAGCCAATAAATAATAATAATAAAATATCCACCGCTCTTGTTATGGATGCTTATTACATTATGTTTCAATTATTATTAAAACGGTACCAGAAAGACAGGTGTGTGCAAATTTGTTTAACTCTTAGATGTCCTGGAGGAAATTGAATTGATTACATCACGTGTGCGAATCATTATTCTGCTGCCCTTGGATTTTTGTATGTTTTTTCCTTATAAAAAGTAATTCAACAGAAGTGAATATTAATTTACGAATGTGATCATGTTGGAGGAATAGAGAACAGAAAAACGAAACTTCCACCACATGTCATTTATTTATGTCAGGTAGATGGTTCTCATTTTAAGTATTTATTGAGAACGCCACTCTGACATTTTTTGAACCTCAGTGGTCATCCAGCCATTTAACATCATCTACCATTCATCTAAAATTCTGATGATGATCATGAAAATGCTTGTTTGTTCCTACTATTACTAGAGTTAGTTATTCAAGTCCACCTTGTGTACTAAAATAACATTTTATAGAAAGTGCACTTTGCATAATATTAAAAACTGTAGAGGACTTGGCATTCTTATTGATCCTTATTTTATAGAACATTACAGTTGTAATAAGATTGGTTCAATACAATATTTCGATCCGACATATAATAACGGAGATATTTATATTTTTCGAAATTCCTCCCCTCTAACCCCCCTCCCCCCTCCCTTCCCACTGCTTGGATTTCAGCTGTTAACCAACTTGATCTTTGGTATTACATAAAACGTTTAAATATCGAGTTTTGTAACTATCAAATAAAAATTGACAAATGCTTATACAGTTTTGAACGGCCATCGTTTTCGCCATCTTCTAGGTTGGTTTGATGGACATTTGAGAAACATTTTTCAAAAATCGCATAACGATTACCACCTCAATAGCTGATTTTTCTTAAGGGGAATCTGCTAATAGCACATGTCAAATGTAATGGGGATTCAAAGTTATATATTGGCCAATCTAATGAATTGAAATGTTGTAGTCAAAGAATGTGTTAGAATTTTGAACCTAAATGGAAGCTCATAGATACATTGTTATCAAAGAATGTTTTCAGTATATTTTACTATAAATTTTTTATGTCATTTTAGTATTCATTTGCTGTTACGTTTCTGCGTCTTATGTAAATATTTATAATAAGTTAGCGTCACGCGAGATTTTCGGTGGAGTAGGATACTATCATCGTTATTGGAGAAGTAGAATGTGATACACGGTGCCCGCATGTGGGCTGCCAGATTGGGTATACTATCTGGGCACAATAGCAATCATAATCCCTGGATATCCCCTTAAACCTAGGGATTAGTTCTACACTCCTACAACAAATTGGAAGTCTTCCTTAAATTGTAGCCTCTTCAAATATTATTTCTCAGCCACTCTTGAGGGCGGTTCGTGTCCTTTATGTGGAACATTCGTTCGGCAACACAACTCTTATTATGTTCGAGCTGTGTTATTTGTTATTAGATTACTCTGGCATTCAAACCTTTGTAATAACAGAAGCCAATCATTATTACCAACGTAGCATTAGCGCAAAACGAAACTCCATATAATTTAATAAATGAAACTTTAATTTGTCTTAAACCTAACTTGGATGTTAATTGGTCCTTAAATCAGTTTTGCATCCGCTCTTAGTGGACATTTTAGTTGATTAAAGATTTAGTGTGGAAGTGGGTCAGCATGCGGATGTTAAGCCAAGTGTTCGTACTTGTGCATTGCCCGGGATTTTAAATAGTTCGTTGGTGTAATGACTTTGGGTAACTAGGGCATAATGGCTTAGGAAAGAAACATAACTTGGACTTATCAGCTACATTTTAGATAGAGCGTTGCAGTTGGCGTCGGGCTAAACACCCTCACTTCTTTATAGATTTAGTAGCTTTAAAATCTACATGAATTTGACGATTTAGACATATTTATTATTAAATAAAAATTTGTGAAAAAGACAAAAAAAAAGAGCTAAATAATAGAAGGGAAAAATAAAATTATAGAAATAAATATGTTCAATGGACAGCTTAAATAATAAAAACTCCGTGTATGTGTGTGTACGCTTTCACTAAACTCCAACACACTCGCTAAAAATTCCGCACTAGTAATAAAATCAATTAACATTTTGGAATCCCCATGTTCACTATAGTACTTTTAATGATATAATTTTTAGTCTGATTTCCGGTGTGATTTTCAGTTTAATTTGATTTTTATTTGAACTAAGACTGTTTTCTTTGTTTCATGGCTTAATTTAATTATTTGAAATTTTTCAGTTTGGGCTATGAGCTGCATATCAGTTGGGATCATCAGCTTGAGCGGCATCACTGGAGCAGTACTGTGGCCTATTATAAAGAGTCCTCTCTACAATCATCTGATGACTGCACTTATAGGCCTGGCCGTAGGCTCACTCACCTCCACTGCTCTCTTCCAGCTGATCCCAGAGGTTAGAAAACGAAAACAGTATTTTACATAAATCCCAACCAAATTGTTCCCGTTTACTTTTGGTTTACAATTTAGTTTTAGCATTGCTGATGGATTACCGTCTGTTATGGCAACAACTGACGTATATTAGTTTTCTTGTGGTCACTAATAGTTTAATTGTAGTATTCTTGCTTGTTAAGGAAGCGACAAAAGACACTTTACCAGTGTTAATCCATCACAGCAAGGTTTTAGATCTTGACCTATATGGAAGCTATATACAGTTGCTATATTATTATATCTTACTGCTTATGAATAAGCAGAGAAAAGGAGATCGTTTTTGAAGTACGTGGTAAATACTAGAAGAGAACACCTTTAATTCAGATAAATATTATTTTTCAATATATAATTCCTTAAATTTCATTTGTAATCTCTTGCGTAATTATTTTCATTTTTCTCTATATTGTACACCCCTTTTTGTAATTTTGTTCCTCTGTTACGTCTGTTTCCTTTTTTTAATATTAACCTTTTTTCAAGAAAACTGCAAAATTCAAGGTCACCCATGAAGCATATACCTCTATTTTCAAAAAAAAAAAAATTATCTTTACTTCTTCAGATAATATTGTAGTTTTTTAAATAAGTATTTTAATTTTTTTTTTTGAGTTTATTAGTAGGAAATTTTGTGACCTAAAATTAAGCATTTACTTATTTGGCATTCTGACTCGATTCCTTTGGATCAACCTAAATAGAAGTAAATATTTATTCACTATAAAATAAAGACCATTGTAATGCTTTTTTATTTTATGTAAATAGGACTTTTCTTTATTTTTTAATGTTTATTGAATATAATCATTAAATAACATTCAATTGATAATGATTTTATAGGTTCCTAATGTGTAGAAATTTAAAAATTCGAGCATTTTAATACATACATTTTCTAATAATTTATTGTAATTTCACTAAGAATGGCATTATATTATTCATTAAATAAAATAAAAACATAAATTATGTTATAGTATTCTAAAAGTTTTCATAACAATAATAATTCATTTTAAAAACAATAAATAAATATGTAAAACATATTAATAATAAGTGGTGAAGAACGATAATTAATAAATAAATCTTATACTCCCAATTTTTTTCGTAAATAAATAAGTCATTAATTATTAACTCATAAATTATTTCCTATAATAAAGAAGTTCACAGATTAAAAGTATACGGTAAAAAAAAAGCGTGTGCCGAAACCCGGGATCGAACCAGGGACCTTTAGATCTTCAGTCTAACGCTCTCCCAACTGAGCTATTTCGGCTGATGACTATAGTGACGTTGGTTTATGGAGTGAGCTGTAGAAAATATTCAGTGGTTTTTTCAAGAGTATTTATTTTATTTTTTGTATATGGGAGCCTCAGGATGTGCCTTTATTTTATTTTCCTCCAACATCGAAAGATCAAATGCATTTAAATGCGCATTCAAATTTATATTTTTTAGTCATATTTGCTATTATTTTCTTTCCTTTTTTATTATTTAGAATTTAGTTTGATCTTTAATAATAGAAAAGATGGTTGTGCCTTACTTAAGAATGGCACTTAATCTGGGTGCACAAATTGTTTCTAGTAACAAACAGTTATAAAACTGTATCCGATATCTTAATTGGCCTTGCAAAATTCCTTATCCGTGATTGCGTGATTTTGATATACTCAACTATAGATTTAAAGTATGCGTTTAATTGGTATCTATTATTTATAAGAAAGGAAACAATAAGTACATTACTTTTATTAACTTAATACAAAGCACTTTCGATTTCCTACTTCTTTGTTGAAAGGATGGAAAGTACAGCCAGTGTACATTTTTATTATATTTTAATGTTATCTAAGTGATAAAACGTTTTTACGTTACGCCTGCTCATCCAGCTAACAAACTTCGACATATGTACCAACAAACTATTTTCTTAAATCAAAAATCTGTTTCCTCCAAACAGCTCAGTATTTTTTTTCTCTAGTTTTATATAATAAGCCCAATCACCGAAGAGTTTTGAAGATTTATTATTTGGCACTTGGTACCATCAGTGTGTGCTTGGTTCCAGCAAAGAAACCAGGAATCTGCCAACAACTTTTCGTTACTGAAAAAAGACCGAAAGTTTTAGTGCAGTAAACAAAACATTGATAGTAACACTTCTTTTCCTTACTACTAGGAACAAAAAAATAATATTTTAGTTAGTATCTATTTAGCGACCAGTGGATAAAAGCTATAGTAATTTTGCGCTTAGCAAGGGTTGTTTTGGTGCACGGAAACCTTGCATGTAATATTAGAGTATATTGACTTGATATAAACAGCATTTGAATTGTAGATGGTTATCGAATATGCTAATTAATACGGGGTGTTCAAAGCTCTGTTTACTTGCTGAGGGGACATAACCTAATGAAGAGGACATTACCTTAATATTTAACGCTGACAGAGTATAAAATGAGCTCTTATATGGTAGCTATGAAGTGTGTTTAAAAAAAAAAATAGAATAAAAGTCTTACACATAAAGAACAAGTAATAGACATATTGCATTAGTTATTCGAACGTGCCTGTTTTAACGTTCTTAATTTCTATCCTTCCTTTCTTAGCATTCATTTACGTAAGTTAAACAACACCACAGCTGCCAGAGAGAACCTTTAAGGCCAGCCTCTTTATTAAATAATAATAATACTTTCCGCGATTTTAGTGAAATACCACATATTAGATACACGTGCACCGTATGATATACCTTTTTTTATTGACAATTAGGTGTATATAGAAAATGACTTCATTTCATCAGATGTGTCATCAATCCCTTCTATGGCTTAACAAACAATTCTCGAATTACTCTTGTTCCTCCGAAAACGAATATTTTTATTCTTCATTTGTGTATACGATATCTTCAGGGAAGTAACTCCAGGATGATTCATATGTGCAGATTATATTTTCTAGTTAACCTCTCATTAGCAGTTCAAACCTTCTTTATGAACAAATATTCAGCCTATGGCACTATTTACTTGTTTACTTGAAGCCAAATCATTGAAATATAATTAACTTCATCATTTGAAAGACATGTAATTCAAATGTAGATAACTTCTTCATATTCTCCCAGTCATTTTGTTTTCCATTTCTGAGTTCCGTCTAATTATTTCGTGGCATACGTTATTAAATTACAAAGGAAATGATTTGATGATTTCAGATATAGAAGTATGTATGCATGAGAGTATGTGATTATATATATATCACATCATCATCATGATATAAAGGTTACGTCTTGTAGTTAGTTCATTGTGTCCCTTCTACTCTTTTCATATTCCTAGTCCCACCAAAATCCATACGATGTTCGATGATTTTCTAGGCCTCTCCCTTGCCCTACGCCTAATGACCTTGCCTTCAAATATATTTGTGATGACGTTGTGCGTTATGATATTTCCAAGACGTTTGTTTCTCCCTCTTTTTTTCCATGGTCAAGATATGACATTGCCTTATTTGGAACTTCCTAGATTTAGTTCAAGTTGTTCTGGTATTTTTGTGACCAATCCACATTTCCATTGATTCCGAGTTATTATAGTTCATTTTGTGGATGTCCAATTTTCGTTCCAGTGAAGCATTTCACCCCAAACGAATCCTAAGACTTGTGTGCTATTCTTCTATTGATTTCAGCACTACTATTATTGTACAATATATATACTGAGAGAGAGAAAGAACGTATAACATATGCTTTATTATTTTCTCTATTTCATCGTTAATAAATCAAATAATACTTGTTTCTTTATTAATTACAATATTAATGTTATTTTATAAAAAATAATTAAATAGACATATTTGTCAATTTAAAAGTATTAATTTTGTTTTAAACTGAGCAATTTCTGTTTGGTTAAAATTTCTGTTAGTGCATAAAACAATTTTTGATTAGATGGAGTCCATCAGTGTCGTCATTTCATTACCTCACCATTTTAAAATTAATAATAAAAAAGAACTATGAATTGTGGGAGGACACCAGTGTTTGAGAATAAATTAATTTATAAGTCGACACAAACTAATGCTTTTTATGAGATATTGTGAAACATTGTTATTTAGTATATTAATTCCCAACGATCTATCTTTATTTTAGCGGGAAAATTTGACGGGGCACCACTCACCATCACATTATTCAATATTAAATACTTTACCTTGTTTATGTTGTCTGCTAACTCAATTATGGCCTAATGCAGCAAATGTTTCGTAAACTAATCAAAATTTGATTATAGAAGTACAAATAAAGGTCTGTTCCTCTCAATAGGAATATTAGTAATTTAATGTGGGTTTAGGACAAGCTACTCAACAGTTTGCTTCAAAATCCTATCTTCTACCTTAGGGCTTATCTCGCCCAACCAGCTAAATCCCTTCAAATAGGCTTGTTATTAAGCGATATAGGAAAAACAGGAACGACCAATTATTTATTATAATTAAATTTCATTCTAACCCTTATTCCGATAATAATTTATGATGATTAATATCATAAATAAAAAATAGAGCTAAGAAGATTAATTTATAAATGTGTTCTCTTCTTAAGTAAAACAGTGTAATAGTTCGGCCAGTTAATTTTCAGAGGTAGTTCAATTTGCTTTATACTTATTTTTTAGCAGATTTCAGTCAATTTTAGCAGCCATTGAGTTCGTACTCATAACGCGAAGAGATGACGAAAATTAGACCCGTTAAAAACAATATATATATATATATATATATATATATATATATATATATATATTTGTCTGTTAACGCTCTAGCGCTCGCAATTTTTGTTTGGTCGTTACCAAACTCGATATTTAAACGTTTTATGTAAAACTATAGATCAAGTTCGTTAATGGCTGAAATCCGACGAATGGGAGGGGAGTTTAGAGGAGGGAATTCCTTAATACCTCCGTTATTATGAGTCGGATCGAAAAATTGTACTGAGCCAATCTTATTGAAAATGTGATGTTCTATAAATGTTGTTATGTATGTTTTTCCCCTATCTTTATTATTAACCGAGATATTGTCATTTTTCAGTTTTCGGCCTTTGATAAACCCCCACTTCTACTCAAGTCATATAACCAATAATCTGTTATATTATGAATCACTTTGCTTGAAGCCTAAATATCAAATATTGTTCTCATTGAACATTTTGTTTTGAGATAAATGCAAATACGTTGCTTAGGAAATCAGCTTAGTTAACGCAGCACCTGTGTAACGGACTTTTACTTTTAACATATTTGATTTATGCCATGGGCAGAGTATAAAATCGGACATATTAGAGACACATGGAGCAGCTGATGCTCTCTTGGATTAATGCTAGATCCAGCTGGGTGCAGGTAGTCACGTACAGTTCATGTAGCCCACCACCGTTGGAAGTCCTCAACTCATTCACTACCCCATCATACAACCCCTTGGCTCCTACCTACGCTTCAAGTTTTACATTTTTACTTGCGATATTGAGGGTGGCTGGATTCAAAATATGCAAGGAGACAACAAATCAAATCTGAAGTTACAAATTCCTTAAATTAATAAAATTATTTTTTATGTTTTGCTGTTTGGTGATTTGAGGCTATCCTTGTTCTGAAGGATTCCCTTTCATCTCACTGTGCCTCGGGGAATTCGGGAGGATTGAGGCATCACGGCCCCCTCATTTTACCCTCTCGTTCCTTTTCCATCCACAAGTGGTGTACACAATGTTTGTTGATTTGAAGGTATATGTTGCTAAGGCTCATACATATATTGAGCCTTTGTTTCTACAAAACATAGCATTTTCTTCCTAGGTTGGGTGGATCTCTAATTCACTTCTTTCGTTCGGCAACTCAATACTTTTGCTGTGAATAGACCTTCTCCAGCTGAGCTGCTTCATGGTTCTAGGTAAGAACTGAATAATGTGGTTTCAAACTATCGAAAACGATGGTTTAAAACAATCGAATCATGCAAACAGTCATTTCCATGCAATATATATATATATATATATATATATATATATATATATATATATATATATAGCGTTGTTTATATAGGGTGTTGTTATTGTTTCTTCGAGTTTTGGTCAATGTTGGCGAAAAAATCTTAGTTTATGCTAATATTTCGAGAATATTTAGTTACTCTTCTTCAGGGCTATAAACATACAGGTACTACTTTATATATATATATATATATATATTGCACATAGTTATTAGACTAGAGAGTAACAGTTTCACCAACGCTGACCAAAACTCCTAAAAGAATAACATCATATATAAATATAACCTGGTCGAGAAAAACAACACAATTATATATATATATATATATATATATATATATATATATATATATATATATATAAAACTAAGCTTGGTGCAATCCTTTCGGAGAGTTCCCATTAGCCACCTTTCCTGCCCAAGTGGGTAATATCAATTAGATTTTGAAGTTGGCTTATGTGGAAGCGAGACCAGATTTATGTTAAGTTTTTATTTATAAAAATGATAACTTATAATTCTCGCCGAATGCTTGTTAACCACAGCAGATAAATTCTGTAGGTTTACGGTGCATAATCCCAGATCTTTGAGAACTTGGGCAGTTGTCGTGAGAAAGACATCTCTTACACCCATAAACACATACACACACACACACACACTTGATATTAGGCATTTTCTTCCCTATATTGAAACTATATATATATATATATATATATATATATATATATATATATATATACATATGGATATTGCCAATAGAAAACAATATTGAATGATTCTTCTATGTAAATTTGGTAAACATATCATTAATTCCTTCTTGCACTTCTGTGAATGGAGGAATATCTTTTATTTATACTTTTTATTTTTTTTTTGCAGGCTTTCGATCTGAAGAACATTACAAACTCAGATGAATATCTCAATACTGCACTCTTCGCATGGTTCAGCCTTTGGTCAATATTTGTCTTTGAAGGCTTCTCAAAAATAGTGTTTAAGAAGAAACAGGTAAGATGTATATCATGATTATTTGACATTTAAAACTATGTATGAATTCTACATGCACCAAGCAAGGAGCAATAATTTCTTAAACAGTTATGCTTGATATATTACAAAGAAAAAAAATAAGGTACTTAGCCTTGCTTGAAATATGCTTGTGTAAAGTGATGGCAAAATTCCCTGTCATTAAAAATAATTAAAACCTCCTGCTCGTTATGCATTATTTATGGAAATAATATTTATAGTCTTATAAATAAAAAAAAAACTCAACATTTATGTAGAATAATTTTTCAGTTAATAATATAATAAAAAGTTATGATGTCATTAGTAGTGTGAATAACTGTATTAATGTTTTTATCATGTTATCTTACGGTAGTAAACAATTATTTAAAATGCAGATTATACTTCATATTCTTATATACAAAAAAATGAAATTTCGGTTTAAATTCTAAAGACTTATCCAGCATGGAAATGGTTTATAAACCACCTGTTTTTGAAATTCTAATCTCTATTTTGCTTTTAGAAAATGAATGACTTAAAGCAAAAGCTGGATCTTAAGTAATATAGTCGCTTAAATTAAAATCTTATTCGTATAAGTAAACAAGGAATGCACGCTGGAAATAGAATAGCACAAACAATGTCGTTAATTTTGAGTTAAAAAAAAATGTTTCGTATAGCAATTAAATCAATTATTTTGAACAGATAACATATACAGAAGCTGGGTTCGGTGTTAAGTGATCGTATATAATGCATATGTGATGATGTCATAGCAAAGAACTGGCTGAACACTTGAGTTTGTAAATACATGAGCCTAATGTAACTTAATCTAATTGAAATCGATGCAGGAAGGGAACAGCAAACGTCTGGCTGAAAAAAAATAAATAAAAAAAAATAATATGTCCAAGATGTTGCCTTTTCGAGATAAGGGATTCATTAGCAGTACCTTACTTTATTATCAAGATTGGTTATATAAAGTCTTCCAATTGGAGGCATCTTTAGTTTAACAAGTAATAATCGTAAACTCGTGGACAACATTAGCGCATCACTTAGTGTTTTATATTTGTTTGTTCACATTTTCCTCAGAGTTAAATGGAATTGTCTTTACCAGCACTGGATTTAGTAATGGAGTCGGAATTAAAGATTATCCTCAAACGTAATCTTCTGTTGGGCGAATAAACCAATGGGTCTACTTCTCTTATTGCCTCGTGTCCTTTTAAACTGATCAATTTTAATTTTTTAAGGAATTTCCCCCTTAAGGACAACCTATTATTATCGTAGGCAACATGGAAAGACGTAAGGTAGCCTCTAAGATAACTTTTGCTCTTAAATACCAAAAATGCTACACACAAACACACACACACACACACACACACACACACACATCTGTTCCCCCATCTGTTACGAAGCATCCAATTTGATCAGCAAACTACATATACTATAATAGTCCTCTCAAAACTTTTACGTGCCGTGTTTTATTCACATAAATTTAAAATCTGTAGGCTTAAACCAGTTAGTGTTGCGGGAAAGCCCTAATGGAGGAGGAAGATTTCCAGATTTTCTTAGTCGTGATTTTTTCATTTTTCTTGAAAGTTTTTTGTTATTCCATTGTTTTTGTTTGTTATTTTAATTTCCGTTGCTTTTTTGTAAGTTATTTTTTTAGCTTTTTTTGTATTATCGATATGATTACAAACGAAGGCATTGCAGTTAGGTCGCTATTGGAAGGCGTGTTGTCCCAATGGCAAGCATCCATATACTATGGAATAAACTTATCATGGGTTTGCCGGTTTATACGTCGATTTGGAAACGACTATGGGTGATCGGAGTAAGGATGGTCAAGGCTTCTGCCAGAAATTGCCGATTCATAAATCTCTTGCCTTAAGTTTCATCCAAGTTTTCAATATGGAAATTACCTCCATTATATATATATATATATATATATATATATATATATATATATATATATATATGTCTGTTAACGCTCTAGCGGTAGCAATTTGTTTTTGATCGTTACCAAACTTCATATTTAATCGTTTTATGTACAAAGAAAGATCAAGTTCGTTAATGGCTGAAATCGAAGTGGGAGGGGGGGGTTTAGAGGGGAGATTTTTGAAAATTCGAAATATCTCCATTATTATATGTCGGATCAAAAACTTGTATAGAATCAATTTTATTGCAAATTAAATTTTGTATAGATATTGTTCTATACGTTTATTCTGTATCTTGAATATTAACCGAGAGCTAGTGCGGCCGTTTCCGTAACTATTCGTCCTCGTGAATGGGTTACTACTACTGTTATTATTAGGCAGATTTCTCTATTGTTAATCATCATGTGGGAAATCTCCTTAGTTTACGCAGCCCCTGCGTGACGGACTTTTGGATTGATTAGGCTTGTGCGAAGAAAATCTGACTTCTAGGCAAAATTTCCTCTCACCAAGTTGTATGTAGTAGCATATTTTTTTTAGGTGAAATATTTTCATGGAGATCTGTCTAATGAGTTACAAATCATATTGTGTCTTCAGAAGATTAAATTTTCAATAGAAAAATGCTCTCATGTTTAACTGAATATCAAATACTTTGGTTAAAAAGAAAAAAAAAAGAAGACTGAAATAAAAGAAAAAGACGAGGCAATAGAAACTTAGAAGGGAAAAAGGGCTTTCCTTTTTGTGAGGGACGACTCCATTGTATATTCCTTCTAGTTTTTTTTCTTCTTTTTGTGGTGTGGAGTCACGTTGGACTGTGGGGTATGGAAAGTTATTTTGCTAGAGAACTGGAGTGAGATGCGATGAGTACGTGAGTGGAGAAGGGGAGTGATAGCCAGGAGAAAGGAGAGAGAAAGAGAGAGGCAGAGATAAAGAAGATTTGTATTGGGTGGCTAGGAAGTTTAGCACACGCGGCATGCATCAGAATCAGACCCAGATGGCTACCTTCCTTCATCTTCTTCTAGCCCCGTCTCCATATTTTCCATCTAAGAATAATGTAGTTTTCCTCCAGGGACACTACAATCTGCTCACTCTATAATTAATGGAATTATTGAAGTTAGGGTTGTTGTATTTGGAGTATTGAATGAAAGATCTTTAGTAAATATATATTTGTTTAATACACGAATCATTGCGTATTTAAACCAAACAGATTTTCCGCTTCCTGGCATGATGCACTGGTGATTTCATCTCACTATATATTCCATATTTCTAAATAAAAATCCGAAAGTGTAGAAATGAGGTTCAATTGAATTAGCCTCTCCCCCGTTTGCTGAATTTTATTATTATTATTTATTAACGTCCACTTTTTGCAACCAAGTCTAATTGGGACGGGTCATCTACAGGTTACCACTCTTCTCCAGCCAGGGTGGGATTTTAGGATGCTATTTAATGAATTTCGTCACTAAATAATTTCCTTTGCCCAGGCGATAATCGAACTCTCCAATCTAGGTTTACCTTGTGAGGTAAAGGTTAACGCTTTAACTCACATTGCTGAATTTTAAATTAGGTTACTATATTTCTGCCTTAGGTACACCCTCACTTTTAGTCTTACATACTATCAATAATAGAATATATTGTGAAACGTCATATTACAAATGTTGTTTTCAACTGACCTCTGCTGTGTGGGCTACATGCAAATCGCATTGTGTGACTTTACGTTGATAATTCAAAACTGTTTAATTGCTCTATACCGTACTAAATATTTGACCGTTCCATCCAATACTAGGGATAATATACGTTAATAAAATGAAAAAGAGGTTGAAATTCGAAAAATCAATATATCTCGGTAATGATGAGTAGTATCGAAAAATGTTAAAGAACCAATCTTGAGAAATCATTGATACTCTACAATTGTTGTTCATTTTTTCGTAACTCAAATATTAGGTGATCTAAGAAAATTTCCCTTAAGGGATCCAAACTAGGAGATGACGGAAATGAGGTCCGTTCAATACTGTGTATATATATAAGGCTGTTAACGCTCTAGCTGTCGTTGTTTTTATTTAATCTCGATATTTAAACGTTTCATGTAAAACTAAAGATCAAGTTCGTTAACGGCTGAAATCCGAGCAGTGGGAGAAGGGGTTTATAGGGGGGGGATTTCGAAAAATTGTAATATCTCCGTTATTATGCGTCACATCGAAAAATTGTATAGAAACAAACTTATTGCAAATGTAATGTTCTATAAATGTTGTTATGTACTTTTGTTCACTATGTTGATTATTAACAGAATATTTTAGTTTTCGGCCTATAGTAACCCCCCCCCCCTTACCTCTGCTTATGTCATATTAACAATAAGCTGATATATTATGAAGTACATTATACAAATATTGCTCTTATTGAAATTTTACGTTTTGATATAAATCCAAATACGTTCAAATCTGCTTAGTTTACGCCGCCCCTGCGTGACGAATTTTTTTTATTGGTGAGTTTTACTAATTTGACGAAGATCGTGTATTCTCTGAGATTACGAAAAGGTAGTGGGAAATTAAGGAAACAGTGTAATCAATGTTGAAATGAACTAGGAAGGAACGAGAGAGTTAATGGATCTGGTAGCTTTAAACAGACTTGAATTATCATTATGTCATAGCTATACATTGCAATGAATTGACGCAGCTGATTCTGACCACCTTTTCTGCCTTTTCACACCATTTATTTGAACAAATTAATTTCAATAAACCGTTAAGACCGTGGCTTCATTGTGGTATTGATTTGGTGTTGGCCACAAGTGCCAATTAGCCCCAAAGAGAAAATGATACAAAATTTTCTTTGTTTGCAGAAAGTGAGATGGGCTTTGTGTCAACTATTGGACGGGTTGACCTCTAACCTATAGAGTATGTACTCCGGACAAGAATACTTCGTCAGATATTGGCTGTCTTCTTTCTACATTATAGGCCTCTCTGTCCCAAGGCTATTGTCCGCTCTTTATTTGTTGTACCACTCAAAGCAGTCTCCTAGCATTACACCGTCAAAATGAAAAGATGTCAATTTTATTGAGTTTTAGTGGGAAAATATTCTGTTATAATTCTTTATATATTAGTAAACACATATAAGAGCTGATATATCATACACTCAACCCCAAAAAAAAAACCGGCCACTTAGATTTAATCTTATAATTTTGTTAAATACTTAATATATATGTATATTAATCTTTTTAATTAAAATAATTGGTTAATCTATAGGTTATTTAAACAAAATCTGCCAAAAGTGAATAATTTTTATTGATTATTTACACAAAAATACAAAATAAAAAAAAATAAAAAGATAAATTAACACATTTAAAAAAAAAATTATTCTTCATTTTTATTACAGTGAATGGTAGACTTCGCTACCCCAAGCGTTTCGGCAATGTAACGTAAGCTCCGGTCTTCCATCTAAGTTTGAAAGACCCATTATTCTGGACCGAAATAAAAATAAAACATTAATTAAAGAAAATCCTTGGTTAATAATTAAAGATGTTTAAATGTGCGAAAAACTACTTACAGGTTAGAATAGATCAACTTCACGACAAATAAATCTAATCTGTGTTTTATCTAATTGTTTACTAATCCTGAAGGGATTAGTTCAATGGACTTAGACTCTACATTCTCTGTAATAACTAGAATACCCACATAAAGAAACACATTGCAGAAAGATAGCTTTTAATACGACAAATATGAAGTGTCCGGTTTTTTTTGCGGTTGAGTGTATCAATATTTATCCCACTGAACACAAACCTATATCACTAAAATTCTTAATTGAAAAACATAGGCAATATCAACTCTTCAAAATTAAAAAATAGCTCTTAAGAATTCTATTACCTGATGCATTATTTTATTTGAATTAATTTATAACAGAGCTGCATTAATGACAACGATAATAATTCGCATTTATAATATTGAAAACTACTAGGCTGATCATTTAGCTGTCGAGCGGGATCTTACTTTATATGTTACTAGCAGTTGTAAAACTTAATTTTAGAATAAATGCATTTTTATAAATTAATCTTTAATACATTACTAATTTATGGTGCTACAGATTTGTATAAGTTTTTCCTTCTTGAGGAACTATCAAATAGAAATCGCAGTTCTGAAGTAAATTATTTACTTAAATAGTTTTAAAAATAAAAATATTATTTTATCATTGGCTACGATTTTATTTAGCAGAGGCCGGAGAAATTCCAGTAATTGATGAAATAAAATAGATATAAACAAATGAGGAGAAAAGTATATATTCTGGTGTATGTTTGAGTATATGTAAAAGGAACACTATACTTTAATTCTTACAACTTTAGCATCCTTCTTCACAAAATAAAATATCAGCCATTATGGTTTACTTGGTCAAGTCGTATTCGTAGAGGTGGCACAGTTTCCTCTATTCATAGGTGCTGGTTCGACTAATAACAGCACAGGGTGTCAGATTGGTCTCTACATTTCATATTTCTTTGAAGTATTGGGTACACCTGAATTGACCTCTCTCAGTTACCTTGTTAATCAAAACGGAAGAAGGCGGAAACCCTCGAATTAACACCCTTTAAGAGTTCATGGGTCTCTCGAGTCTGAACTTGTTTCTGATGTGGGGTCTGAGGGTTACCTCCTTGGGGTGGGATTTTGTCCCTTAATAAAATACCATCGTCCACGTTGAAATCTAAACCAAACCTCTTTACTAAAACCTTCGCATTAACGCACATTGGTACCCAGAGGGTTCTTCGATAATAAACATATTTCTTTTTGGCTGCAGAAGACAAACAGCAAACATTCCTCACGGTCTGCAAGAACTGTTTGTTACCTTACAAAAGCCACTAATACACAGTTAAATTTGATTAAATATTCGAGATAACTCAAAATAACTAAATAATAATAATAAACTTACTACAACTGTCTATTTAACTATGTTAACATCCATATATTAATAGTTTAAATTTTTTCTCCGAGCCTATACTCTGGAGAAAGATCAAAGATTCAGAAAAAGAAAAGGTCTTTCTCCTTAGAAGGTAGAGCACAAATGGAGGGTCGAGAGATATTCAAAAGTTATTACCTGTAATCAGGTCTGAAAACTTTTAGAAATACTTTAGAGACAGAAATTGAAGAAAATAAAACTTCACTAAAAACTTTTGATCTAAACTTAGACTACTAGACGACATCAGAGGAAATGTACGCGATGATTCTAGATCTCTCAAAAAATAAAGCTTCTAGTTTCTTCACTTTGCGGACAAACATATAGGGAATACGGTTATTTTTCATTAAATTTAATTACTCGTTGTTCAGATTTCTACAAATTAATACAGATAGTTCCTAAATGCCTTTTGTATCACAAATATCAGAAATTTTAGAAAGGGCATAATGAACAATCATTGAAATTATTTAATGAAGCGCTTAGAAGAAGTATAACGTAGCAAACTGACTTCCTGAGAAATAAAACTGCTTTTCATTTATTCTCTCTCTAAATGGGTTCTTTATTATCATACTCAGAGTATATCATTATTGTTAGTTACAATATTTTTTTGGACTTGTAATTGTATCGTGTATTATTTTTGCGCTCTGTGAAACACCTTTGGGATGTTATTTTGTTGTCTGCAATATCTCTGCTTAAAAACATTTAATTTGAGTTGTATAATTTATAATTTTTGAATTATTATGAAAAAGATAATATTAAATTTTAAGAGTCAATTATATACATTCAAATTAAATGGAACACTAGAGAAGTAAATTTAGTGTAGGATGAATTGATTTGTAGTTAAAGCGGAATGTGTTAGATTCCACAAGGAAAGTGATTTTTATGATGGTGGATATAGAAAAAAACTACTCCTGCCACGTTAATATTGAAATCACAGCTGATATTATCGCTAATGGAACACCATCTGACATCGTGCTCATAGCAACGAAGACTAATTTTAATCTGAAACTTATCATGACGAGTGGCTTAATCGTTAATTTCTTTGTCCAGCTGAACCAATATACAATATTTAACATTTATTTTTCAGGAGAAAGTGGTGTTGGAAAAAGTACCAAACGGAGTAGAAGAAAGAATGCAGCTGAAAGATTCCAAGGACATTGATGAACATGGGCATGATCATGTAAGCATACTTTTCGATAAAAATATTATTAAGTAAGCTAGTAGTTTTACTTTCAATTCTTTGAAGTTATGCCATCATAGTCCAAAAAATACTCATGTTATCATGACCTTGAAGGTTACGTGAAACAAAATTTCCAAAATGCCTGCTTCACAAGAGCAAAGCTTAGCATTAGCTCTCAACATTAGTGTGCCAATAAATACACTACAACAAATAAATATAAATTATTACTATTTTTTTCTCCTCATAGAAACCCTATGAGGAGTTATTTATTTGAATACATGTTCCATTGCCACACGGCATATTAAATGTATGATTATGTTTAAATACATTTTTAGTTTACAATATACACGTTAATCAACTATCTACTCAAATATAATATAAAAGAAATAATAATTATAAAATAAAATATTAAAATAAGTAAGATAATTACAAATAAAATTAATAAATGAAATGAAAAAATAAATAAATAAAATAAGAACAAAAAACAAATCAATTAAAGTTAAACACAACCGATGCTTAATTTGTAAGTCTATGTAAGGTAAATATATTGAATTATGATTCCCGTTCCTCACAATCAACTTTACATTCTAATGTATTTTTGCTACATCCATATCTATACTTTTGATAAACTTTATAAGTTCTTTATTATATTTTTTAAATATAATATGCGATGGTTCTGGCAAATTACCCCCAAATTATTACTATACATATTTTTAAAACGTTTTATATCAATTTAATTTATTTAAACAACTATTCAGGAATCATGTGAAGATTAAAAACTGTTCTATGTAATACAAGTAATTCATAACACCAATTCAGTAAACAAGTAGCATAATATTATGAGAAAGCAAACCAATCCCTTTGAGAGCCTGAAGATAAATATGTGCTCTCATGCACTAATAAAATTGATGGGCAAGTTTTATCTCATGAAGTTCACTTGCTCGATGAGATTGAAAAATTCAATATCCTGTATGAAGTAAAAGCATAGGGGAGGATAACATTATTTGGATGAGAATAATAAAGTTGAAAAGGAGTGGAGCGCGGTTATTCTTATATTCACTATATTCAACTAAGTCCAGGGACACTTAAATGCTACTTAATATAAAGTAGTGCAAAAGAAAATACTTATTGCGAACAGAGTTTACAAGTGGGTGGAACGTAAGATAATACAGAAGGACGAATTAGGGAGTTACTGAAATGATTCAGTATAAAGCAGGTTATTGGAAAGAGTTTATACTATGGCACTAACGCATGTTGGTGAGCCAGGATCAAAACTGGTATGAACGTGTACACGTCACCGTTAACATTAACGTCCAGGGAAGGGAGACATCGATTAGACTTGGAGGAGGCTACACTGGGTGGTATTTTGGCAATATTTACTATTTCAGACATATTGGTAATGGGTTTCATTATTTCATTACCTTTCTTTGGGAATGATCACAGCCATAATCCAGGGAGAATGCCAGTCCTTGTAAGAGATCAAAGTTCTTTCTAAATATAAAGGCAACGGAAAAAACGATGATCTATTCACGTTAGTTTTACATTACGTTTGCTCTTGACAAGAACGTTTCATTGGCGTAGTTACACTATTCATTGATGATGTCATGCATGCATCAATAGTGAAAAATACCATAAGGAAAACTTTAAGCAATGCTTTTAGATCAGGTTGGCCTGAATTGGTACAAGACACCTAACAACATTTCTGATTTATTTCCTCGAGGAAAACCACACAGCTATTTAGCAAGTGTATAAATCAAGAATTAAGAATATTTTATTCTGATAGAATTTTATATTGCCACAAAGAGAATGCTTATCGGGAATCATAATAAGCACACGTTGTTTTGTAATTTAGTAATTTACTATAAGGTGATAATCTATTTAGCTTCGTGTTATTATTCAAATGGTCACGTGATATGAATGCACTTCACTATGAATAGAAATTGTTGAACACAGATTTTAATTTTCAGTATTATGTTTTCCTTATCCAGTAAACCTGTATTTTCACCGTAATTGTAGTCTTCATTTTCCTGCTTTACCTTGTGTTTCAAAAATCAAAGGTGAGCTCTGTATTTTATGCTGTACTTCCTAGTTACGTTTAAATTAGTGTTGTACCGAATTTGTCAGGCTGAAAATATTAACACCCTTATTAATTCAAAATTATGGGTCATGGTTTTATTAACGATTTGTAGATGTAGTTCCCAATTTTATGTTATTAGTTTATTATCTTTCTTGTCATTTACCCTCTGTTAATATTTTGTGCCTTTATTTATATTTAATGTCAAATCTCTGATTATATGTCTGCAGCTGCTAGTGATAAATTGGCGCCTAAAACTTCTTTTATTTTTTAATAGACAAGTAATATGATTAATCGTACAAAAATGCACTCCGACAGGTGTTCACTCTTTTTCTTAGACTAATTTTTATTCAGCTTTCTATGTGGAAGTTCCTAGGATCAGAATGTATTGTTGTTAGAGCGAATCAGATAGAGCATGAGGGACATCAGCTTCAATGAGCTCTTCGGGGGGGGGTGGGGGGGAACTTGAGAATTTCAACATCTTACTGTCAATAGGTCCTCTCCTCTCATCTTTTTTATTTCGTGGTCACTGGAGTCTCCAATGAAACACTGGAGAGAAAACGCCAGATTAAATATGAATACAATAAATCCTAAATTAATGAAAACAAAACTCTTTTCTATTTACTACAGAAGCGAAGATTAATTCGAACACAATCCCATATCACTCCACTCCACCCCTCCCCCCCTCTCCCCGACAGAAGTATATTTATTAGACTTTGTAACGAGATTGAAACATTACCTGTTATCCAAAGCTACTGCCAATGGGAGGAAAAACTGCTAAATAGCTAGCTCATTAAAACTAAGGCAACAAGAATGGATTATTTCCGAAGAGCATTTTGTCGCTTGTAAAAAAAAATAAAAATAAAAAAAAATGATTTGTGAAAGGAAGACCTATTTGTCTCTTTCTAACAGTCATACCAGATCCCTGCTTCCCTTCCACAGAACAATATATTTTATTGCAGACTTTGAAATGGATTCAAGTCAATAGGGCTCGGTGGGTTTTGACTCAGAAAAGGTACTAATGGTTCTACCATGAAAATTGTGAACAATAATATTATAAACCATCTCTGAAATTCAAGGCGACCTTTTTTGTGTCCAAGGGATAATCCTGAAACAATTTGGAGGATCTGTGAAAGAAATAGGATGGATATAATCTGATTTACAAGATAATGAACTGAACATCTTGGGCAGATTCCATAAAAAATATTACTTTCCTACTTATGTCAACAGATAATAAGCCTCCACTAGTTAGAAAATTCTCCATTGGAGTACTCTTCAAATTAAGGTTAAAGAATAAAACAAAAAAAAATAATAAGCCCCTTACGAGAAGAGCTGCTTAATTTTTGAAGAACATGTATAAAATAAAAGAACAAACATACTATAAAATTATAATAATTCATAAAATGATTACTGGCGCTAGAATTCATTTTAATTTTGATCATAGTTTACTTTTTTCCCTTTCCTTATGTATTAATCTCCACGGATCACTACATTTAATTTAAAAATCATGTGCACACGAAAATAATATGATTCACAAAATATTTGGTGCCACATCTATGAAAACTCTCGAAAAAATGAATGAAGGAAGTTACATTTAATAATAAATTAATTAGTTAGGTATAGAGTGGTAAATAGTTGGTAAGACCATTCTTACTGACGTAGTCAATATTAAGAACCAGCTAGTCGGGGTAGTTAGTAAGATAGAATCCCTATTTCAAAAATTAGAAATTCCAAAAGTTAAATAAATACATGATGTTGATGAATGACTGTTTAAAATATACAAAAACCCCTTTAGCACTTAATATCACATGAGTTTAAAAAGAAAATACATTCTAAAACGATTTTTTCAAATTTGGTTATACTTAAACAACACCACATCTTTAAAATCGTTGTCAGTATTACGTTCGTTCAACTATTGGGTGCCATAACTTTACATTTAGCAATAATGTTATTAATGTTTTTAGCAGATTTCCCTTAAGGGAAATCAGCTATTGAGGTCGTACTTATGACGCGAGTTTCGAAAAATTTCTTCAAATGTCCATCGATCCTACCCAGGAAATGACGAAAATGAGGTCCGTTCAAAATTATATATATATATATATATATATATATATATATATATATATATATATTTGTCTGTTAACGCTCTAGCGGTCGCAATTTTTGTTTGATCGTTACCAAACTCGGAATTTAATCGTTTTATGTAAAAAGGAAGATCAAGTTCGTTAATGGCTGAAATCGGACCAGTGGGAGGGGGATTTAGAGGGGGGATTTTCGAAATATCTCCGTTACCATACGTCGGATCAAAACATTGTATAGAACCAATCTTATTGCAAATTAAATTTACTATAAATATTGTTCTATACATTTATTCTGTATCTTTAATATTAACCGAGATATTTGTATTTGTATTGCGAGTGCGGTCGGCAATGTTCGGGAGTTTCCGCCGAGCGCACTAGCGCTAGTGTGGCCGTTTCACTAACTATTCGTCCTCGTGAGAATAGGTTATTACTAGGCAGATTTCTCTATTGTAAAACTTCAAGTGGGAAATCTGATTAGTTTACGCAGCCCCTGCGTGACGGACTTTTTATTTAACATTCCTTTTGTTCCTGCACTACTACCAAACATAAAGCCCGCTCTACTAATCAGAATGAAGATCTATATTCGGCGACATCGATAGGACTCATATATAATATCTGTTTTCTAAGAAAATTTCCCCCCTTTTTTTATTTTGTGCATGCGCTGTTATATATATGAATGAAAAATATGTTTATCTGTTTCAAAAGCATTATACCCCACTAATTAAGAGATTAATCTCCAGGTAGAGGATTGCGATTATTAATTTGATAACAAACCTTTATAAGTCTCATTACTGAAGCTTATATCCAGACTAAGGACTTATTATCCTCATTAGCCTCTCATAGGGTTTAAAGATATTTTACAGATTTATTTGATCAATGAGTGGAGTAAATCTATATTTACGCCATAACCAAATTAGCAGTCTATTAGTCAATATTTGACGAAGACATTCATGCTCATTTATACAGCTTCTGTGCTTAATTGAGTCAATTTTAGTACTAGGGGTAAAAATTAATTTGTAATTTTGTTTTACAGTGGTGAGACTTTGTATTTTAGACACAGGAAAGCGTAATTCTCCACAACTGCTTAGGACGGTTTTCTATAATTTCGTTTTGAATGCACATGATAATTTTTTTTTTAAATAGTTCCTTGAAATGTAAAGAACACATTGTATATAGTACATTGATTTCGTGTTTATAAATTACTTCAATGTAATTCAGAATTTTCTAACTTAGATATTTTTGAATGAAATTAAGAATTTTCCTACTCTTATTCAGAAACTTCTGCATGAAATAATATGGCATAACTAAGAACTTCAAGTGAAATTACTACAACTTTATTATTATTATTATTATTTATTAACGTCCACTTTTTTGCAACTTAGGCTAATCGGGCCGGGTTATCTACAGGTTACCACCCTTCTCTAGCCAGGGTGGGATTTTAGGATGTTATTTAATGAATTTCGTCACTAAATAATTTCCTTTGCCCAGGCGAGAATCGAACTCGCCACTCTAGGTTTACTCTAGGTTAGATAAAGGTCAACGCTTTAACTCGCATGGCCAACCTGAGCCCCCACTACAACTTTAAATGGATTATAGCAATCTTTAAATTAAATTATAATTGGATCAAAAAAAGGCCTTGCCCTCTACTAGTGTTTTAACTTATACAAAATTCACTTTCAGAGTCAGGGCTCCTTCATCAGTGCCTACTAACAAACAACAACCTTAAGACAAAATAACAAACACTGCATGGCCAACAGTCTAAAAACAGTCACAAAAAAATAAAAAACAAAACATGTACAGGATAAAATCCAAAAGAAATTTTAAGAAATAGTCAATCAATAAAAATAAAAGCCATAAGCGTGCATCGAAAATATTAAAAGTTAAAAACCTAAAAACTACGAGTATCTAAATTAAATACAAACAAATTACTAGGTAAAAACAGATATTTACATATAAAAATGGGGTGAAAATTCCCCTGAATGCTATATTGTAGGAGCTATATTGAAAATGACAAACTGAAAATAAAAAGCTCAATGATGGAGATGTAGGAGGTGGTTGATTAAAGAAGTATAGCATAGACCAAAACCACCAGGTACTGATGATGCAGCGCTGACTCTGAAAGTGCACTTTGCAAAAATTAAAACACTAATAGAGGGCAAGGCCTTTTTATTGATCCTGATCAATTGGTTCGTCTACCGTCCAGCATTTCGGGATTAAAGTATCACAATTTATAAGGCTTATTTCTCTTTGTAAAGCTAGAACTATGGATTCGTTTCCCGCATGGACAATAGGAATTTATGTTTTGAAGAACTCCCTAAATAAAATCCTTAGTCCGATGATATGATATAAACTTCGGGAAATTCTTTTTTCTGATTTTTTTTTTTTTTTTTTTTTTTGGAAATGCTTGATGTAGAGATTTTTGTTACTTACGAGTTTGGCACTAAATCGTCGACAAGAACTAGCATACAGACTCATTACAGCTCTTTTTGTGTGTTGTGTTTCAGTCTTCTCGAGGTGGTGCAAAAGTTGGAGCAGTAGCTTGGATGATCATCCTTGGTGATGGACTCCATAACTTCATTGACGGCATGTCGATAGGCGCGGGATACTGCCAGAGTTTCGGAACAGGCTTCGGTCTCAGCGTAGCTATTGCCTGCGAGGAGTTCCCTCATGAACTAGGTAATGTTTTTATACAGTTCACATATACATAAACGTCATATTACATTATACACAGTGAAGGTGACATCTCATATTCTATTTTGTATTTATCCCATTTTTGGAATACATAATAGTTAAAGTTTCATTCTCTGGCTTACTTAATACATTCTATATACATATTTATTGCAGACATCATGATAACTATTATCAGTTAAAAATACCAGGAAAGACTAAATTTTAAAATAAAACTTACATATTTTGTGTTTTTTAATATATGTTTTATATTTAGGCCATTTCTCAAAAATCACAACTCAAAAAATGTTTCTTCCTATAAAATATTTTCAAATCCAAACTATCCATTCTAGGAGAAGACTCAAAAACGTGGCCAGTTCAAAATTGTACATATACATACTTTTCTGTTAATGTCCTAGCGATCATAATTTTTGATTGATTGTTACGAAACACGATAATTAAACATTCTATGTAAAACTAAAGTTAAGTTCGTTAATCGCTAAAATAAAACCACAGGCAGAACAGGAAGTTGTTTAGAAGTATATGAAACAATTTTTGTTTTATATACTTTTTCTGTAATTTGATTATAATATTGAAGTGAGTTATTTATATTTTTTGTTTTCAGTTTTGAGTTAACTCTCCATCCTCAAGGGATTTATACATTTCAACATTTCTATCACTTATGATCTCAAATTATAAGTTGCGGTTACACGGGATTTTTATTAGTTGCAAAATTGAAAATATAATTTGAGGTGACAATATCGGCTTACCACTCTAGGACGTGGAAAATCTGTTTAGTTTAATAAGTACTTGCTTGTTGGACTTTTTTATTATTTTCTTGATGTTTGTCAGATCACTTATGTGTTCCTTGCCAGTGTTAATGAAATTCATGAACAAAAAATTTAAGGAATCTTGAAATTTCGCCATGAACCACTTGTTTAGAAACTTCGTTGAACTGGGAGTCAACTGAAGAAAAACTCAATAAATATATGTTAGAGAACAAGAATTTTAATACATTACTCAGACAACAAGAACAGTTATACGCTATTTTTCATTCCTACTTATAATAATGGAGATTTTTTGCTTTTATATATTTCCCCATTCCTTTGGAAATTGGCTGAAAAGACCATAAAAGAGAATTTATATAAAAATAGATATGTCTTTGCTTTCTCGAGCAGTTATTTTTTCAAACATAGAAAGAAGTCATTCCTCAAAAAGAGGTCAAGAAATGAGTAGAGGGGAGGCGAGAAGGCACATTGGGAGTAAACAATACAAAATACATATGCTACCCCCTCCCCCACACCCCGGACAATTCTGCAGAACTGTAAAATATAGACCTATTGAAGAGATGGAAGAACGAAATTACAAATTTAATTTGTAATTGACTGCTGTGTTCATATTTCGTGCATTAAGAAAAGTATTTTGAGTTTTAAGTGTTCGACAGCAGTAATCTAATTTGAATGTTGAGTAATTATTAAAGAGATAAGCCTGATGAAAAACTGTGACAAAATAATGTTTCTATCTTAATTAATAGGACACATTGAATCTTGGAAAAATCTTCCAATTAAATTCCTGTTTAGTATGTTTCATCTAGATTTGTTTGTTCTTTGGAAGCGAGGATATTTGCCCATTATTGGCAAATGATTTAAATAAAAAAATACTCCTATTTGAATAAAAATATATTGATCTGTTTTCTTAATAAAAATGTTTCTAGTTAGGTTTAGTTTATGAATATCTCAAGGAAAATATGGAAAAATGTTTAATAAAAAGTTCTTTGGCCGCCTGATAAGAGATATTTAGCACATTAGCACGTTCAAAACTCCAATTCACACGAAAGGGACTTAGTACAAATTGCCTTTGAACTCGATAATAGCCGCTACTTTTTCAAAAGATAAGATAAGGAAACTTAGCACTAATTGTCTAGAGACTGAATGCTTCTATTACCATGTTTCCACAACTATCATTACATGAACGCCATTGAACCATCATAAATTACTCTAAAACTAATTTCGAGAATCTTATTCCTTCAGGGCGCACACTTCATTTTCTGCACGAAGCTGAGAACCCTAGCCGCCTCTGATATCAGTTTCTTATCAGTTCTGAAGTAATAATAATATTTCGTAACTTCGTTCTAATCTGTGATATTTGTTCTCGATAAGACCAGGGTACTTTAATGGTTTTACTGAGAATCCAGCAGTGTATAGTTCTATTGATATAGTTTTTTTTGTTAATTTTTACTATTGCTATATTAATTTTTGCTTGGAGTGAAGCATGTACACATTCTGTCACTAACGTCATAATGCAGCACGTTTGCTACTGAAATTGCGATATATCATTAAGATATAAAAATTTTAGATTGCCTATGCCTCCTTTTGTCATTATTACTAAATTTTCACAAGTGTCATGTAACTTTCAAGTTTGTCAATGGACGAAAATGTGGGAGATATAGAAAGGGTAAAATGTTGTTTCACAAATATCTCAGTTTTTTTTTTGTCTGGTTGAAAATCGAATTAAGACAAATTTTGTTGATAAAGTTAGTCTTCGACTGAACAATCCATGAACGTCCAACGCCTGGCATAAGTCTTTGGTGAGGGGACAAGTGGCCACCTGGCCATAATTTGATGTTACTACAGACCCAATGTAGTTGCTTTGCTAAGCTCCAGCTTGATGGGTTAATACAAATATTACGAAAAATGTTTGAAGCTTGGATTGAGAGTTAGTCTTCCTATAGATGACCTCTAGTGTATTTTAGTTTAGTTTCATCTTTCCTCACGCCTAGAATAATTAAAAGACCTCAACCAGATGTCATAATGTTTATTCCTGAGCAATGAACAAGAGTCAACATATGCTGCGTAATGTCTGATGTTGAAACACGAAAAACACTGCCATAGTGAGTGCATAAATTTTCAATAATACACTTTAACCTTTCCATGCTATTAAATTTAATTTTCCATTCCTTCCATATAGTTTTTTACATTTATTTAAAGAAATATTAATTCACAGATTATTATTTTAAGCAAACATCGATCACTACAGAAATAATTGAATTCTCATGTGATGTCTGTGTGTGTGTGTGTGTGTGTGTGTGTGTGTGTGTGTGTGTGTGTGAGAGAGAGAGAGAGAGAGAGAGAGAGAGAGAGAGAGAGAGAGAGAGAGAGAGAGAGAGAGAGAGAGATCAGGGTTTAGCCTGATAGTGTGAAAATTCTTGGGATTCTATTGAAAGTGTTTTCTTTCATTTTATTTTTGTAACAAAAATGTTAACCGTGATTTATTGGATAAAAAATAATTGAAGCACGTATTTGCTAAGAGTAAAATAACATAGCTTGAGCTCTTTTTGTTTAGAAGGCAGTGGTTCGGAAAAGAGGATCCAGTGGGTGGGGAAAGCCCCGTTTTATATTCAGCTGGTAGAAATCTGGTGAAGTGTTTGCTGAAAAATTCTAGATTAGATAAACACGGAAGTTTAAACACTTGTATCTTTTATTTTCTTTATGTTGTTAAGAGTAATGGAAACAATTACACTCCGGATTTGTGAATACTCCACGCTCCCTGCTCTTCCCATCTCTATACAAAGGGACAACCATCCAAAGAGGTTGGATTTAGGACAGTAGTTTTGTTCAAATTTAGAATATTCCTTTCGTTAACTCAGTTACTGTACTTGGGTTTTAGTGTCTTAGATGATGTATGTAAAATTATAACTGTTAATATTCGAACAAGTCTTCATTCACATAAATGGCGATCTTAGTGATTGTTAGTAACTGTTGTTGTAGCTTTTTGAGGTCATGTTGAAACCTCCATTCCGAAGATATCACTTCTATTCCAAGAGGCTAAATTTGTCGCTGTTTCCCCCTCACTGCAGCATACAGTCTGCATTGCCTACAGAATTTCCATTTTCAAATGGAGAATGCTAAAGGGGTTTCGCACATAGTAAAAAAAAAATGGCTGGTTTTATATTTAATAGTACTTCCATCTGGAATGCTCCAACCTAATAAGACACAGTCTGTTAGATCAGTTTCTCATAGCCCTCCTGAGTTTTCGCTGTTGTTCTATAACTGATCTTCGACTTAGCCAAGCCATCTTTCCACCTCAGATTAGGTCTTTCTCTTTGGGATGTGATGTGGAGTACTTTAATGAAACTTTCGTTTCAATTAATCTGACATGAATTAGGCAACGGTTTATTCGCTTTGTCCACCTGCATTCAATTAGTTATGCTCCAAATGTGGAGGATGATCATTCAAATGTTAAGGACATCAGTGGAGTCTAATAAAAACTCTAGTTGTCGGACAGTAAGTTTAGTGCGGTAACGTTTAACCGCAGTGCAAAAAATGTACCGGATGTTAGCGAATTCATGCTGTTCAGAATGGAAACCCGGACTGGTAAAGGATTATAGGTGTTTAAATGGAATATCAATAATCCGATAGCGTTCATATCGGGTCTAACAGATAATCTATAAAATAGTGAATTTATCTTGGTTCGTCACTGTATTTGGTACACTTCTGATGTAAAGAAGTGCATTGAATTTAGTAATAATTAAGTTACGATATAGGTTTTCCTTAATAACTAATCGTCATAGAACTTTGGAATTTCTATATATCTTCCCACTGGAATTCAGTGAACTGTGATTTATGTGACGAGTTATTAATTCATGGATTTGACCTCGTTTTTGTTGAACTGGATGTGTTAATTTCTTATCAATCACAGATTTTAACTCCGGACGCAAGTCCAATGATTATCGGATTCTCCAAAGATCTCTTCAAATTTAAACAAAAAGACGTAATCACATGGATCAAAGAGCAGTTGACCGTGAGTCAATTACCAGAGTTGGGGGTAGATAGGTGGGATTAGCGAGTTAATGAGACTAGTTTAACTAGTCCAAAGGTCGGATTCTCACTTTAAAGTGAACCTGTGCAAGACCCGTACCTAATTACAGGCCTGCGTAAAGTCTACTCAATGGGCTAAGTAAAGTGATGTCATTATTATAAGGAATGATGACCAGTAAATTCTTTTTTCCTGCGGGAATAAGAAAATGAAATGACATTCTTCTCTTTTTAATTGTGTTTAAATGTATGTTTTTGGGGCAGTTGGAGTACGAATTTGACTCGTTAATTACCTTAACTGAATTGGTAAACGAATAGGTGGACTGAAAGCCCTTCAAACTTCGTAATTGTAAAGACAATCAATTGACGAAATTAAATACACACACGCACACTGCTCTCAACACACTTAATCAGCTGACGATTCAGAACCGAGTTACAAATATTGAAACAAAACCTAGAAACATTGTTTTCGTTACTGCTACCTCATGCAGCTTTTAAAAGTCACTGACAAAAGTTATTTTATTTTACTTTCTTTGAAATGCATGCATATTACTTGAAAACAATAGTTTATAAAAAATATACGAACAGAAAATGATCAAAAAATAACTTTACCTCTAATATCTTGCCTATCGGTTATATTACTTAAAAGTGGCTATTAGATATATGTTAATATCGTGATTAAATATGCTTTTTTCACACGATATGGAATGTTACGTTGGCGAGAAATATAACAAGGAAAAACCTAATGAGCTCCAGTACAAGACAGCGAATTCGATACGGGACCGACCATGGAAGGCTTTATGGACCAAAGTAAAGATGGGCTTATCGAGTAAGAAAAACGCAGGTGACTGGGACCGAAATAAATGACATGCAAGTTAATAATTATTCTGAAATACAACTGAAATGATTGGCATAATTTTGAAGAGGTTGAGAGAAGCTAACTTCTCCTGGATTCAGCATATTTTAGTATGAAATAAGCTCTTCGCCACTGAAAGTGGCGAGTTCGATTCTCACCTAGGCTGTACGAATTTATTAAGTGACGAAGACATTAAATAAAATCCTTAGTTCGACCCTGGCTAGCAAAGGGTGGTAACCAGTAGATAACCCGTTCTAATTAGTCTTAGTAGCAAAAAGTGGCCTTTAGTAAATAACAATAAACAATAATAAAGCACTGAATGGCAAGATTCCCGCCTGGGCAATTTGAGTTTATTTAGTGACGGAATTCGTTATATAATATCCTCAGACCCACCTTGGCTTTAAAAGAGCGGTACAACTCCTCCCAATTGGCTTTAGCTGCTAAACGTGGATGTTATTAAATAATTTAATGTAATTTTACAAAACACTGAATTTTTAATAATCAGACATATGTTTAATGTGTGCTTTTATCAGATAACCGATAAATGCGTCCTTTTTCCTGTGCGAATTTTAAAAAGTAATTCGATAGCCCATCTAGTCAAATCATTCTCAACGAGTTAACAACTTTTCAATTAGCAACTCCTTGGAATAATAAGTAAACTCTATGGAAGCGCGTAGAATCTAGATAACGAACCCAGTTAATCATATATCAATAACAAATTTAGTGGCCTACTTCCGATATTCAAACTTTGTTTAATTAGTTAGGCGTCCGGAGATCAACTCCTGGTCTTCACCACACAACCCTTAAGTAGAATATTCACCTAAGGCTGTGCCTCGCCACACTAGGTATGATCAAGGCATACCGGATTGCGAAAACTGTGGTTTATTGAAATAATTCCTTCATTTGGTCACCATAGTTAATAGTTGTGTTCTATCATCGGAAACAATGGTTTCTATCTTGTGCCCATCTATGCCCATATCCTCTCACACTCCATGTTGTTGGGATGTAATTTTTAAAATAAATAACATACTCATATTCATAAATATTCCAGCATGTTAATTTTTAAATTCCTCTGTCTTCTCAAATGGTTATATACATAAAGGCCGCTAACTTATATATAAAAAAAAAAGTAATGGAAATAAATTCTTGCCACCCCCTCCATGAAGGGTCAGCTCTGCCACATGACTTTTGTATAAGAGCAAGCAGTCTATTTGACGTTCCCTCTACAGTAGAAGCCACAAATCTTACATACCTAAAATAGCGCTACTAAAAGCGTAGCACTACTACGGTACTTAAATAAAACTCAATTACCCATCGATTCTAAACTGAATCTCGCTAAAGGCACTGGTAAAAAAATAGCCGATCTTAAGTTTAAAATCGATTTTCGGGTGGCAGATGTATGAAATAAATCGATTATTTAGAAGGAAATTGTTCGTACTTTGCGATACTCTCATAGGAATAATTGTTGTAAATGCTTCATATCAGATTTTTATTTAATGTTTGTTTTTTTATTTTCAATTATCAAAGTCTTGGCTTTCTGCCTAA
Organism: Riptortus pedestris; assembly: GCA_019009955.1. Lineage (NCBI taxonomy): Eukaryota > Metazoa > Arthropoda > Insecta > Hemiptera > Alydidae > Riptortus > Riptortus pedestris. The sequence goes on from CM032229.1 coordinate 69,245,073, forward strand.
TCATTATGGAAAATAAATTTACATAATGCGACTTTATATCTTGAAGATGAAGAGGAGTAGTTCAGTGATTAACGTTCTCCATTACACTACTAGAGATGGCAAGTTCGAACACAGGGATTTTACACTAAATTTAATGTGGTACTACCATTTTAAACTTCAGTTAAACAATTTTTTTAACGTTACCAAAATCAATATGTAAGTGATTCTTGTAAATAGAATGATTGAGTTCATTAACGGATTAAATCGGACTATGAGGAAGAGTGGGGGTAAAAAAACACATTCTTAAATGTTATTTATTGGATCAAAAGATGTTATATGGCCGATCTTACTAGTTAACTGTGATATTGGTATTTTTGTAGTTTTCAGCCTTCTGTAATCGGCCTCTCATGCTAATGGGATTTTCATTTCGAACATCTCAGCTACTAAACGTCTTCGGTCCGGATTGAATTTCAAGCGTTGTTTAAGTAGGCTTCTTACTACAGGAAAAATGGCGTTTGGTTTACGCAGCCCCTGCGTGACTGACTTCTTTGGTACTGTCCATGGTTCAAAGAACCCGAGCTCCCCTATCTTAAACCACTCACTTAACTTAAGTTTTGTGCCACATAATACAGCTATTTGAATCATGCTGTATGTCCAGTGTGCATATTTATATTTCTTTCGTAATCTCTTGATGAATTCAACTAATAAAACATTATGCAAAATTTAATAAACACACTTAAAAATATAACTACGACCAATTATTTATAAATAACTGGATGTATACATAACTATTATATATTTATTTCATGCATTATTTATTCCATAATTTTTTAAAAAATAAAACTATTTTAGGAATTATTTCCAGTATTTTTCAGTTGTCGAATATACTGAGTATATCAGAAGTCCAAATTTTAAATATCTCTTTCTTTTTTGTTCATGCAAATAGTAACCAGCACGTCATTTTTTTTTCTTAAGTGATCTGAAGGAATGGAGAATTTTAATCTTGGAAAGAAAAATGGCGAACTCGTCCCGAGTTCTTATCGCGGTAATATTTCAGACTAAGCTGTTGAATAACGAATAGCTATCTGCCTCCCCCCACCTTCCTTTCCTGTCATGAACTCTGTGCCTTCACAATCCGATAATTGGACAATCCTACTTCCGGAGAATATCTTTACATGGAATTCCTTTGGTTAACTATTTATCATTTCAGCAAGTGGTTGTAAAAAGAAAGATCGTAAACCCCAGTTGTAGCATCTACGCTACGCTAAACCTGACAATTCATCCCTTGAACAAGTAAAACTGATTGTCACGGGAAATGAGGGAATAAGAGGGTCACAAGGACATGATGAAGTGGCGCGCCGTTGCTTCCTGCATCAGACCATATAGAAAAATTGCATTCACACTAATAAAGACAAGAGTGAAAAAATTCCAGCGAAGGCCAGAATTGTTAGATAGGCTTCCCTCAGCTTGTAGATCTCATAAGCTGACTACTGATTAACATTAGCTAGTATCAATATTCAGACTATAATTTTAATCTATCCTCCAACTGTGTGTTGTGATAATTTGGGCAAGGAGGGGGGGGGGGACTTCAGTAACATATTTTAATTACTGTTTTAGGATTTTGAGAGACTGAATTGTTTAGCAGAGGTAAACAAAACGTGTTTTAGAATAGAGAGGTGGAGTTACTGTGGAATCTGTAATGTTGAAATAATCAATCAGTCAACCAACCACGGAGCAAGGCCCTCTTCCGTAGCGATTTGACTCTCATAGAGCCCATTCCGATCAAGGTGAAAAAATAGTTATTCCCAAGTAATGTTAGCTGGCCCCTCTTCATGGAAATTGGCTATTGAGATTATAGTACTGAAAACCAGATTTTTGATCATTTTCAGACTGAATTTATGACAATGTCCACCGATCACTTCAAGTGGATTACTGATTTATACGTTGTGCCTAAACATTTTATAAAACCAACCTTATTGTCCGGAAGAGCGCTATTATTATTTTTTTCATCTGAATACAGCGCTTCATTAGCAAGTTGTTTATTATATATTGTACAAAAATTGTTACTGTGCACTGTTTTCTCTCTAACAAAAATTTTCGGAGTTCTGAATAAGTTTTTATTTCCTTCCCATCTTCCATATTTGTCAAATATAATTGATTAGTCTTCTCTGAGAGGGGCTCGATAGAATTGAGAAATGTTGGTATATTTATCAGGGATATGGTTGTTGCCCTATTTTGTACTTTAAAATCACTGAAAAGAGTAGAACTTTACTCAGATGTGGAAAAATGTTTTCTTCAATAACTTTGGTACCGTTGGTATCTATGTTTAGTATTGGTTTTCTTGAAAAAGCGTAAAAAAAATCTGTAAAATCTGTTTTAGGAATACATCTATCATCTAAAAGAATTGAAGTTGTTTTGCTTATGTATCAAGAATATAAATATTGTCAACTTGGGATATTTTATGCTTTACTAACACTAACAGGAAGACTTGTAAAAATTAATAAATTAAACAACACAGATCCCGATTAAACTCTACATACCGACTGAAGTAAAAAAGATCTTCACACAGGGTGTCCATTAATCATATACAAAAATCAGGACTAGATTGATCATTAAAATTTAGACTCGCAGGAACTTCGTATAAAAAATAAGGAAATCATTAGAATACATTAAAAATTAACTCTTCCCGAAAATTTCAAAATTGAAGTCCGAACTGACAGCAAAACATCACTAAAAAGATTAATTTCATCAAGAAAAAACCTGAACACATTTTGAATGCACTATACCAGCTACGAAGAAAATAATATTTTATAAAATTCAAATGGGTAAAATCACACACAGGACTGAAAGGTAACGAAATTGTATACTTTCTAGCTAAACCAGTTTCAAATAAAAAAGAAGCTCCAGTCATTTGCGGTAAAATTGTCAAATTAAACCTGAAGTAAATTTGAAAGAAAACATCTAATGAATTGTGGCAATTAAGTTGGAGATCTACTTTAGAAGGAGTAGATCTGAAATATTTTATATCTGCAATAAATAAAACAAAACTAACATAACATCTACAACTACTGGCGGGACATGGCTCAAAAAATCTTACTCACTCAAAAAGTATAGGGACAAACATTTGCCCATTTAACAGTTACACTACCAAACTTACAAACACGTATTTTATGACATCCCACTCACAGAAAATGAATGATTTTGGAACTTAGTGAAATTGGAAATTTGACCCATTAGTCCAGAAGCTGAACTGATACAGAACAGTTCCAAAAGAATAGAAAAATTTAGTGAGAGTGTGTACGTAGATTCAAGGCTGCACAAAATATTTCTGTGAGGAGTTGTGTTTTTGTAATTTTATGAGTTTTGTTCTTTATTATATTATATTCTTTGGTTCTTGTAATTTCATTTGAATGATTTTATTATAATTAATCTTGTGTGAATGTGAGTTATATACCGTCCATGAATTCAGTGAACAGTAAATATATTCCCCCTTTATAGGGATATTATGTAGGGGCAATAAATAAATATCACCTACTGGGGGGTTTACTAGGGCGTCTGTCAATATCATTTTTGATATTGTTTTTTATTTTTTTAAATTTTATTTATTTATTTTTTTTTAAATTTTTTTTTCTAAAATGTAACGAACGAATTGCATTTAAATCTATTTTTAGTCCTCATTAATGTGTAATAAAATTCTGACTTCTAACTTCCTGTCATCAAATAGAGTTTATTAATGTCCCACGATAATGCTTCAATAAATGTGTCAAAGTTTTTTTAAATATTTATTTGGGTTGGAAGGGGAGGGTTGGTCTCTAAATTTTACAATTATATGATGCATTGTGACCAGTTTTCCTGATTGGACCACCTTCGCAGAAGGTTCCTTGATCGGTCCCCAGAATTCAGTCCGCAGCGGAATCTTTCAGAGGCGTTTAAAAAAAAAAAAAAAAAAAAAAAAAAAAAAGTAATTAGCAACCTCAACGTTGTGACTAGTTGAATGAAATGAATCAAAATTAATTACTATTTTTTGTTTGTATGTAAGCATAAATGGTATTCTTTTTGGAATTTGACTCATGTTAGCCTTGTGAGTTAATGTGCTGGTCTTAATACTCGTGGTAAACCGTGAGTTGAAGGTTTTATTCCGAAGGCAATGGGCTTTAATTAGTGGCTAAGTCGGTAAGTAAAATTGTAGTCCCAGCCTGGCTTGAGTGGGATGATACCCTGTAGGAGACCCGTCACAATTGGCCAATGTAAAAAAAAGTGATTGTTAATAAATATTACTATTTCATCGAGAAAAAGATTTTCTTTTTCATATGATTGCTGGAAGTAGTGTAATTGATGTCTGTGAGTTTTTAATGTATTTTTACTTAGAAGTAACCTATATGTAAAAATACCAAAACTCATTTTATGTATTTTACTATAATATTAATGGTTACTCGTATATTGATTTATTTTACGAAGTTTGAAAATGGAGATTTCTATTCATTTAATAAATATTAATTATTCTACTATGATTCAACTATCATATTTCTTTGAAATACGCGATTGAAAAAATTATATCCTTTTATTCCTTGACAAGGAAACAAAATTAAGGGAGATTCACATTCGATTAATCATTTAATACATTCAATGAAATTAAAAAAATAAATGTCATAAAAAAGCCGTCGAAGTAATTGAAAAGCTATAACAACGAAATCGAGGTAGGAGTGAATAATATTGAAGTAGAAAATTGTTCCATCAACAATATTTTATTTTATTGTTTTTTTAAAGTTTAATTCCCAATGTAATTTTTATAAAATGTGAAGTCCTAGGAAATTATTTGACTTATAAAATTCAAAGAGGTCTTAAGAGGAAAATGCTTATTCCTACAAATCGTTTCCTGGCCATTCCATAATTAAAGTGAATCGGAAAAAGTATTATTGTGACATTAGGAATGAATAATATTAACTTTCTTTGAGTTTTCAACTGAATTTCAATTTCTCTGACAATTATGATGATTATTAATTTTTTTTGTTCAACGAGTTTTCGACATTAGCCCAATAATCAATTTATTCAGTTCAAGATTTTAAATTAATAAAATACTGACGAAACAAAAAAAATCTATAGTAGATAAAGTAACATAATATTTGTAAACTTCAATGATAATTATTTGTAATTTGCAAAAACCAAATTAATATTGGTTAATAATCAGATTTTGTTTGTTAATGTTTGAACCAATGGGATTACCTTGTTTATTTGAGTTAATAACCAAACTGTATTGGCTACAATATTGTATATCTTTAAATCCCACACAGCTCTATTACAAGCTAATACTAATTACATTCATATTTAAAACAAAACTATAATAGTTTATTATTACATAGACAATATTTCGTTATTTACCTGATCTTACAAAAATTGAACTTCTTTATGTGGAATAAATAATTTTCTACTTCCTTTTTTTTTTTTTTTTTTTTTCACAAATTACTAAATGTTCAATATCCTAACATAGTTCAATTCCGTGTGTAATTCTATTCCCGTGTGGTTCAACATAGAATTCTATACTGTTAAGCTCTGCATTTTGTTTTAACAATTTCATTTATTTCCGTAAATATATAACAAAGATTCAAATAAAATTTGTGTTTTTTTTTTTTTTTTTTTTTTTTTTTTTAATTTCATAAGTATTAAGTTCAAAAGGGTTTCTTTTATTGTTCCGCTTACTTTTTTTTTTAAAAATATGCATTCTAATAAAAATGTGCATACATATTTATAAATATAGTAACGGAACGTTTGATATAGCTGCATGAGCGCCGTTATTTGGTTTTCTATGAGTAATTAAAAAAAAATGTAATCAACTGTGGATGAAATGAAATTGAGGTCTTAAACTTAGCTAAACAGTGGAACGAATTTCTGTTTATTTACTACACAATGCCTGAAATTTTAATTTCGGAGAACTAAATAAATATCTTTCTAAAGCCTCTTTCACAAAAATTAAATGAAAACACAACTTACGTGGGCAATGAAGAAAGACGTTTTAATTATCTCTAAATGTTAGCCAGCAGTAATTAAATATAGAATACAGAATTAAATAAACAAAGACCTACGTTTCTACGAAAAGATTTTCATTCAGTTAGAATACTTATATCAACGTCTAATGAAACTTTTGTTATTATTCTTGTATCAGATTTCATTGATTTGGTTGATAGCTATAAACTAACCAGCTATTATTTACTTTGTTTTTAACATTACATGCAGTTAAAAAGTTTGCCTTCAATATTTCTCTTTTTTTTCATTTCCTTAAAATAATGGACTGGCCATTCTCATTGTCTGTTAAACGTTGCATCTTATAATAAAAATGTATGTGATCATTTTATAATATTTTTCTAATACTAAGAAGACATGAAATGTGGTTATGGTCACATAATAGATAAATTATTTTTATCTTACTGTTTATTGACCTCTGAATCTCATATTCTTAAACAATGCTCATTGCCGTGATTCATACAATTATATATATCTTGTGTAAATATAATACCATAAGAAACATATCTAACAGAGAATTAATTAAAAGAAATATAACAATGATATTAAAGTTAAGAGGTTTTATATAAGAGGGCCGTACTCTTAATGAAGCAAGACTAAAACTCATCAATAGCAAGTTTAATAACACGGAGTACTTGGAAATCAATGACTTGGACATTATATTAAATTGATTTCAGCAAACATTTGCCAGTTAATAATCAAGTTTTGTAGAAATCATGGAAAATTTGGGTTTTCATATTAATACCCACTTAATGAAATTACTCACAGTTCATATGACTAACGATTTTCATCTGCCAACAGAATTTACAGAGGACGTTTCCATGCTGTTCCTATAGTTATGTGTAAAAATCTTGTTTTTTCTTAATATTGGTTTCCTACATTAAACGACGTAAAAATCGTTGGTAAGACAATAAAGACTAATAAAAGGGGTTATAACTAACTCTTATTCTTCTCTGATCATTACAGATTGAGCGAAATCAGTTTTTGAGGCTTCGTATTGTTTCCCTCGTGCGAGCTCTTGTGTTTTAGCAGATTTCCCTTGAGGGAAATCAGCTAGTGAGGTTGTACTCATGACGGAATTTTCGACATTTTTCTTCAAATGTCCATCAATCCTACCTAGTAGATGACGAAAATGAGGTCCATTCAATACTGTATATATATATATATATATATATATATATATATATATATATATATATATATATATATTTGTCTGTTACCGCTCTAGTGGTCGCAATTTTTGTTTGATCGTTACCAAACTCGATATTTAGTCGTTTTATGTAAAAAGAAAGATCAAGTTCGTTAATGGCTGAAATCGGACAAGTGGGAGGGGGGGGTTTAGAGGGGAGGATTTTCTTAAATTTGAAATATTTCCGTTACTGTACGTCGGATCGAAAAATTGTATAGAATCAATCTTATTGCAAAATAAATCTACTATAAATATTGTTATATACATTTATTCTCTATCTTGCATATTAACCGAGATATTTGCAATTTTATGAAATCGGGGCGGATAACGGATGAGAGTGAGTTTCCCGCCAAAAGCTAGGTCGGCCGTTTTCTTAACTCTTCGGCTCTCGTGAAATTTCTCTATTGTAAAATTACACGTGGGAAATCTGCTTAGTTTACGCAGCCCCTGCGTGACGGACTTTTAGAGAAAAGGGAGGTTAGGGAAGTATGGAAGGTTGTGGCTGTCAAGCAATGTTTACTAAGAGATAAACACTGAATTAATGTTGAGACGTGACAGCCATCTCATATCTATTGAGTGTCATTTCAGGGACAATCCATTTCAACTTGACTCAACTAAATTTTGGAAATTTGCTTGGTTAATGCAAAAGCTGTGTGGCGAATTTTTTTTAATTGAAACAATATATACCTAGTTCTCTTCATAAGAATAAAGTAAATTACAAATTAAAGTCGAGTTAGACAATAAGATTAATAGATAAATTTGCCATTAGGCGAATAATTATTTATTACTGATGCCTTTAAAGCATCCATAGCATTCAATAATAAATAAATAAATTTATTATTGAAGGCTATGGATGCTTTAAGAGCATCCGTTTTTTGGTCTGCTGCAGGTCTTTATTTTACAAAATTTGTTTATGGGAGATTCTAGTTAAATGATTGCTACTGATTTTTGAAACGGTGAATTTGAATAAATTATTTCGTAACTGTCTTCTGAATAATGTAATTATTTTTGGAATAGTTTGATTTTATGGGCTATGCTCTGTTAAATAATAATGTTTTTTCGTACATTCCTTTCAAATTGAGGCTCAGGTTGGCCGTGTGAGTGAAGACGTTGGTCTTAATCTCATATAGTAAACCTAGATTGGCGGGTTCGACTCCCGCCCTGGGAAGTAGAAATTTATTTGGTGACGGACTCACTAAATAAATTCCGTAATCACACCCTGGCTTGAAACGGGTGGTTTCTTGTAGATAACCCGTCCAAATTAGCCTAAGTAGCATAAAGCGGGCGTAAATAAGTAAACAAACAAATCCTTTTAAATTAATGAGTATGTAGAGCGTTATTAATGTTTTTTAAGCTATATTGAAGCATAACTCATGAGTTCCTAACTATTTTCCCATTACTGATGAGCGATAATGCTTAATAACAACAGTAAATTAGGGCTAATTATATGGTTCGCCAACAACTATGAAAATTAGAAAATTACTTGAGGAAGCGTAGGAGGTTGAACGCTGCATTAATGAACTGCTTCTGAATGAGTCAGGCCGGCCAAAGATTCGTCCTTGTACTGTCTCTTCCTGGCAGACACATTCTCAGACTGCTCCGACCTAGCTCTCTGACCTCTTCTAAACTTTCCGCCTCATTTAAATTCCAGTTCTTATTACATCCTCTGCTTTTGCGGGCCGCTCATTCCACAGCGTCCCACAGTATTTAAGAAATGGATAGTATTTATTTTACAGACATGATGGGTCTATAGCGAAATAGTACGGTTAACATTAACAAAACCTACAAATATTTATTATAATCCAATTAATTTCCGGAAATATTCTTCTATGAAGCACTCAAAACAATGCTTGCATATAAAGGATTGACGAAGATAAATATTTCCAGGATTGCATTGTCAAACAGTGGTTATTATATAAATTTTGTTAACTTTTTGAACGTTGGAATTTATTAAATTCATTATTAAATTAATGGGCATGCTACATTAATAATTTGTAGTCACTCTACAAGAAATATGCTTTATAAATATGAGTGATGATCCTCCTCCCGAAGGAGACAATGAAACTTATCATTAATTACTTTTGGTACAATTCCCTGCATGAATATTATTGAGTTTTATTTTATACTTTAATTTTTTTTATAGCATACAACTTGCAAACAAAAGAGTTATTCAGTAATAAAGTTTTTTTAAATTTATTTTTTATTCTTGGAGTATGTTTTTATTTTTTTTATTTATTTATACCGCAACTAGGCGATTTCGCTCAAAGTTTAATAATGTAAAATAAAAACCAATTTATAGAAAAATAACAAATAACCGAACAAACAAATGCAAAATTAAACATAGTAAATAAACATTAAATAGAAGTAATTAAGACAACAAATAAGCATTAGACTAGTAATAAAGAAAACAATTTAAAATGGTTTTAATAAAAAAATTATGTTATTCCTACATTCTAGTACATATTGTAAGTATTTATGGATTTAATACATTTTGGTAATACTTTGAAGAGTTTGGCTCTGAAAAGCTGGCGGTGCATTAAACACATTACATTTAGGCACGCTTTTCTTTTCAAATAGATAACCATAGGTTAGGAGAGAATGCCCTATACGTAGTCTCGTAAGGACTACTTCGTCTCTCCGTGTACATGCTTCATCTTTATCAAAGGAAAGTCCTGTTTCAGGATATTTCTCTCGTAATGTTTGGATCCTGCAGTGCGGGTGTGGTTTATAAAGGTCCTTTTCCTTTCCGGGAGCGGTGGTCAGTGGACCATTCAGACAGCAGTTTGCCTTGTAACGCTCGGAGTCTACCGTTATTCCAAAGTCGAAAATTCCAGCTGTCTCCAGCTTAAGAACTACTTATCAAGGAAGAAGTAATTAGCTAGTTTTAGGCTCAAACATTGAGTCAGGCCCGTAGAATGGACGAGACGAAATGTGAAGATTATTTAAAAATGTTTACATTTAGAAAAGGTTACATGTGACGCCGCTTGTTATATGTACAAACTGAACAGTTCTTCTAATATTATTCTAAGTATGTTGTAGAAGTTCTAGGATAAATATTGACCGGGGGTTTTAAATACGACATATCCAATTCACTGAAGTAGATGCTGCAGGGATGTGCATAAGAAACCACAAATTACTTCCACCAATAAACAGAAAATTGAAACCACAAGAAATTCGATCCGTATGGAGTAAACCAGCTAGTCTGTGTACTAAAACCTCCTGTCATATGTATGTCCTTCTTCAATTTCCTGAACAAGAATTATCTTTTCTTTGTCAAATTAATCAATGTTAGCAGACAAGCATCTTATATTCACTCGCCTTTTCTTGACCAACACCATTAGGCAAAACAATACTTATCAATATTGAAAAGATAACCTCTAATAATTATCCTCTTTCTTTGCAGCGTATAATAAATATTATATAACGCAATTCTTTATAAAGTTATAAACCAATAAGTGCATAAATTGCTTGAGCTAATATTTAATCGATTAAATGGTATATATGGTATACATTACTATTATGCATTATTATTAATACTTATATTTTTGGAAAGCCAGATTAACTTTATAATATAAGTTTTTGATGGTTTTTCAGCATTATTCCATGAAGGAATAAAAGGATTAAGAATTTTTTATTTTATTCTGTTTGGTTTGAACTACATATAATGGTACAAATGGTAAAAACAATAAACTTGAAATTCTTGAAACCGATTAAATTTCTCTTGAAAGAAAAATAGGTGGACATTGCAATAAAAAAAATTAATGGTAAAATTTGTTTTATATATATATATATATTGTTTGTTTCTTGTTCACTCATTTCTCACATATTCTATTCAACTAAAAATGAACCAATAAATATGCATCTATATACAAGAAATTTAGTTTATTTATTTCATGCATTAACGAAATATGAAGATTTTATTTTGACCATAAATATATGTGTAACAAATACTACGTTTCTATAAAACGAGGCCACCTTCACGCCTCATTGAAAAGTTGTCCAGTAAAAATAGGTAATTTTATCCCTCATTTTAGATGGTGGGAGATGTGTATGTTCCAGAACTTTTTTTTATTGAAGTCATTATATATATTGCGTCTGAGTCGTGACATAACACCTACTTTATTATATATTTCTATTTATCTGTTAGCAATTGTTCATGGTGCTTTGTCATATAAGGTCAAATAAGTTATTGTGACAAGAGAGGAGTCATTTCGTTACGATCTATAGTAAAAAAAATGCATGCGTAGATGAAGTTAAATTGCTTAATTAAACAGAAAAGAATAATACCACCATACCAGACTGTTTATTTCACGAGATTATTTTCAAATAATTAAAAAGTAGTTTAGGTCTGTTGCAGAGATGGATTTGAACATGTACAATAGGGTTTATTTACAGTTTAAATCATTATTAGGGCGGTTGGTTCAACATTAGTATTGACATTTATTTCCTGCTCTGGCATTATTAACGGGTCGAGTTTTCACTCCCCTGAAAATTCCTTCAGTACAATGGACCCCGCTAGAGATATATATTCTGATTCCCGAATATCAGTAAAAAACATTAACAAATACACATTAATACATTTCCGCTGAACGCAACTTTGTCCTATATTCTACACTTGGTGGAAAAGCTCAAATGTAGCACACGCCTAGCTGAAGACATGCAAGACATTGAAACGTAAGTTCGTTCGACACACGTTCTTTTGACAAAAGTTAGTTTGGCTAACGTCTATAGACAAACGGCGTTATGAACAGAATATCTTTTGAACATGGCAGTTTGCCATAAATTCCAATCGTTCCAAAGCTACTTCTCTGATGAGTCACTGTATGACGAAAACAATTACCACCAAAGTTCCTCCTTGAACAATGAAACTAATTTCGAGTTATAGTCATTTATGACTGTAAAAGGTTTGTTTTAATATGCACTTTCAGTGCAAAGTAATGTTTGGAATAATTTCTTTTTGATTTCTCGGATCTCTTCAGCTAGGCGTGTGCAACAGGTGAGTTTTCGTTCCAAGTACTAGCCTAGGACAAAGTTGAGTTTAACGGAATCGTATTAAAGTGTATTTCCAACACTCTTCGGATGCGGCTGTGAAGCCAAGTTCGTTCGACACATGTTCCCAGTTTGACAAACGTCGTTATGAACAGAATACATTATACAGAATACAAATCATTGTATACATCTTCTCAAAATGCTACTTACTGACTGGGTTCCAGGCTTGCGCTATCGGTGCTGTGTATAGAGGGTACACCTCAGATTTATTCCTGTGGGCAAGAAAACCTGATTTCCACAGGAACAATCTAGACATCACGAGTAAAATTTCATTCATGCCATTAAAGTCGTGAGTGGAAAAAAAAAAATATACCCAAAAAAGAGTCCGCATATGTTGAGCAATGTTATGCATTATCCAGTCTGATCATGCAGTCCATAACTAATGACCCATTCAGTATTGCCCTACGGTCATGTTAATGAGAGACTAGACAAGGCGGAGTCAATTTGACCAAGGAGTAAGTACTATCATTACATCACAGTAGCACGGCCACAAATTAATTTCGCTAATGAGTTTACTTGAGGATTTCCAGGAAATTCTCTTGACAAATAGCAGAATGTTGTATCCAGTGTATAATTTTTTTATATTGTGTATATTATACTTCATTAATCATTTAAAGAAATGGGACAACCTGTTTTATTCATAACGGAGGTTTTTTTATTTTTTTTTTAAATTTTTTTAGCAGATTTCCTTTAAGGGAAATCAGCTAATATAGGACCTACTTATGACGCGATTTTCGAAAATTTTCCTCAAAGGTCAATCGACGAAAATGAGGCCCATTCAAAATTTTAATATATATATAAATAAGCGGTCGTAATTTTTGTTTGATAGTTACCAAACTGGAAATTTAAACGTTTTATGTAGATCAAGTTTGTTAATGGCTGAAATTGGACAGGGGGAGGGGGGTTTATACGGGGAAATTTCGAAAATTCAAGTTATCTCCGTTATTATGTGTCTAATCAAAAAAGAGTATAGAACAAATCATACTCTAAATTAAATGTTCTATAAATGTTGTTTTGTGCATTTTCCGCTACCTTGATTATTAACCGAGATAGTTTTATTGTTTAGTTTTCGGTCTTCAGAAACCCCCACTTCTACTCATGTCATGTAATAAGCTGAATGTACACATTAGGCCTGTTTTCCTCTACAATGCGTCCACCTCCCCGAAAGAACAATAAGCTGCTATATCATGAAAAACTTTATTTCAAGTTTAAATACCAGATATTGTTCTCATTGAACTTTTGAGATAAACGTGGCGCACGAGGGAAATCTGCTTAGTTAACGCAAACCCTGCGTGACGGACGTTTTGCTATATATGTTTCGTTCGATGTTGTTCGCTTGTCATACCAGTGTTCAGGTATCCTAAATGGAATAAATCACAAGCATTTCCCCCATTAATGGTTTAATTTTTATCATTCTTTTGTTTCTCTCATTTTCCTGATATTTTTTAATAGACTACTTTTGTTTTTTCCATAGGTGACTTCGCCATCCTGCTCCAGTCAGGTATGTCCCTGAAGAAGGCCATGCTGTACAACTTTCTGTCAGCCTGCACGGCGTTTGGTGGCCTCATCCTGGGCATACTTCTTGGACAACTGGAAGGAGCTCATTTCATATTTGCCTTCGCAGGAGGACTCTTCCTTTACATCTCGCTCACTCATTTGGTTAGTAATTTCACAGTTATGCAGTTCCAAGTTCCATCAACTAAAACTTTTAACTAGGATTGGAGGCAGGTGCCGGTCAAGTAACCAAATTAGAATGTTTCTAGAACGTTGTGGATATTTTAAGGAACACTTGTAAAACCGAGGGCAATTTCAATTGTTTCCTTCTCGGGAAATCTGATTAATCAATAGAGTATTGGAATTACAAAGAAATTGTAAATATTTTGACTACTTGAAATTTTAGCAACGTGCATAGAGTAATTAAAAGAAAAGAAATAGATGGAACGCGTTAACTCACAAGGTTCAAATTTGCATAGGAAATGTATCGATAAAACAAATTATCATCGATAAAACATTAACTGTCAAAAAGTGAAGACTAACAAATTGAGGGTTAAAAAGCCTTTTGAAATCAATGTATTGTGATATTATTGTTAATCGATCATAACAAACGAGTATCATCTAATTCATGAGTACTAAAATAGACATCAGGAAATTAAAATTGGCAACACTAAAATTACACCGATCATAAACATGATGTTAAATAATCATTAGTTGTATTGTTAGCCGTTGGTTATAGATTGCAAGTCGAGGATTGTTCGGTGTTCATTCATAATGTAGTCTCCACCGAGTACAGTTGTTTGTGCTCCCTGCTACTCCTCTGCATATAATTCCTCTGAAGAAGGGAACCAATGGTGCCCGAAACTGTTACACTCTTAAAAAATCTGTATTTGATTAAGAAACTATATACTAACCGACACCCAGCAATCCTCTACTAGCAATGTTGCTAAATATTATACCATAATATTTTATGCTAAATATTATACCATAATTATTTAGTGACGAAATTCATTAAATAACATCCTAAAATCCCACCCTGGCTAGAAAAGGGTGGTAACCTGTAGATAACCCGTCCCAATTAGCCTGAGTTGCAAAAAGTGGACGTTAATAAATAATAATAATATTTTACATTATATCTTATCATGGTGCTATATAAATTGAAAGTACCTACTATGAAGGCTTACTGTAGAATAGTTTTACTTATTTATTCATGGGCTCCAGTTTATATTTTTAAGACAATAATTATTGATTAGCTCGATTTAAACATCTTTATACTCAATAGTGCGAAATAAGTTTCTTTAAATTGTTATTCAAGAGTTATTTTCTTAGGAGCGGAAGAAGGACTCCAATTCACTGTTGGATTCATTATAAAAGTATTGTATCTTTGAAAAGGGCATATTTCATTATATAATTAGATTTCTAAACATTGGACACAGTCAGTACAGTCTCTACCATTATCATTAGACTATTCCGTGCATTCTGGTGCACCGAAGAGTATCCTTTAGATACGATCTTCCGTAAGTGCTCTCTTAATCCATTCGCCTAGTTTTACCTGAGCTCATACCGTCCTAGTAAACAATAGCAGTTTTTTTAAATATAATAGTAGGTGCTTAGAATGAGACTATAAAGTTAGGAAGGGGGCTTAGGTTAGCCATGAGAGCTTTAACTCACATAGTAAACCAAGAGTGACTATTTTGATTCTCGCCTGGGCAAAGGAAATTATTTAGTGACGGAATTAATTAAATAATATCCTTAGTCCCAACCTGGCTAGAAAAGGGTGGTACTCTGTAGTTAACCCGTCCCAATTAGCTATAGTTGCAAAAAGTGGACGTTAATAAATAATCAAGTTTGGAAGAGACCTATCTCCGAGGAAAATACCATTTCCTTGCCACAATAAAAACACGGCCCTGGGCTAGCGTCCCAGGTTGAGATAAGCTTCACGCTCAATGGCACTTCATTTGCTACTTCAATCTCCTAGATTAAGCATTTACGAGGTGATAGCCTTTGCCTCATTATTATTGTTATTGACAAATTATTATGATAGCACTGATGGGTTAATAAATCACTTGAAAGTATTTACAAATGCTACTACAGCCTTGCAAATGTGAGTTTGCGCCCCTTTTCAGACTTTCGGTATGCGACTCAAGTAGTCGTGGCATATTAATATTGTTTTAGCTTGCATAATTATGAAATAATAAATAAATAATTATAATTTTATCTCGCATAATTATGAAAAAATAAATAATAAATAAGTAATTATAATTTTATCTCGCACAATTATGAAACAATAAATAATAAATAAGTAATTATAATTTTATCTCGCTTAATTATGAAAAATTAAACAATTATAATTTTATTTCGAATAATCATGAAAAAATAAATAATAGATAAATAATTATCATTTTTACTCGCATAATTATGAAAAAATAAATAATTATAATTTTATCTTGCTTAATTATGAAAAAATAAATAATTATAATATTATCTCGCATAATTATGAAAAAATAAATAATAAATAATTATAATTTTATCTCGCATAATTTTGAAGAAATAAATAATAAATAAATAATTATAATTTTATCTGGCTTAATTGTGAAAAAATAAATAATAAATAAATAATTATAATTTTATCTCGCATAATTATGAAAAAAATAATAATAATTTTATGATGCATAATTGTGAAAAAATAAATAATAATAATTTTATCTCGCATGATTATAATAAAATAAATAATAAATAAATAATTATAATTTTATCTTGCATAATTATGGAAAAATTATAATTTTTGATATAATTATAACTAAGTACCTTTTGTATTATTCATTTATTTGTTTGTATATAAGTTGTATACAATGCTTCTTTTCACTTATTCCTGTTTTTTTTTTGTGTCACTTTTGAACGCTTTCTTTGGTTTTATTTTAGTCTAATTTCTCCTCCTTTCTTTTCGCTTTTTTTTGTGAAATTATACATAGTCTTTGTTGCGGAGTCTTCTGCATGAATAAATACATAAACTAGATAAGGAAATATATATATCCGAAGTTAATATGTTACTAATAATAAATGCATTTGTAATTCGATAATTCTAAAAGAAGTGTTATATAAGCCGAAGGAATCAAAAACATTCTGAATATTAATCATTACAATACAAAAAAAAAATATATTGCTAGAGGAAAGTATGCCGGTGGGCATTATAAGTACATAAATTATAAAAAAAAAGTAGAGGTTACTCCACGCTGTAACAAACCGACGTGCACACGGACACATATGTTGATTTTGACTCGTGTAGTATATCTAGGTAGAGATTTAGAGTATTACTCCCCGAAAGAAAGTATTGGTATTCGCTGCACGTTTCTGATAGTTGAACCCCATCAAGCCTGACATGCGCCGCCCTCCTCAGCTGTCTGACAGCTCTTGTCATCTGAAACAAGGGCAACGGCTAGGATATTTCCCCAGAGAGAACCAAGCCTTCTGCCATGCATCTACCTATCCGAATAGACTGAGTAACACAAGTTTTTACTATTTTATTATGCAAATAAATTTTGAAACCGATGTCTCATAAAACAAATTTTATAATGTTATTTAAAAACTACTGAATATTAATATTTCTCAGTTGTTTGTTATATTAGCTTAGGGGTTGGGATGTGAATATTATAAGAGTAATAAGTAATTTTAATTCATATAAAAATTATGTCTGAGCCTAAAATCTACGGCTCTGCCAGACACTTGAAGTTATTACGCTACTCGATCGGTGGACTACTACAGAAATTAAACCCCTGGAGAAAGGCCGTATTTGACAACTGTATCTTTCCATATATCATACTCAAAATTAATGAATATTTATCTGTTTTTATAATTAGTTAACTAGTTAATTTATAATACGTGTATATTACAGCATATTATATAACTTCTGCAAAATTTACTTAAATTTTGGCACATTCAGAATCATCAGGAGCATTGCTTATATGCCTGTAGCCAACACCGGATAGTGTAAACATAATAGTCCCGCGTACGTGGTTATGGTCTGTTGGTGGGAGCTCATAATTATTAGCCTTATCGACTATGCACCGTACTTGCTTTTAGCATATTCGGTGTACTTAAATACCTTTAAATTTGTGTACTTATGTTCAAGTACAATATATATCCCAATAAACAGAGGTTTGAAGTATTATGCAGCTAAATATCTAATTCCTATCCATGAGCCATTTCTACCAGACTTTGGTGAGTCTTCTTAATTCCATAAACCATACGATTTAAGAGCACTTCAAGTGTCTAGCAAAGACGTTGATTTTCGACACAGACATAATTATTATTATAAAACTCAGGTACTATTACCTATATTCAAGTTGTAACCACTAAGCTAATATTACAAAGGACTGTGTTATATTAATATTCAGTAGTCCACGAGCCTACACATAACATGATCCCCGGAAGAAGCCGATTGGAAAATCGCCGAAATATCACGGAATACCACAGAAATTACACCGCTAGAGATACGCCGCACCTGACAACTGTAATGAGCTCCCAGTGAATAAGTGTAAAACAACTTATAAGGAAGATCGTTTGTTTAGACCTTTCTTGCATTTGATTTGAATAATTAATATACGCAGTAACACCTACCCATTTTGATTACACCTAATTGCCCATAGAGTCGACTGGAATCGTCCATAAGTAGGGTTTGAAAGTCACCATGAATATCTGTTAAATCATTAATATTAAAATGTGAAAGAAAATATAAAGCAAATATAATAAATAAAATAAACGATCATGCATAGTGGAGCTTAAATTGATGTTTTAAGCAAATTATACAGCCCTCAGCCATTCTGAATGTTTATGTGATCATAAATCTGCTATTTCCATCTCACAAGCCGGTAAAACGTTCTGAAAAGCAGTATGGATATTCCACGATTAATCCCACCATTAATCATTTCCAAACTAAAGACTGCTTGGTTATACACAGATACCAATTTATAACCATTATTTGCTAAGGATCCTGCAGCTATTTTGTTCTGGTATTTAGCAGCATTCTATCACTGGTTGTAATGCGTTTTAGCAAATTCTCCATTCCTTTCATAAATTACATCTAGTTGATCACTCTAAAACCAGTATCCCTTCCTTATAGTTTGCAGTGTTTTTAGGCAAAATGAAATAAACATATTCTTAACTTACTTGAAATGTTATATACACCCCAAACGCTAAAGGTAGCATATTTGGAATTATCTGCTGAATTTAACAAACTTGTTACAACAACAGAAGAAAATTCCCTAATAGTAACTTTCATGGTACGGAGAAGGTGGATTAAGGACACTCTTAAGTATCTCAAATTGTGAGCCCCGTCGGGTGAACATATACAATATCGAGGATCCAGAAAAAGCCGAGTCACGTAAAGGAAATTGAGAAAAGTGTAACTGTGCCTTGAAAAAAACAATGAAAACGGCAGCATAATTGTCCCTGTGAAAAGAATAATAATTTAAAATGCGGAATTGTTGGTGTACAGCATTTCGTCACACAGGCAATAAAGTCCTGTCAGCAGGCATTCGTTGGATATTACTGAAGAGGGTGGGAAATACAGAGAAAGAACCAAGAGAATTTAGAGTTGCATGTCTATCATCGAGGGAACCTAACAGTCTTTTCAGGTTAATCATAATACGTCTGGCAGTGATTATTAGGGTCATAACAGAGTTGGGCGTCTTTGATCGATTTGAGGCAACTAATAGTTAAAGCGATTCATTATCACCTTTAATCCCTTATTATCTTTCCGAAAACTGTTGGTACTAATTTCACAGGCTGGAACAGTACATGCGAATGCTGGCTATCTGTCGGTCATTGATAAAAACTTCGTGGCATTGCCTAGTTCTCTGGAATATTTTACATGAGCAGTGCAATAGGACTTATAAGGAGTAAGTAGGGAAAATCCATAACATAAGATTCTTGAAGCATGTATGGTATATGAGTACCTACCTCTAAACGGATTAGGGAGATACGTGGTCCTGCCAGGTTGGGGGAGATCACGATTGCTTGTAGTAACCTGGTAAGTTTAAAAACCTGGACATTTTGGAGACAAATTTGAATGCCAAATTGGTTATACGAGGTAGAGTGAAAATCTACAAGACTGTCTTTAGGTCAACAGTTAAATACGGAGGGGAAGTTGAGGATTCTTACCGAAGAATGCTCTAGAGCCCAGATGCTCAGAGATAAAACTGCCCTAAGATTAATATTTAGGAAATTTGGAAAATAGCACAGATGGAGGGTACAAGGTCTAATTGATGATCTTAGATTGTTACTAATTTACAGGACACTATAGATCATTCCTCACAGTTCACAGCAAGAATTCCCCAACAGGCCAGTACACCAACCTCCGTAATTCGTTCTTAGCGTAAGCCACCATTGCCTGCTACTTCCTTCTCTGTTTGCTTCTCTCCATACTTGAAGCGATTAGTTTTCCCCAATATCCAGTACCACATAATAAACCTTAACCACGGTTGACTTCCCAGCTTGTCAGTATCAGCATTATCGTTGTTGGCAGACTGATGTACACACTATCCGAGGATTCAATATTTAAATTAGTATACCCATATATCGGTGATATATATATAGATCAATCTCGAAAATTTTTTTGTTAGGCACAACAAAAATCAGTTCATTGACAGATGCCTTGAAGACGGCATTGAACTCTTATAGCTTGCCCGATATGATATGTGCTATTAAATGGGAGATGCTATGTGAGAAAAGGGACCAAGGGACGTGACTGGATGACCTGTGAATAATTTGTGGAGGTTAGGGGTCCGAAATCGGAGAGTTCTAGCTGTGGATTGCAATGAATGAATATAGTGGGGGAGAAGTCCAGATCTGGAGGAATGCAGAGTTTTGAAATATGATACAAATTTAAAAAAAAAAAAAAAAAAAAAAATAACACAAATGTATCTCAGAAAATACTATCTTTTTTATTATTTTGAAGATGTGTTGAAGAATAATCATGACTAGTGAACTAATGGTACATTTAAAATTAACATAAGTGAGTACTGGATATGGTGAAATTTGAAGCCTAGTAATAATAATTTTTAAGTTCTTTCATTATTTATCTTTTTATATCCTTAATAGTAAAAATATTACTTTGTAATGAGGAGTATGTAATTAAGGAGCTGACCATTTATTGCACCCAAAAAAACTTTGCTCCTTAGAAGTTTGCTCATTAAAAGTTCGCAACGTTTGTCCAATAAAGCACAATAATGTGCTAAGCTAAATTCCCTTGTAGGTGTTCCGATTTAATTCGTCACATTAAAACTAAAAAGGGAAGATAAAACGAAATAAACAAGAATTTATAGTTGTTATTTATTAATAATATTAACGTAGATATAAAAATGGACTTGAAGAAATGTTTTCATCTTTAAATTGAAGAGGTGAACGAAGATGGTGGTTGGATTCTTTCTTTTTCCACTTAGGAGGAAATTTTCGTGTCACTCTAAATTGTGATGTTGGTTAGCAATCAGCACCAGTTCAGAGTTCCCACGGATTGTACGAAAACTTTTCTTACCATTTAGGATTGTATAATTAATTATTTATAATCTTGAATTAAGTTGTTTTACAATTTGTGACGATGAGGAAACCTTCTCTGATAAAGCGCCAAGATGGTGGGCATTCTCTGGAAAAAGCGGTTGGAAACAGCTGAGAATGTGTTGTTCATCAAGGTACCTATTTCTTAGCTGATGCCCAGGCCATTGATCTCATTCCTTTGTCCGCCTTCAATCTGTTCTTATGGAACCCTCTTTCTTACAACACCTTTTTCAAACTGCGCTCTTTATCACTTCGCCGGATTCAATCAGGGTGTTAAATCGAATTCCAAATAGTAATCATTACTTTGGGTTACTGGAATGGCCGAAATTCACTTTGGCATTAAATTAATACCTACTACTAGCTTACATCCTCCTGTGAAAACATGTTTTAGATTATGGCTACCTAATATTTTAAGGAACTAATTGAAAGGAAACAAACATTCCACGAAGGACACGTGAACTACGGGAATTAATAGAAAAACCAAATAGGCATCTAAAAGTCAGAAAATAAATAATTCCTCAAACCATAATCTGAAACGAATGAACCTAATTTTTTTTTATTCAAAAGTATAATCAAAGTTCTGTATATTCTTGGAATAAAACATTATATACTTTACAACTAACTTTTCTATTAGTACTTTAAGAGGCATTTGAATATAGCAAGACTTATTTATTAAGTATTTTTCAATAAGTTCTATTTGGGAAATTTGTATACATTGTTATTTCTGCTGGTGGAGAAGGAGAAGAAATAGGTTATCAAATGCACACATTTGTGGCTCCTCACGATATATTTATAAGAGCTTAGCCGTTTCAGAAATTTGCATTTCTATCTTCAGAGCTACAAACAACAATAAATAAGGATTAAAAAAATCGTAAAAATTAATCATAATTTGTTTTTCGACTGGCAGTGTAAATTACGGAAAAGGGTTAAGGACTAATATCAATATTTTGAGGAGCCACAAAAGTGTGAATTGATAAAACTGAAACATTTTTTTTATTGTTTTAGATATCTATATTGTACCGATGCCTCTCTACCAGTATTTGTTGACACTAATTGATAGATCATTTTAAATTAAAATCTTTATGATTTCTGTCTGTTATTTTATATAAAACTATAAAACCATTCAACATTATATAAAAATATATTATAATATATTGAATTAGTAGTCCACACCGAGCATCGCAATATATGTTATTTTTTTTTAATGTTTTATTTTTAGTTTGATAGAATAAAACATATATTATTGAACTTCTCATTCCTTTATAAAATCAGTCATAATTTTTATTCTTTAAAGATGTCATTACTACATTTATTTCCTAGTCAATTATTTTCTATGTATAAAGAAGGTATTTTATAAAATATGAATGGCGGAAATTATTATTCAATATTATTTATTTTTTGCAGATACCTGAGCTGAAGGGAACAGTGAAGGAAAGACTAAGGAAAAGCAAGTCCGAAGCTACAGTGTTCTTTTTACTGCAGAACTTCGGAGTGCTTTGCGGCACAGCTGTTATTTACGCTATTACCAAGCACAACGATGCCATTACCAATATTTTCTAGTTGAACAATTCTGCTGCGATGGCCGACCAAAACTTAAATGAGCCATAACGACTGTGATCTAGCTCGCTGATAATGCGAAAAAGTCTATTTATTTTTAAATGTTGATTTGTTATTTTTCTGATATGTTTTGTTAAAAAGTTTATTACATTGTTGTTCTTAATGTCCTTTTAGATCTATAAGTTTTATGGACGGTTGTTGAGACTTAACTATGTATAAATATTTGAGATTGTTAAACTTAATGCTGTTCCTTGACAGAATATTTAAAACAAAAGTCATTCTAATTATTTATAGGCAAATGTATTTCTCTCAAAGCCCAATAGTTTTGAACATTTTGATTTCCGTGAATAATGAATTTAAATGTACATTTATGGAATCTCCTTTACATATTCAAAAGTATTTATACATGGTTATTAGTATTTTAAGTATTAAATGTTTATAAGATTTGGCACTGTGCAAGATTAAAAGAAGTTACCACATTGAGTTATAGAAGGTGGAGAAAACTATTTTTATGTAATAACATATTTATGAGCTAATGATTTTAATTTGTTAAGTTATAAAGTATTATAAGTACAAATGATTTAGTATTTTTGGTTGTAAGCTTTCAATTATTAGGAGAATGTATAAAAGTGACGAAGAAGAACGGCTCAACGACTAACGTTTTTGAGCATAAGTATAGCAATTTGATGCAATTAATGGAAACGAAGAGGTTCTTATTAGCAGATGTACTGTAATAATTGTAATATATCAATTATTTTGTTCCCTTGATTAGTTATACCTATATAGAAATGCCTGCTGTTGAAATGCTTGTCTTTGAAACTTCTATTTAATTATATATAAAGAGGAACATCATGGCTCAACTTAGAAATTGATTTTATTTAATGGATGATATAACTATTGTGTGTTTTGAACATCTTTTGAATTGTTATAAGATATGTGTCTGTGTAATTTAATATATACGACTCCGATGTATATACAGATTTTCAGGAGAGTATAGTATTCAGTAAGAATGTATGTATTTTTCAAAACAATAAATGTGAATTACTGAATTTTGTACGTAGTTGTTTTTATTTAAAATGTATTTTATAAGCGTATGGGTTTTTGCGTATGTGTGTCTCGATTAAATGTTGCGACATTAATGATTCAAATTATAGTGAAATATTAAAACAATAAAAAAAAATATTCATTGATCAAGGAGTGTAGTAAAAGCATATCATCCTTAATGCACAAAATTCTTCATCCCTTTCGGTAGTTGTTATTACCGTATAAAAAACTTAAACTAACTAAAAATTAGTTAGAAAATACAAAGACCAAAATGTTCATTTAATAATAATTATATATATACGGGAGTTCCCAGTGAGACGTCTTCAGTGAATATTCAGGATTCATTTAGTGTGGAACATCAAAGGAATATTTATTCTGGATTCATTTTGTGTTGAAAATCTATTGAAAAATGTTTCGGTAAATGAAAGGATTTTGGAAACTCAAAAAAGGCAAGTAATTTTAGTATAGTTATTTCAATTACAACTGTTCTGCCTTAGAATACTGTAGATTTTTCTTCTACAATTTTTCGATCCGTCGAATAATAATAAAAGAGATATCTTATATTTTGAAATCCCCTCCTTGAATCCCTCCTCCGCACTGATCCAATTTTAGGCGTTAACGTTTAAATAGAAACGACAAAAAATGTCTATCCCTAGAGAATCACAGACAAATGTGTGTGTGTATATATATATATATATATATATATATATATATATATATATATATATATATATATATATAGTTCTGCTATGAACGCTCTTTTCTTTTAGATATTTTCGTAAATAAATAGGATCGATGGAGATTTGAAGATATTTTTCAAAAATTGGTCATGAGTAAACCTCAATAGCTGATTTCCTTTAAGGTAAATGTGCAAATAGTATATACATTTTGTAAACGTTGACTATTTTGTCTATTTGTTTTACACATTTGTAGTGGAGTGTTAACGGAATGAATTGAAAATAGAGACTGAAAATTTGTGTTTTGAAATTCTTGGCCAACGGGTATATGAAAATCATTGAAGAGGCGTCTGATAGGTATGGAAGAAATTGCACTATTAAAATTATTTTTTTACGATAAAGAACGTAGTAAGTAGATAACATTTCACAAGTTATCCTGTACCTCACTGTAATCCTGGAGAGAAGTTTCCTGTACTGGGACTGGAACACTGCACATGACACTGTTTTCTTCTGAATCATTCAGAAGTCACCACCTCAAATCCCTTTCCCATCATCCACCTTTTCTTGGCCTTACACTTCACTTATTTGCCTTCTTTTATTAAGAAAA
Organism: Riptortus pedestris; assembly: GCA_019009955.1. Classification (NCBI taxonomy): domain Eukaryota; kingdom Metazoa; phylum Arthropoda; class Insecta; order Hemiptera; family Alydidae; genus Riptortus; species Riptortus pedestris. Next base: position 69,270,238 of record CM032229.1, read on the forward strand.
TATCTCTGAGTTCCTGGTGCTTCCTCTCCCCTGGAGAGGGACAACCTCCACAAAGAAAACCGTAAAGGAAAGTGACAAGGACTGTGCAAGGGGACAGGAACCTGGAAATCAGGAGAAGGCAAAGGCGGTGGTTGGTCTCATAGAGCATCATCGACTATTAGAAGAAATCCAGTTACAATAATACGGTAGGAGAGCAAGCAGCCTCTCTCATGAAAGGACACCCTAACTGAAAATCCGCGTAAGGAGCTACTATCTACAAGTATGGAACAACTAGTGAACTCGTGTTAAGGAATTGGATCGACGAGAAATGTAATGTCAATATTTTGAAAAAAAAAAAAAAAAAAAAAAAAAAAAAGAATTGTGCGATACAACGAAATAACGGAAATGTGAGCCATCAATAATTATGGAACTTCAGTTCTCTTTCGAAAAGGAGTGAACGAAGTTTGCAATGCACGTCACTGATATTCAAACATGCCAGAAGGCTAACATTAATATCTTTTTTCTTTTTTTTTTTTCTTTTATTTCCTCTACATTGTAACACTATGTGGAGAGATTTTAGTTTTCTGCACATCCCATGCATATTTGCATTATATGTGCATTTTTTCAAAACTTTTAAAAATGTTTTATATAATAATATATAAACATATTAAAATTTAAATAACATTATAAAAATTAAACTTGATAAAATAAAAGATAAAACATTAAATAGTACAGTAAAATTAACAATAAAAATTACATAATATTAATTTTATATTATTTTTTCGTCTCTCAGCTTAAAGATATTGTAGGCTGTTGCTTTTAATAAATTTATGTGTTTTGAAAATAAAATATCATGACAGATAGGCCATCCGGGAATATGAGTCTTTAACTGTCTTCGTATGTCTTGAGTCAGTCTAGATTCATAAATCAGGTGGGTGAATGTCTGTTCAGTGTAACTGTCGCATTTACAAGTTATTGGTTTTTAAAACAGGCATATATAATTTTTGATGTATTCCTCTATCTTTTTGATTCCAACTCTGTTGCCACAAATCAATACTTTTTTCTCTCAGTAAAGATTTTAACACAGTTGGGGTAATTTTATTGTAATTTACCTCTTCGCTAATTTTAGTGGCATTTTTTGCATGGATATCGACTATATCCATAGCCTACTACATATCTAGTGTGTCGAAGAATGTAAGTGTTTGGTGACAAGACCATTTCATTTACATACTTTAGAGCCTGTAAGACGGCAGTAATTTCTGCCAGGTTATTAGGAACAATGGTTGCCTAATTTAAATTTTTTACATTTTATAACATCATCAGTTTTATTTCCTACAAAAATGATAAAGGCAGCGCCTGTGTCCTGTCTATCTTTGCTACCGTCTGTGTAAATAAATACTGGTATGAGTGATTAACATTGTTATCTCTTGTAGTGACAAGGTCTGATGCTTTTAAAGTTAAGTGAAATGGTATGACGTTGGGTTTTTGCTAGGTCGATGAGTGAAGGCTCTAGGAATGGTACAATTATTTTGATGAAATACACCTTTTTCAGGAGTCTATTACTAAAAGTTAAACTCCTTAATTTATTTTGTTGTATTTGGATGGTGATTTGTTTTCCCCCCTTATCCTTATCGGGGGAATGAACTCCAAATCAATGTTTATTTTTCCCCCCTCCGTATTTACTTTCAGTCACTGTTGTCTAAATGTTCAAACATTAGATACGGTATCAACTTCTTCTTCAGCTTCAAGTTATGCTGTTTTTATACTTAGCTGTTTATTTCAAATCGAGTTCAAAGTACTAATTATTAAATCTCTAATTTATTTTCATTAGTTCATACATTATATGTACTCTAATTATAAGTACATAAAAAATCTCATGTAGGCACTTCATGGCATTCATGTACTCCAATTAAATAATATCAGCAAAATGATTGGCAGCACTCCATTCAACGTTATTTAATTTGAAAATAATTCAAAGGAGCTTCCGTGATAAAGAAAATATGACCCGACACTATTTCTTTGTACCTCTAATAGGTACTGGGAAATTTACGATTTTTTATTTCTGTCCCCTTCTAAACCCCCCTCGTCCTTTAGTCGAATTCAATTAAAAGATTATGTGGATAACTCAACGATACAAAAATAGTAAATATGAAGGTTCAATATTCTAGTACTTGTCGTTTTCTAGTTACGCCATACACATACATACAACGCCACTTCGAAACTTTACAAAATGGAATCTGAAAACCTGTAATTTTTGTAATCTGTAACTATCGAGATTGCCTTACTTCCTTTATTTCTTATAAGAAATAAAAAATTCCTAATCTACGTTTTTAAATCATTTTAGAAAATGAAGTTTTGAAATCGGATTTCAGCCAGTCTAGCTTTTGAATGACGAAATTTCATATTCAGAACGGTTCTAAAGTCTAGTTGTGCATCTCTTCTTTAGATGAAAATCGAATAAGGGTAGTGAGGTTTATGTGAGGAGAAGAAAAAAAAAAATGTAAATTTCTCCTTTCCTGGGATACGTTCGTTTAATTAGTGTCCTTTTCGTTCATCATGAAATATCTATAAATAATGTTCTTTATGATTGTTTGATACGATGCATTTGAACTGTGATAATCGTAAACCATTTTGTTCATTTAATATGAGTAAGAAAATGTCATGTGGTCTACAAATCAGATTTTTAAGCAGTATTTACCGCGAGTGTTTTGAATGATTTGCTAGTTTTTTTGTATATATTAATCATATTTTTCAAATATTTATATATATATCAATTCTAATCTCCCAATTATATAATGATCGGTATCTCCAAATTATATAGTAATTATAAGTTATTCTCCCTCCCCACTCAGCTTTTTTTTTCCAGACGTCTTACCGACTGCTGCCTTGACAGGACCTTCTCTAATGTTATGAACAAAATATTAGTAATTATATTATTAGGTTTTTCCTTTCCCAAGTTTATTTATATTTAGTCTATAGCGCACGCGAGCTTATCAATCAATGTTGCATGCAGCCAGGAAATTCCTTATCTATCGACGTTGCATTAGGATGATTATTGAATATTACCTAGTTCAGGATGATATAAGTTAATTAGAAGGATGTAGCAAGTTTATGGGAATTCTAGAAAGTTATGAACAAAGCGTTAAAAAAAAATATGATTCTATAAAATTAGGACTTCATTGAAAATTAGTAATTCAATCCAACGATTAATTAATATATCCAATATAAAGCTTTTGTAATATTTTGGAAGACAATATCGAATATCATCTATACCAATGCATGTCAGAATACTCCGTTACTGAAAACCTGTACTCAAAGTGTGTTCTCAAGTCCCCCTATATATACAACTTTAAATATATATATATATATATATATATATATATATATATATATATATATATATATATACATACATACATATCAAGGAACTCGCAAATAAAACCGAAGTTTGCATCCCTTCTGGATTGTGCTTGTGCTCATATGTTGCTCTCATTTTTCCCTTTCATGGAAGGTGGATGATAATAAAATTGATCAGCATTGATGATGCTCATTACAAAAAATTTATTAAACAAAGCTCACTTTTTTTGAAGAGTAAGCTCCAGTATCTGGTTATGGATGCTTTGGCAGATCAGAAACAGTCTTGAAGGAGAGGGGAGGAACGTCTCTTTATCATTTAGTGTTTTAATATTGTTTCAACAAATAACTGGGGATTTTAAGTAAAAACTCGCAATTTTAAGGTTGTTCTGCTCTTTCAGTTTTCATTGAGTATGTTGGGTAAATTTGCATAATTTAACTTTTTTGTAACCAAATTTTAAGAGCATCAGCTGTCAACTTTCTTTGTATTAAATTACGAGATGACTTAGATTAAAGGAGTCGATTAAGGAGAGGGAAATAACCTCTAAAGTATGTTTTAACTGGTCTCTTTGAATTAAATGAAAAAAACGTTGACACCATGGTGGACGATGGTGGTTTGTTGTTTCAATTTAAAGTTAACGGCTATTCTTAAAACCGGGTTATCACCTATACAATTTAAGAGTTTATATCAATTTGAAATTATTAAGTATCCGCACATAATAGTCTTTTCATTTATGCAATGGGTAGGTTGTTAAGTATAGCTTAAAGTAAGCAAATACTCTTTTTGTGGGGTGGCTTTTGGGTGGAAAAATACTACAATTAGCAGAGGAAGGCAACCATATACAAGTCCAGGTCTTTACAGATTCCTAGAGTGCCCTGAATACTGCATTAAGTAGTGACAAGGCCAACCCCTATAATAAAGGAAATTATTATCCTGTGTTGCACCCCTGTTACACATAAAAAGATTTTCCTTTGGACTCTTTCACATCTGAATATATATATTAACAAAGTCTACTACTTCATCCTTATTATATATTAAGCTATTTATATTATCACGTCAGTTGTGCAGAGAAGTACGTAAATGTGAATGTTTTTTAAAACTTTTTTTATGTTTTGTTACATATTTATCCTGTACTTGACACTAAATATATTGTATATGTAATGTTGATCGATTATTATAGATTTTTCCTTAAACTTTGTTATTGAACTGAGTGTTCGATTTAAAACTATTTCTAACTTGAGGATATTGTGAGCCTTAAATAACCTGATAATTAGGATCCAAGGACTAAAATCAAAGGAATTAGCCCTAAAGAAAATAATTACTAACAACGAGTAAGTTGCGTTTCAGTGATGTTTACAAGGAAATACTAATTAATATGAATGCTTTTATAGAAAGTAATTTAATTCTTTGATATTGAAAATTCAAACACTCAATATAACTAAATTCTATACTTCTAGATTAAAAAATAAATATACATCACGTTTGTTATTGTAATTGTTCCACTGAAAAGTTACCTCGTCCATTAGAATATAGAAGCTAATATTGAAAAAAAAAAAACTGTTTGATCCTGATAATTTAACGTTTTCAATGCTCTGAGTGTGTTTCTGGATAAAACATTCTTATTTAAATACATTCAGTATGACAAAGTTTTAGAGATGCATAATAATACTTAACAGCGACAATATTTGTGGTTTTAAATTTCTGACGGCATTTTAAGTTCCTTGCCAAGTCAGACCTAGTTAAACAAGCTGTGTATAACCTTTAAAAAAATGAGCTTGTAGTTCGTTGAATAGATTCTTTTATATTGTGATTATAAGTTCCTGTAAAGGTTCAGGAACCGGGAGTGGAGGATATTAAAAATCTAAGGAGAAAATGAAAAAAAGTCCATTTTACGAAAGGTGTGTTATGGGATAACCCTTTTTGGTTTTAGCACTGAATTAAGCCCTGAAAGCGCTATGTGCTAGTTAATATTTGGGGAGGAGTTTGTTATTTAAGATACCAAGTCATAAACCGAGTTACATTAAATGACAAAACGTTTGGGCTAAAAGACTGTATTAGGAAAATTATTAAAACAATCATTATGTTAGCCATCATGAATGACAAAAAAAAAAAAAGATACATAGCTTGCTGTAAGTGTCAATGATGTTAGCCCTCACGTTTGTTACTTACTTGTACGTCCTTTGGGATCATTATTATGGAACTTTTTGTTAAAATGTTGATTATTGAACATGTAATTATTTTTCTTGGAAATTCGAAAAAAAAAAATTCGGTCAATGGGGCCCTCAACCTCAGTATACGCTGTCCACGTTAATGAAAGGGGTGGAATTCCTAGTATGCCAGCAAATAATGAAACATTACCCTAGGAATGTGATGTGATACATTTTACTTGAACTAACGTCAAGTACAGTATGACTAAATTTGATAAATGTAGTACAATTTGTCAGAGAATAGTGGTAGGAAAGGCAGACAAAGCATCTATTGTAATAAAGGTGATAGCGGGTGACTGTATGGGCCGGCTGCTGGTACAACAAGACCCCTATATTGGGGACAATGAGCTTCGTCCTGCTATCAGTCCAATTTACTCTCCTTCTATAAACATTTATTTTAAGCTCATTTAAATGCCAGCGCAGTATCTGTTTACTTACTCTGATTCAAGTCGCCCATATTCACTCCGCTGTGCTCATGATACATGGTCATAGGAGGAGCACTTAGTACTTTCCTGTTTCCGACATTAGTTACAAGTTCGCTATGTAGGACTTTGGAACGACTAATGACATTTCATTTTTGACTTGGTGAGCCAATAATGGAACAGATAAGATGGCCAACTGGGAGAAATAATATGATGAGAGCCTTAGTCATCAAAAAGCTCAAAGGAAATTTGTGGACATTGATGGATGCTTCAGAAACTCCAATGATTTAAAATACCGAATTTAAAGTGCCCGATTAAAATAACTGCTAAAAGAGATTTTATTGATGTTTATTAAATAATTAGGAATCATACTGATGTCATTGCAGAGCTATAAAATTTATGAACGTAGATGTAGAAATTGACATAAGAGTTAGACGCAGAAACTTTAATGTCCTTCATAAAGCTAAACACTTCAACAATTTTCATGGGAAAGCGAAGCTCATGAGTGATATTCAAATCCATTGATGCAGCAGGTGTCGTTTCAGAGCCTAATCGGGATTAAGAGAGTTCTAAGGTGAGCTTTAGATGTGCTTTCAAGTAGTGTAGCCTGCGTTGGTTGAGACAGTGTGAAGTATTGGACTTGTCAAACTATGCAGTAAAGTGGTACACCAAGAGGAAGTGGAAAAAAAGGAGGAAAGTGGAGTGAAAAAGAGTTATACGCAGGCAAAGGTGGATTAGATATCCTGGTAACTTGCAGAGAACGGGCATCTGCAATATGAAAAACCTGGCGGAGAATCACGAGGACTCATCAACAACAGCGATAATATAAAGCGAGGTCCTTCGAGAATTTTATTAAATAACAAGTACATGAACTAGATCCAGTTTTACCTTTCTTTTCAGCTGAATTGGACCCTTTCAACTAAACTATTATACATTTTTGAAGTTAATACTTTTAATTTAAAATCCTGACTAATAATTTATGAGTGAATTAAAAGGCATTTCGAACAAGTTGGTGGACATTAATTAATTCCTAAAGCACATTCCTGGAACGGTGATCAGTCATGCCAAATCGCTGGTATTGAAAATTCCTCTCATTCTTGTTCCTTTACCAACTCCAGTAGTTCTATTTTCCAGCGCATATTATAGGCTGCAGTCAGAATCCAAATATCGTAAATAAATCGTCCAGGATTCAGGATATGCTCCAGTTGTTTCCTGTTTGTCGATGACTCTAGATGAATTTCTTTTTCCTTTTCTGTTGTGGCCTTACTACTGCAATGAAGGAAGTAATTACATTTATTTATTCAAATGAATAATTATAAAGCAAAAGTAAAATAGAATTAAAAAAAGCTATTGATTTCAAAACTACTTCAATGACTAGTTTATTAGATTTATATACCAGAAACGTTTTAAAAACAGAATTGCGAACCAGATCATCAGATTATAATTGATACATTCGAAAGCTAAGCATTAAATCGTGCATCCAAAAAGATGTGTACTCTAAAAACCAAACGAAATGAGCTCTGCTATGTCTAGTATAATATCAGATGCTACCGATGAGGAAATTAGTGTAAGAAAGGATGTTATTATCACATCAGCAAATTGCTGGAGCTCAGCAAATAGCCAATAAATGTTCCAGTTATTGGTATGTTGAAATTCGAGTTAATAATAGGAGAAAAGTAATTTTATAAACACAAAGGAATATAGTCTGTAATATTTCCTTTTATTATTCGGCAAGCGGAAAGTATAACTTTTCTCTCAGAGATGATGAAACTCTCAGTCAGACTCTTCATTACAACTGAGCCCTTAAACGTTCCAGCGAGATACTACTGTGTTTGTGCGCGCGCGTATATGTGTGTATGAATTTCTGTTTGTATCGGGGGACTGAGGAGGCGGGAAATGAAAAAGAAAAATGCAAATAAAGCTGGTGGTTCACAATTATACTGGAATAAATTTACCTTCATAGCTTGGAGTTTATTAAAATTTTTAGAAAAAAAAAAAAAACCCTAATAAGTAAAAATATGAAGTAAATTTTAAAATGAGAAATTTAAATAAAAATCTCATTAACTAACGCTAACACAATTTTAAAACAAATAAGACCGTAGAATGTTTGAACTCGTCTATGTAGTGTGAGCGTTGTTGAAAAAGTGAATTACTTTTAATGAAGTTTTCCAAATCATTTAGTTTTATTAATAGTAGCGAGGGATGTCATAATATTATTATACACATTCAGTGTGAAAATCTCTACATGTTTTGTTTAGTTGATCATTTAATAATTTTGTGGGTCTCTGTAGCAATATTTATTAATACTTAGCAGCTTTCAGCAGCGATTCGATTATCCTCAGAACTAAAAACAGTCCTGCAGAGTTATAAAAACTATATAAATTGCATTAATGTTTATATGCATAAATTTTCTATATAGTAATAGTGAATTTGAACCAATAATTAAAACTAATAATATTATAAATATTTTTTTCCTATCCTTTGTCTCGTTTAATGATAAATCTTATATTTTTGGGTCTCGCATTTAAATAAGGATGAAATTGATTTAACTCTCCCTCATTTTCATTGAAAATACGTAATGTTTCATCTGCGAATCTACTTCATAATCCAATTTTATCCCTTAATGGACTTTTATTGGACACGATGAAGCAACCCTAGATCCATTCCATGAATATGTCAGCACTCAACGGACTACTCGAATTTTCCATTACATTCCCTTATGAGCTAAAAAATATGGAATATTTATATAGTATCTAAATATTAAAATATAGATTTATTCTATATAAGCTTATTTTTCTAAAAAAATATTTGATAAGTAATCGTTATTTTACAACTGTTTAATATCTGGCATTCCATTTGTAAAATTGCTTATTTTAATTAACTTTAGTTAATTTAATGAATCTTTTTGTTAAGTAATAAATATAATATGTTATAATTGTTACAACTCTGCATTTACTAATTTAAATTTAAGAACGACAGTAATAGCTGCTTAAAGCTGTAAAGTATTCATAGCAATTATTGATATGAACACAAAATAATTTGCTTATTGACCAAATAAAATATAAATGATTTTTCGCCTTGAATACACATAATAAGTAATTGCAAAGGATTTTTGTTGTTAATAATTATTATTTTATTAATGGGTTTGTAAAATGTGCGGGCATCAAACTTTTGAACCATACCACTAGCTTAGAAAAATATATTTTTTTTAAATTCTTTAAGTAAACGAAATCAAACATAATAATGAAGAAATATTTAAAATCCAAAAATAAGTGAATGTTGAAAATAAAAAAGAAATATAAGAGTAAAAGGAACCTAGAATTCCAACATATTACTATCAATATCGCTTATAAACATGCATTTTAACTAATAATAGGCACTAATAGCCTAGACATTGTGCCCCTAGCAGGCATTTTTTTTATCCTAATCCTTTGATTACCATTATCAAGTCTACATGTTGAAACATTTGGGGACGCAAAAATGAAATAATTAATTTTTAATTTGATGGTATTTTTGGCAAAATTACTTGTGTAATTCAGTGATTTAAGGATTTTAGAACCTAGTGAGATTAATATAAAATGTATAAGGCTCATAATGCGTAACGTGTGAATACATTTTGAATAATATTTTAAGCCCTAATTTATACATAATCTTTTTCTTTATTAGGATTCAATGGACGAAATTAAAGTTTTCTTAAACGTCATTATTGATGGTTTTCAAATTTAAAGTAATCTATAGTTTAATAGGACACCACATTACTTATTTATTATTGGTATCAATTATGGTAGTACCGACATTTAAGGCCATTAGTGGCTTAAGGTAAGTTGTATGTCATACTGTAACGAGGAGATATTTTTTTCCTTCTTTGTCAGTTAGCTTTATGGACATTTAAGATATTTAGCCTCCCCCAAACTAGACTTGAGTTCGTAATCAGAGCTTTATGTAGTTAGTGATCAACTCGACGTACAACCCCCATTACCCCTGTAGGACCTGGAATAATATGTGTTTCAGTACACTGATGGGTATCAAATACCTGGGGGGGGGGCAGTGGTCTTAACACCAACGGCCAGTTTTAGTAGATTTCCCTCAAGGGAAATCAGCTATTGAGGTCGTACTCATGACGCGAATTTCGAAATATTTCTTCAAATGTCCATCGATCCTACCCAGGAGATGACGAAAATGAGCTCTGGGTAAATATTAATTTGGTTGGATAATGAGCAATCTGCCGATAATTTTGATATTGTATTTGTTGTGGTTAATTGGTTACCTTTTGCTTCATGACACTGGGGCACACCGGACCTTCCCGGACCTTTTGGGAGGCTCAGGTTAGCTATGCGAGTTAAAGCGTTGACCTTAATCTCACATGGTAAACCTAGAGTGGGGAGTTCGATTCTCGCCTAAGCAAAGGAAATAATTTAGGGACGGAATTCGTTAAATAACATCCTAAGTCACACTCTGGCTAGAAAATGGTGGCAACCTGTAGATAACCCTTTTTAAGTTTTAAAAAGTGGACGTTAATAAATAATAATAATAAACAATATCAGGCACCAAAAATTTAAATCTGCCAACAACAATTATAAAAGAAGCACAGCAAAGGGGACTTCTTGATACTGCCAGAATTGTGCGAAAAATTTTAAATTCCCCATAACATGTCACAAACTCCATATCGGTTGGATTGTCCCCCGATATGGATTTTACTCCAGTTTTCACTGAGTATAAACCTCCCCCATAGTAACAATAATAATGATATTGTATTGTGATAAGGCATGCCATCATAATGATTAAGTGTTGTTGTAGGAAATAGAATGGAAATTCAATTTTCCTTTTAGGTGGTTGAATTTAAAAATAGAAGTCTAGCTAGAATTTGACTTGAAAATTAAGATCTAGGTTCTTGAATGCTCTTGTGGCATATGTTACTATAAATCACCACAGATGCCCACTCTATGTTAGTTCGCCAACGATACTAAAAAGTAATCTTGATTTCTCGAGATTTTAATGAATAGAATTAAAAAGAGTATGCATGCCTTAGTTTCATAACCCGTAAACTACTGAAAGAATTATTTTCAAAATATCATTTTATATATTTCTTCGTTTTATTAAAATTAAAGAATAAGTCACACTTATATGCCAGAAAAACTTGATTAATCGAAGGGAATAGCGACTTTTTTATACTTCACCCCCGTAACAGTTTATTCCTATTCAAAATGTTCGCAGACTCCTATACGAGTATTAATTTCAGGGATTTGCTGGTCCTGTAAAATCTCAGAATCGGCAGTTATGTCGTTGTGAATGGCATGTTTTGGAGTAACATTGCAGAAAGTATTAACACCGAAAAAAGCTAAATTACTACGGCAGTTTTTCTAAAAAATATTTTATCGCTAACCTTCATTAAGTAGAGGTTTTTTAAAAAACTGTTTCATATCTGGCATTGAATAGTAAATTTGATTATTAAAGTTAATTTATTGAAACGTTTTGTTAAGTAATGAATATAATATAGTTTGATAGTGATAGTTTTATATCTTGCATTTAGTCTTTTAAATTTAGGAATGACAGTAATAGCTGCTTTATTCATAATCAAAATGTTCGCAGACTCCAATATTAATTAACAGATTTTTGCTGGTCATATAAAATTTCAAAATTGGCAGTTATTTCGTTGTGAATAGCATGTTTTGGAGTAAAATAAAATAAAATTTCAAAATTGGCAGTTATTTCGTTGTGAGTGGCATGTTTTTGAGTAAAATAAAAAATAAAATAAAATTTCAAAATTGGCAGTTATTTCGTTGTGAATGGCATGTTTTGGAGTAAAATAAAAAATAAAATAAAATTTCAAAATTGGCAGTTATTTCGTTGTGAATGGCATGTTTTGGAGTAACATTGCAGAAAGTATTAACACTAAAGAAAGATAATTTAATAGGACAGTTTTGGGGAAATCAGGAACCTGAGACTTTTTATAAAATCGAACCCTAATAAAAATAAGTTTTCCAAGAAGTGTATGACCAGTAGACAAGTGCGGAAAACAGAAATATTCTTTCAAGCGAAGCGTGATTTATAATGACAAAAATTGAAATAATTTTTTTTAGATCTTGTTCTGTTTGAAAGCTCAAAGGAAACAGAACTAATTAGTCTCTATCAGAACCCGGAGAAAAGAGCAATTTGTTGACTGTCAATATCAAGACACAACACAGTTTGAAATATATCTGTTCTGATTTGTTGAGGATTAAACAGAGTCATCAGCTGGGGCGAAGCTATTTGACATTCTACATTTTTTGTGTGACATATTCCGTCTCAAGGATGTTTCAGTTATTATTAACACAGGAATGCCACCTTTATTCGGTATCAAGGTTGTCTTGATTTAATATATGCAAATATTTGTATACATTACAGCCTAAATGTATAATACTTTTGCTTTTGATAACCACAAACAAATCACGCTAGACATCTACGTGGCGAATAAATGTCATTTCCTGTTTATATAATACACCAATTACTTGATAGTTACAAATATTTATTAAGAAAATGTTTTTTGATATGAACGAAACGTATGTATTCCAGTAGATTCTGAAACATTTCTGTTTTCTTTTGCATTTCTGTTTTTGGTTTCCATCTCTGTTTTATGTTGCATTTTGTTGTTCGTGTTCAATTTCTGTTTTGTGTTGCATTTCTGTTTTTCGTGTTCAATTTCTGTTATGTAGTTTTATTTTCGTTTAAATTAATTTTGTTTCGTTTTTTTTTAAATTTTATACAGTTTTCCCCCGAGCAACATCGCCAAAATTGTGAAGCTCCAAATAAATAAATAAAAAATGTTTTTTCACACCATCCAGTGTAAATTAGTAGTTTACTATCACCAGACTCGTCATTTACGTATCTTTACCTTTAATTGTATTTAATAAGTTACATTTCTTTAGCTGGTAACTTGAATTATGTTATTAAATGTCATTTCATAAAATAAATTGAAATATTCTAGCAGGTTACGTTTGGCTTGTTCTGTATACTGTACGTTAAACACTTTTAAACCATGCCTGCAATAAAGTCAACTCTAGATATAACAATTTTTAATTGGATTTTATTACTTCTAAAGACGTAAAAAAGTTAGATAACGGAGGTAATAAAAGAGATGGGCAAATTAAGTAAAAATGATATTTAATTAAAAATAATAGTGCTGTAAAAAGAAGATTCAATGAAAAAGAAAATTATGCAGCCAGCAGTAATTCTGAACTTCCTTGAAGAAATAAAATTTTAATTTTTAACTAATGAGAAATTTTAAAAAAAAATCTTGTTCTGTCAAACTTAGAATTCTAATAACATTCTTTGGCCTTCGTCTGGATTTGCTTTTGTACGGGTGACTGATGTTATCATGCAACTAAAATGATAAATTGAAAGTGTTACTGAACAATATTGATTCATAGATTGCATTGATGTGATTAGCTTCAGCCAAGCACCTCAAATATGAATTGCAGGTTGATAAGAGTAAATTATAAAATATTATTACCTCACTATGTCGTAGTACCTTTTATTTTATTGAGTGGTACCAAGATTCGAGATTCTGAATTCCTGCCAACCCCCTTCTTTAAACTCCCTTTCCCCACCCCTAGGGCTACTCCGATTTCAGCCATTAAAGAATATGAACTATAGTGTTGCATGGAGTGATTAGATTACAGGTATGGTATAGATCAAATAAACAGTTTCGAGTTAAGGACTTAAAATCATAATTGATGACGTCATCACACCACGTATTTGCATGTATCTCATCTAACAACGGTTGAAACAATATTTGGTATTTACGGTTCAAATAAAGTGGTTCATATTATAAAAACTTATTCCTAATATGATATGAGTAGGAGTGGGGGATTACTAAGACTGAAAATTAAAATTTGAATGATTTTAGGGAATATGATTGGAGGAAATTGGAAATTAACAATCACATGCGTAGTTAAAACATTACTCCTAAAAAGACTTAAAGAGGATAGTGTTTCTATTCTATTTATCGTCTGCTACTTGTATGTCTGTAAATTAAAAGAGCTTTCGCTGGGGATCGTTAACATATTAAGTATGTAGAATTATGGTAGTTGATGAAAATACTAGGATTTAATTCAGGATGATTAAAATGTCATTAAAGAAGATTATCTTGAATCCTAAAAGTATTTGAATCTAGTAGGGGAGAGTAGGGTAAAAGCGGGTATTCGGGAGCAAAGCGGGTACCTCCTCTTAGCCGTTGTGTGTACTGCAGTCGGGCTGATAACGGAGGAACTGCAATCCACCTTTGAAGAAAAAGTAGCGGCCATTAATCCAACTCGTTAGTCGTGCTAGTTTTGTGGCAGTGACATTAATTCAATTTTCGTCGAACCTGTTTATGATTTTGGTGGAAAAGGTTTTTGATTGTGCTGCGCTCCTATTCCAATTAGAATACAGGCAAGTAGTTCTCTTTGTACAAGTTTTAATTACCTTTATTATAGCACTAAGTAAACATCTTTAGTGTTTAGTAAGTACTTATTTGCCTTATAACTAAAACACATGATTCAAAATTAGAAAAAGACAATTAACGTTTTCTCAGAGTATGGCCATTCTCGATGCCTTGAGAAAACAAGTCGTATAATGAGTCAACATGAGTTAACTTGACAGTCGTTGTGGATAGGATTTGACTGAATAAAAAAGTTCCTACCAAGCAGATAGGAAGCTGATTTAACGAGATATGATAATATAAATCATAATACCATTGCAAGACTGAAATAAAAAGTTCACTAACTATGTAGATTTATGATTACTTTGTATTATTTATTAACTATGTAGATCTATGATTATTAATTACTCAACAATCTCAATACACCCAAACAAACTTATTATACGAAGACATAGTGAGACATATACGCCACCGAATCCAAAGCAAATGGCAATCAGAATGGATGGAAGTAAAGAACCACCTCCGGAGTATGAAAAGTACTATTAAGGAGTGGCCATCGAACCATAGGAGTACTAGACGGGAGGAAGTAGTTCTTGCCAGACTCAGGATCGGCCTCACATAGACACTTAATGACAAGGACTGATAACCCTATATGCAAATAATGCAATAAACACCTAACGATAAAACACATACTGACTGCATCCAACGAGAAAACCTTCACATACCCCACAATATGACAGAACTATTAACTGACTGGAGCCAATATATTCCACAAATACTAACATATCTAAAACACATCAACATTTACAAAAACATATAATACAAAATAGAATAGGTCTACAGCATGCCTAAAAAGATTAAAAAGGGTTAACTTTTATTATATTCTTTGGACAAGGCACGGATATGTGAAATAATCAGATATTAAAGAAATATTTTCCATAATATAAAAGTACAAAAAAAGGTAAGCACATGAATGAGTAAATATATCATCCTAATAATGCAAATCACCCATCGCTATGGGGTACAAAACTAAATAAAAAAAATAATAATATAAATGTACTAGTATATAGGAATAACATATATTTTTTTTTATTATAACCATTTTAAGTTATTGTCCTTATTAATAGCCTAATGTTTATTTATGTTCGTCTATGTTTGTTTATCTAATGTTTTTTTTTGTTTTTTATGTCTTATTTTTATTAATTGTCTTTATTACTAGCATACAATGATTATTTCTTGTATTTAATTTTTTATTTGCTATTTCAGTTTTTGTTATTTTTCTATAATTTTGTTTTCATTTTACATTGTGAAACTTTGAGCCAAATCACCAAGATGCGGGTGCTCCTGCATAAATAAATAAAATAAAAAAGATTTATGACAATTTAGAATTACTTAAACTACGAATTATCAAAACTAGAAAAGGATGTTTCGAGTTTTTTTTTCTTTTCTAATCTAGAAGGGACTGAACCTCTTATTAGTTTGTTTCTCCATAAGTAGTTAGTTGTACAGTGCCCTCTGTGGCCATTGCGGTAAAGGCACTTAAAAACTTATAGCCGCAGAAGATTCACTCTGACGTAATCCGAGGCCAAACTGCGGCTTCCACTAATTTCATCATCCTGAATTCTCAAGTTCATTGTCCTAATCAATTCTACTCCTGTTCTTACCCGTGTTACAAAAAAATTGTATTTATTTTTTTTATGCAAAATAATTCAAAGTAATAGGATGATGTCACTTATTGAGTTGAATTAAAAAGTAATAACCACTCTACCAATAAAAAAACCTAAAAACCTCCAAAAAATGAAATTTATGTACAATGTGATTAAAATGATTTAATTTATGTGAATAATGTTTAAGTGTATATAACGCACATGTACAGTTTTTAGGATTAAAAAACAATATTAGATTTTCACAAAGATTAATTAAAGGGACGTTGAGGGACAACTTCAGCATTAGGTGAGCATTCATGAAAAAACCCCATTAATTCTTATAATAAGTTAGACCTTTATTAACAGTAGTGTTAAATTTGTATAAAAGTTCATACACATATGAAAAAAATTGTCTATTCAGAACATGTTACAAATATAAAAGTAATTAATACAAAAATAATCAAAGATCAATTAAAAATATACGACTACTATAAAAGATGTAACGTTTAGAACTGGAGTCCACAAAGTATACTATAGTAAGCATAGTAGTAATAAAAAATAGTACACTTTAACTTGTAAAAACGAAAGCATAAAGAGCGTCGTCAACACACCTGATTCTAAGGGACAATATATATGTATCTGCAAAAGTAACTAAGTTCACAAGTATTCTTCTTCTCGTAATGTGTCAGAGTCGTTGCCAGAGTGAGCCATATTCCGGATAGGTTTGATATTCATTTTCACAAGAAATAGAGTACACTTAACTTCAGTGCCCTCGATAATTGAAGTCTTCTTACTCTCATTAGCTGCATACAAGCCTAAAAGAATATTTCAGACACGTATTGAACGGTGTCCCAACCTCATTTGCAGCAGATAGTCCAAATATAAAGCCATGGAAAATCAAAGTGAAATTTTTTTTGTATATTTTAGGTCTGAAACAAACTCCAACCATATGATATACTTCGGTGTACTTGTTTAGTTTTAATCTTCTGCAATATAAAAGTTGCTTTTTAGTAACGATGAAGAAAATCTATATGCCTTTGTTCTGGACTGCTACTCAGTTTAGCAATATGGATATTGACATTATTTTTAGTAACTTTTTACTTTTATTATTATTATTTTATATCTAAACTCATGGCAAAAAATTCTTATCTGACAAAAAAGGAT
This sequence comes from Riptortus pedestris, assembly GCA_019009955.1. Taxonomy (NCBI): domain Eukaryota; kingdom Metazoa; phylum Arthropoda; class Insecta; order Hemiptera; family Alydidae; genus Riptortus; species Riptortus pedestris. The sequence goes on from CM032229.1 coordinate 69,287,409, forward strand.
CTTTAGAAATTGCCTGGCACTGATCTGGGTAAAGAAGAGTTAGAAATGTTGGTGTTAGCCTAATTAAGGTTTCCTTCTAAAAATTGGTAAATATTCGATGAACTGATGTTGGGTTTTTTCATCAGCACTAAACTTTTCTTCCGAAAATCCTCAAAAAAGTTTCCATATAATTATTAATTTCTTAATAATCGTAATTCATATAATTTTTACTTACTTTCATATAATACTAATAATGTTGACAAAGCTCTTATCTTAAATTTATTATCTTCATTTGTGATACCATTGGAAATTATGTTAGTAAATTCATTTGAAATGACAGGTTAATTATTCAATGATATTTGGTGGGGTCGGGATTAATGTAATTAATATTGTATTTTAGTAATTGTGCACATTTTTCTTCTCGGAACGGCTTGCGTTCATTCGAATACTCCAAGAATGTTTTCATACTTCCAGGCTGTTTTTCGTAGCAAAGTTCTCAATCAGTGAGTTTGTTCATTACTCTCACATTACATATATCGGATCTATCTCAATGTCTCTTCAGTGAATTGTTAATGGAATCTATTGAATCATTTGACATCCGGAGTCACTTGATACTTCTTGGAGGTTACATGAATCATAGCTGAGTAATTTGGCTTTCGAGCCATTGCTCCTGTTGTATGGTAATCTTGAAGGTCAGCTATCAGCTCATTCTTATCAGAACTAAGAGAAATATGTTTTAAATGATAAGTATTGAATAACATCGAATTAACGGTGGTGTAATGTGTTTGTTCGCATTGAGATATAAACGCTAAACTGGTTATCACAGACTGTGATTTTTAATATAAATAGTTCACCGAATGAAGTGCGCAAATCCTTCTGTTGATTAACATAATTTTTTTTTTTAAAGAATATAATGCGAAGCAGAATAACATGTGCTTGGCTGGTCATCTATCCTCTAAAGCATTAAATAATTTTACATGCTTTGATAATTTCATACGGGGCCTTTCAAACGAATGTAATGTGAATAATACGGTTGTAAGCATAATAAAGGATTTTATTCCACGCGAAAAAAGAACATGAGCTTGGAAAGAATATAATGTATGTAAATTCATTTTTCGCTTCTCATTTTCTCTGTGATATTATGTACGGTAGTATGAATTTAAATATCAAACTATTCTATTTACCCATTAAACCTAAGTAACATGGTGCTTCTTGGACAGAAAATAATAAAGTTATTCAGATAAAGAGAATTGGATTTCCGTCCGTTTGAGTTGAATATAGTTTATTTTATGTGGAAGAAACAACCGTTTGTTGCGGAGAGTTGGTCATTTGGAGTGTTGGGTCCCCTACATATTGTAATTCCAATAAGACTACTCTTCTTGAGTCTGGGTTAGTGTGGTTTTACAGTAAGTTATTCATTTTACTGGCTTCGTTACGCAATTTAATCTCCTTATGGATGCTTTGCACTAAGAATGGGGTGTCGCTCATGGTAGAAAACTAAAAAAATGCAAATATCTCGGTTAATAATCAAGATTTTTTCACTGACGCATAATAAAGGGGATAATTCGAAGTTCCCCCCTCTACTCCCCTTCCTGTGGTCGGATTACAGCCATTAACCAACTTGATCCTTAGTTTTACATAAAGAGTTTAAATATCGAGTTTGGTTACCGCCGAATAGGCGTTTTTGAAATCGTTCTAGGAGCTGTTCTAATTCACCTAGAAATATTAGAGTGGTGCAGTTTTGCTCCTTTATCATGGGCTTTCATATGGCATGTAACACACTATAGGTTAATAAAAGAAGTATTAATAGTGGAGGTGTTTGGCCTTTTTGATCCTTCCGTTGATGATAGACCTCCACCAGCCAGCCCAAATCCAGACTATAGGTTATAATAAAAACAGTTTTCAAAGCTTCAAATAAAAATTTTGATTTTCATTAATTTGAAAAGTGCGCAAAACATTTGTTCAAAAAACTCCTAGGTATATCTTGTAACTTATATTTGGAATTTGGCAAAGTTTGAAAATGGGCATATAATGGGTTCATAAGTAAAAATGATTTTAAATCTAGGTTGTTTTACGAAATCAGGAAAATGTTTGTTTTGAATTTTGAAAAAAAAAATCGTTTTATTATAACGTACAATAGTATGTTGCGTTTCATGTGAGAGGCAAAGGCTAACACAGTAAATTGACACCACTCTCAACTTCGTTGCTGAATTAACACAACTTCTAGAGCGATTTCAAAACAGCCTGTCCTGGGTATTTGGTTTTCTTTTTCAAAACTTCACGTAGTCCGTCAATCATTTGAGATAAAGAATTGAAATTTGACATTTTTATTATCCTCAGTATCTACTTTCTACCATTATATAAAACTTTAGGAAATTCTAAAAAGGTCAGCTAAAATGTTAACTTAAAGTTTGTTGAACTGGTAAGTTCAATTCCAAATAATACTTTAAATTTACTAACTTATATTAAGCTTCTAGTAGAATTAAGCACATCTTGATTTCTAGTTCGCCCTAATGGAGTATGACAACTCCAACCAAGTTCTCTGTACTAACAAGGATTTCTACTAAGGTTCTATAGAAATTGTACTTAGACTTCGAGTCACTGAGAGCTTATTCGAGTTTCCGGGGGCACGTGGAACTCATGACTTCCCTCTGTGCTCAGGAATTCACAAGAGATAAACAATGAATAGTATGTATGTATATATATATATATATATATATATATATATATATATATATATATATATATATGCATACTATATATATATATATATATAAAAGTTAATCTGCCGTCTATTAAAAACATTTTGTTATTGTAAATATTACAGCAATAATATGGTAAAATAAGGACTTTTAATTTTTGTTTATTTTTAATAGCGTTATTAATTTATTTATTGATTAGTTAATTTTACAATCTGATTCCAACACTGTACTGTCTCCGACTCTCCTTCCGGAAATATTTTTTTTACATTTTACTAAGTTGCAATGTGCAGTGTTGTTTATTCAGTTTGTAAGTAGTCTTTAGTATTAAAATTAGTCAAATTTTTTAATATAATAATATTTTAGTAAAAAAATTACAAATAAACAAATAATAATTATAAATAATTAAGTATATTATGGTTTATATATTTGTAATATCGTCGGTCTAGGCAAAGGAAATAAATTGTATCGAAACGCCGCATAAATGAGTCTTGTCTATGGGTGAATTATTAGTGATTGTACTCTTATTACTGTGGATTTGATTTCTTAGAAATGCTTATTTTTTTTGGAACATAAGTGGCCTAACATCATCCTTCCATTAAGTAAATAAAACATTAAATCAAAAACAATGTTTATTTTTTTTTCATTCTCACATAAAAGATAGAAACCTTGTGAAATGAGTTTAACTATCATTCATATTATTATTTTATTTTTTGTCTGATTATTTTGGTAAGTATTACAAAAATTAAAGAACGTATTATTTTAAAAATGAGGAATAAGTAATTAATGAATAATAATAAAAAGAAGGACATAGCCGCTTTGTCCTCAGCTTTTGGTCATCAGATTAAGTGTAATGGGCGGAAAATAGCTGAAATTTGCAGTAGTGAATCTATTTGCATATATGAATACACTCATGTGCGGTGGCTGTGATCGTGGCATAATGAACCAATCAGGGGCTCTTACATATTTCTGCATCAAAGAGAATTTATTCCTCAGGGTCAGGAAGCTAAAATGACTTTTCTATCCATAACCTGTATACTGATGTTCCAATCACGAAAACTCTCACAAACCCCAAAATCACAACTAAAACACACACGAAATGCTCTAAGAACTTTTATTTCTCAAGTACTATTTAGAGTTTTCAATCTTTGATTTCATATTTTGTGAATGATAAATGAAACATGGACATTAGCATGTGCAAGAAACACAAAGACACACACATATACTTAAAACAGCCAGATAACAATATCCAATGCTATAATCTCCTATTCAATTAAAAAAACAAGAAAAAAGAATCTGTACGAATTTTGTTTTTTGGTCAATAACGTACTTTGAAAACCTCCACGAACCAACTTACGAAATGTAAAATTTTCTGACATGACCGTATTAGATTTATAAAAAAAAAAAACGCTTCAAAATGGGGGGCAATTTTTTTTTTTTTCTTTCTTTTTTCAAAACCGCATTCGTCACTTAAAATACATGCAATACTTCCTAGGAAGCCGCTAACTCCATGATATATGTTCAGCTATCGAGCTTAGAGTTTGTACTCTGGTAAGTTTCTCCATGCTCCATAACTATTGGAGTAAAGAACAAACTCTTTTCGGCCAGTTATTCCATTACAATATGGTCGTATATGCTCTATTTCCACCTCCTGGCCTCATCGAAATCAACGTGGCAAATAATTTGATTTTTTCTAAAAGGTATAAATGTGAATGGCATTTTAATATTTTTTGTAGAATTTCATAATTATAACTGTCAGCTTCGAATGAATAATATAATAATTATATTATTTGAGGGGAAAATTTTCTTTCTGAAGTGAGTGGGTGGGATAGATTTGGTGCCTAGAATGATCATTTCTATGCAATCCTGAAATACTGCTGTGTATTACGGGATGAGAGTAAGAATACGTCCCCTCACTATGGAGCCAAAGTAATACATTCCTTTAAATTTAATAATACTGAGACATATTTTTAACCAAATTTAACTGCACACGAAAACGAAACTTCCTGTTCCTATTACTATCCACTGGAGAAAACAAACCCTTCTCTTTTACTATGATTCTAGATATTTTATAATAAGGTGGCTTTACTAACGATTCTATTTTATTTTCTATAACGACAAGAAGCAGTGCGATACACCTAAAAAAAAAAATTATAATAATATTACAGAATCAAATTTTCATCATACATTATTGGATCCGAAAAAGAGGAGGTTTGGAGAACGCTAAAAATATCTCCATTACTATGAGTAGAATCGAAAAATGTTGGAACAAGTCTTCTTAAACTTCTTTCAACTCAATTATTTTATTGTACTTCCTCTATTGTTTCTGATATGTCATACCAGCACGAGGAAAATCTGCTTAGTTTATGCAGCCCGTGAATGACCGACTTTTAAAATTGAAGCATGTATGAATATTACATCTAGACTGAATTTATAACATTTTGCGATGTGACTTTTCATAATATTTCGAATTTTTTATTTTACTATCTTTGACTCACCCACACAACGCCTAGTACGATTTCAGCCATTAACGAACACCATCTTCAGTTTTACCTGAATCGCTAGATATATACGCATATCTATATTTGAACCAATCATAGGCTCCTGTAGCTTGAATTTTTGTTGCCATGCCTATGGGCCAAATGGCTTTTCCTATCTCACATAGTAAAGTTTCAAAACCGAAACAATACCTTGTATTTATACATGCAGTATTGACTATCTGCTAATGCAAGATGAGTTAGAGTGGAGGGGGGTTTCCTAAAAATGCCAAAATGTGTTCTAGAGTAAACAATAATGTCATATTATTATAAATCTTCATAGCTTTATTATTTAACATTTTATCGATTCAATCAACTATTTTATATATATATGTACTAGCTCAGATACCCGGCTTCGCCCGGGAATTGATTTAGGCTGAATGGTGATAGTATTTTTTTTGGCAAGGCTTTACATTGCAAGCTACATTTGTCCGTCCCAGTGTTTAGGGTTTATACCCGTTGTTGGCATTTGTTAATAATAGAATTAATTTTTTATGTAAGACTTCACTGTCCTTCATATTGTCATATTTCCCATCTCCTGTGCATTATACATAGATTTCAGTTATTAAAGACAAAATATTAACGTAGATTTGAATTAATATTTCCAGGTGAGGTACCGGATAGTTCAAATTGGAATGAATTGTTGAGCATATCAATATTTCTACACAAATTACTTGCTCCACACATTGTTCCTGGAGAAATGTATAAATCAAAAGCTGATCTAAATAACAAAGTAAACAACTTTTGTTTGTGCATGTTTGTCGAAAAAAAAAAGACAATGAAATTTCGCGAATTTTTATTTCAGGCCTCCCTTATAACCCCCACTCCCGTTCTAACCTAAACATAGCTTAGAATCATGGATGAATTAATGCTAATTGACATACCGAGTTTTATTAAGTTCGGTTCAATCGTTAGTGCCCAATAAAATAGTTGACTTTAGTTTATAGTGTATATCTCATTTATACTTTGTTAAAAGACAAAAATGATTATCACAAAATTTACTCAAAATAACAAAATAAACAACTTTTGTTATGTTCATATTTGCCGAAAAACGAATAGAAAACGAAATACCGCTATTTTAAATGCAGGCCTACCTTACTACCCCCACTCCTGCCAGTCCCTAGAAATGTTGGTAAGGCTTATTATAATGAAAGCGTTAGTGCTAATGCACATACAGACATATTTCCGTTGGGTCTTTTGTCCCAAATAAAATCACTTCCGCTATAGGTTTTAGCGTATATCTCGTTTATAATTCGGTATACGAAAAAAGTGTATATAACAAAAGTTACTCTAAATAACAAAATAAACAACTTTTGTTATGTTCATATTTGCCGAAAAACCAATAGAAAACTAAATATCGTTATTTTTAATTTCAGGCTTTCCTTATAACCCCCACTCCTGTTCGTCTCAGATAATATTAATATAACCTAAAGTCTAAGTTGGGTTAGTAGTAATATACATACTAAGTTTTATCAAATTCGGTTTAGCCGTTTATGCGCGAAGAGGTAACAAACAAACAAATAAACAAACAAACACGCACGAAAGAACCGAAATGCAGTTATGGTGTCTATGACATGTGAAACAAAAAGTTATTGTGAAAATTCACGAAAAAAATCAATGTACAGACAGAGGTTACAATTTTATTTATATATATATATATATATATATATATATATAGAGAGAGAGAGAGAGAGAGAGAGAGAGATAGATATGCAGCCTATATGGAAAGCTTTCTATGCCATATTCGTGTTCGTGGCTTACATACCTTTTGATTTATTTTCTTCATATTTGGGTTTAAATTAAGAATTAAATAGTTTTCTCATTAGCAAGTATTTTGGTTTAATTTTCATATTAAAGTATCAGAAGGATTCTCTGATTAGATTATAATATTGGTTTTGTTATAAAATTTCAATTAATTACATTGTAATTACAAAATGTGGCTTCATATTCTTCTTCAAGTTCTGCTTAACCTATGAGCAAATTTACAAAAGTAGGAAGTTGCAAGTTTGTCTCTGCTTTCAGGATGTTTATTTCCGTCAAATGACATATCATCGACATATAAACTAATGTAAATGGTAGATCTTACATTTAATTTTGTGGTAGCATCTGTGGTGGTCATGTGAACGATATGCTTATATTTAAATACTAAATATTATTAATGACATGATATTTTGCAAACCATTTTAAGCTGCTTCTAATCAATATTCATGTCTGCACATCACAGCCTCCCCCCTTTTTTATAATATTTGAGTCCACTATCTTTGGCCACCAGACGTCACCTGTGAGAGCATGGAAACATTTGAGTTATTAGAAGATATATGTGTAAGTTAATTCAGTGTTAATATTTCCATAAGATAAATGGGTATTCATTTCCTTATAAACTTTATACATCTAGAATTTAAGCTTTAAAGAATGTCTATTCTATGATTTTGTTTTAGATATAAATATTTACACATTACATATACATATGTAATATGCTACATATGACATAACATATTTATAAATAAATAACATATTTATAAATTGGCTACGTGAGAAGGGTACTTTGTTCGAGTCCGGTGTCTGCAGATTAATTAATGTAGTAATGTACTACACATAAAGGATTCTAAAAGATCCTTAAATTTGTCCTCCCAAATAAATGTCGATAAAATTAAAAATATTTTTATAGTTGGATTCCTTCCTAAAAATCATTAAATTGCCAATTTAATGTATATTTGGGGAGGTGACATTCAACTTGGCATCTCTTGGTAGAATTCATTGGAATTTGATGTTAAAAGATCTTAAAGTAGTTACACCATAGAATTGTGTGGAAGTAATGCTAGTTGGGGTAGAAAAACTGCGTGGAGTTAGTTATTGATTTAGATATTAAATGTAGGAACTATTTCCCTTCGAAGAACAAAAAAAAATGTTCTTACTGTGCTAAGTTTAATTATTTACACTTTGTCATTAAACTGCTTAAACATGCTGCTTCAAATGATTTAGCAAAGACTGGTCTGCATGAGGATATCTCGCACCGAATTTTGAGGCAGACTTTGAAGACAAATAGAGAATCAATTGGTGCTATAACAGAGCTCATGAAGGGCTTCGTTTTAGATACTGCAGGTGGGTCGCGTGAGGAGATGAATATTCTTTGAAAAGAATTGTGACAGAAAGTCGATCCCCAGTGCTAGAATCACGTTGTATGAATTTTCCATTAAAAATATATAACTAGGAAAATCATGGCCCCCAATATCCCTAATGGAGGGGTAAGGGTGTAAATTTAATGTGTGTTAGTGTGGTCAGCTGAAATAAATTGAAGAAGACTAATCTTTCAAGTGAACGTACTCGCGCAAATTACTTGTGCCGAGGAGCAAAACATTATCCTTAGAGAATAATAAAAAAGTGGTTTCAAAAATATTTGGAAAGTCTAAAGATAAAAGAAAAAATTTAGAACATGGTGACAACTAATATGGGAGCTGGAAAATCTAACGAGATTATTCCTCCTCTAAAAGATTAAATATGGAGACCGGACTAGACAGATTAATTAGAATCTAACCACAGACTGAACTGGAGCTAACATATATGACAGGAAGATATAATTGACCAACTGATAACTGTAGGTACAGTCCGTCGTTGTGGAAAGGAAAAATATATGGCTTATGACAGACAGATTAAACTTTATTATGGACTAAACAACGACTTAGAACAAATACGTGAATGACATATAAAACTGAAACGATATTAAGTTTATGTATATTGAGTGATGATAATGTAACTAGTTCCCAAATGGTATGTATAACCACTTTGGACTTCAGGATATGGATTGCTTTTGCAGAGGTATAGTCCTACGGTTTTTTAAATTAATATTATTATTTTAAATGGTAAATAAATAATTTTGATCTGTTAGTTTTTATTCACTTTTTCAAGTAATTGATGTACGGGAAGAGCCAATGAGGACAATATCACGCAAAACGTGTATCATACATGATGTGGAAGTTCATGGTGTCGTTTATGAAAGGAGGGACAGAGTATTTAGATATTTTCTAAGAGCTCTAATTCCATTTCTGAGTAATAAATAATAAAATAAATCGGAAGTTGTTGAGCATAAATTTTTTTGTAGCTTGTTCTTCAGTAAGGCAACATTGTAATAATTTATGAGAAAATGTGATAATGAGATAATACCGATCTTCTTTAACCATCAAGCGAAAGTAATAAAATGTTATTGATAACCATTTGCTTCAATGAGGAAAAGTAGCAGGAAAATGATTAATGTATGCAGTCATGATTATGAACATTAAAAAGGAAATATTTCTTTTACCGCTGTGTTGACAATAAGAAGAAAAATACAAAACCCAAAGCATACTTCTGATTTTCTCAATTTAGATAGAACCCCACTTAAATACTTGATTTGCTAGTGTGGTCCTTCAGTAATCAAATTTAACTGAGGCTTAGGCAATTTAAATCAGCAATCACTTGAACGTTTTTAACGATTATTGTTTGGCGTAATAATGAATTAGGATCTTTTGAAATAACCTGAATGCACATTTATGTGGAGCGTTTAATTATGAATTGTTATTTTTTTTTTTTAGATGAATTAATATAAATTTAAAATTTAATGTTAAAATAACCCTTTTACCCCACGTAAAAGGGAGAGATCGCCACGATGTACGTGGCAGTGAAAGTTTTCTTTTTTTTTATAATAAGAAGGGTGGAAGTTTTAAAGTACATACGTTTTTTCCTACTTGCCTAATTTCCTTAATGGGCCTTATAATTCCTGAAAAACATATTCAGTTATGTAATTTTATTCCTCCTTTTTCTTCATCAGTTTGTTCCCTTTACAGCCCACAAGATTCAACTTTTATTATTATTATTATTCTTTAATACTTTTGCCCTCTCTTCCCTTTTCCCTGTGAATAACATTTTTTTATTGCACATAAAGTCGGCGTTCATTTATTTCTAATCTTTTTACATTTTTTATGACGTAGAATACCTTCTATTAACCAGAAGATCCGGAAAATCTGCTGTTAAGATTGTAGTCATGATGTGATTTTCGATAAGCTCAGCTACCCATCGATGTTGCTTAGGAGATGAAGAAAATGAGGGTTGTTTATATATATATATATATATATATATATATATATATATATAAACACACTCAAGTGTATGTGTATATATTTATATCCACACACATTTGAATATATTCCTCAAGAGGCCACAGTGAATTCTATTGGAAACACATCCTAAGTGTCTGGATATTTATAAATTAAGTTATTTATTTACGTCCATTTTATGCTACTATGGCATATTGGGACGGATTATCTACAGGTTACCACCCTTTTGTAGCCAGGGATTTATTTAATGAGCCCTTCAGTAAATAAATTCCTATTGCCCAGGGCACTCGTCACTCTAGGTTTACCATATGAGATTGAAACCAACGCCTTAACTCACACGGCCAACCAAAGCCTCGGATATTTATAAGTGTTTCTTCTAACTTAATTGTCTTTTTATTTTGTTTTATACAACTTTTCTCTACCTCCGACAAACATTATGAAATTTTGATTAATTTATTTTTTAGTTTAGAATTGTCTGAAATATTAGAATTTCTATAGAGAGACTATTCTAAAATGTGCTCCTTCTCTTAAACGAGGAGCATTGATGGTGTCGGTTACACGTATTTCTAAACGATTTATATAACCCGAGCTGTTCAAACCTTCATGAATCCACTAGGAGACTACTATCCAGTTTCCCACCACATCAATATAGCGTACTATCACTCCAGTAGTCGCGCCCAGCTTTGCTACAAAAGTAGTAGCGCTGTATCTGTCAGATCGCATTTCAATCCCAGTAATAGTATAACCTTAAACTGCAACATTTGAAAGGAAATTAAAGTAAAATACGGTTACTTACGAATAAATTTATTTTATGACAAAACACATTAATTAAAATAAAAGAAATGATAGGAAACAAGTATAATATACATATATACAAAATCAGTCTTCTATATTGACAAAGCAGGCTTTTTTCTTTGTAGATTCATTACTTTTCTTTCTACTGAGTTTATATTTCCGAATTACCTTGTCTTTCTTTAATTTTTTCTTCTTCAAATGAATTCAGGTCTTCATCTCCTATTCCATATTCTGCAGGAGGAATGTGATGTACACCACCACTTTCTTCATCCACGTCTACCTCAAGTAATACTCTATGTATTTTCTCACATCTTCATCATTTGTAACTTCATAAAAAATGCTTGGGGAAGACATTTTTGTTCTGGATCAAATAAAATTAAAAATTTTAAATCACAAGTACAAATTAATAAATTTTGTATTAATTTAAAACAAAAGTGGTCGCGCTGTATATCCCAGATATTCTCCCTCCAGTTTAACAAAATAAATTTACTATCATTATTATTGCTATAAAATGTTTTAATTTACTTAGTTAATTTACTATTTAATTAACATAGTTAATGTATTGTTTAAGATCGATTTACAATGAAGGAAAATAATTATGAAATAAACACAAATACTTACAGGCGAGGTCTCGCTGTATTTAGGAGATCGATCGTAATCTGACGACTCTATGTTAAATGCTTGAAGGTCTGGCTAGACTCAGCACCCCCTTCTAGCAAGATAGGAAGCACGGCACCAGTCCCTTCCCAAAGGGTGTCTGGCAATAGAGTATGAAAGCTATCAGCGATCTCACAGATCAGGCGCGACTACTGGAGTGCTAATTTGTTCTTTTCCGAGATTCCGTCTGCTAATGATATGACTGTTGTTGTAGCCACGATCCCCTTGTCACCTCAGGAGTACCAGCACAGTCATAGATGCTTCAGCACAATTTTCTGTCTGGGCTGCTCTTCTTACAAATATCACAATTTGCACTCCTTTTTCTGTACTAGTCCACTCTTTATTTCCCCTTTTTATTTTTCACTTTCTCCCATGTTTCTCCTCTTTCAGCTCTTTTTAAACTTGGGAATACGATTTCACCAACTTTCTTCGAGCCTAGTCTTTTAAAAATAATGCATATACATTTTCTATTAAATAATAATAAAAGGGGTGTAGGAAAGTTTACTTTGTTTCGCTATACCATGAAATATATATCCGGGAAAAAATCCAAACATTTTTTTCTAAATTATAATGACTAATAACGCCCATGTTAAATTGAGAAAGTGAAGGAGGGTTTATAGTAAGCTGTAAGTGTCCTGTTGAGTTTGCCTGACCCATCTCTGTGGTTAGCTAGCCACCAGTCTCTCACAGCTGAGGCGGTTTATTCCACCAAAACCACAACGCAACACCTGTGGACCTTTCTGCCTAGACATTTTTTTAATTTCCTTTTTTGGTTTCAATTAAATATGATATGGAACAAAGTCTTGAAGGGCTAGTATTGCTTATAGACTATTTTTGTTTTTTCAGTTGGAATATACCACGTTTCAACATCCATTAAACACAGATTAGTATATATATATTAATACTAGCGGAGGCAACAGACGTTATCCTGCATAATATTTCAAGCGATTAGGATATTAAATTTAATAATATTATGTTCAAAACAATAGCTACTTTTAATAACACAAAAAACAACTTTTGTTATGTGCACGTTTTCCAAAAACAAATAGAAAATGAAATATCCTGAATTTTTTATTCAGACCTCCCTTATTACACTCACTCCCGTTCTAACCTAAAAAATTTAATATAGCTTATAATCATGGTAGAATTAATGCTGATTTCCATATAGAGTTTTGTAAGTTCGGTTCAGTCGTTAGAGCCCAATAAAATTGTTGGCTCCTACATTAATTTTTTAGTGTATATCTCGTTTATACTTTGTTATACGACAAAAGTGAATATAACAAAAGTTACTCTACCTTACAAAATAAACACCTTTTATCCTGTGCATATTTGCCGAAAAACCAATAGGAAACAAAATATTGATATTTTTAATTTTAGGCCTCCATTACGACCCCGACTCCTGCTCCATCTGCCGGGCTGATTTGTAAATCTGAACCATCCAGAAGCGTCCCCCAAACGCATGCAAAAAAATTCATTCCAATCGGTTTGAGAGGAGTTCAGTGACATACACAGTAGAATTATATATATATATATATATATATATATATATATATATATATATATATATATATATATATACTAGCTAAGGTGCCCGGCTTCGCCCGGGAATTCATTTTAGGCTGAATAAAGATGGTATTTTTTTGGCAAGGCTTTACTTTCCACAATATTTTGACATTTCCCCGTCATAGTTTTCATGGTGTATACCCGTCGTTGCTGTGGATTTTTTAATAATAAAATTTTTTGTTATTTAAAACTTCATTCTTCTAATATTATTATATTTCCCGTATCCTGTGGATGTAGGTTTCTTTATAACGTAATGAACTGTAAAATTCATAGTCGTCAAAAGTATTCTGTCTTCCAAACCTTGGATGAATTAAATTTCCTTTCACTTGATGCGGTCCAAAGCTTAATGGTGACAACTGTGTTAGATACATCATAACCGAAAAACAAATAGGAAATGAAATATTGCAAATTTTTATTTCTGACCTCCCTCATAACCCCCACTCCCATTTGAACCTATAAATTTTAATCTAGCTTATAATCTTGGAAGAATTAATGCTAATTCACATACCGAGTATTGTTAAATTCGATTCAACCGTTAGTGGCCAATGAAATAGTTGGCTCCCGCTTTAGTTTTTGGTGTATATATCGTTTATAATTTGTTATACGGCCCGGATGGCAAAAGTAATATAACAAAAGTTACTCTAAATAACAAAATAAACAGCTTTTGTTATGGTCATATTTGTCGAAAACCCAAAAGGAAACGAAATATCGCTATTTTTAATTTCTGGCTTCCCTTATAACCCCCACTCCTGCCCGTCCCTAGAAATGTTGGTATGGCTTGTTGTAATGAAAGCATTAGTGCTAATACATATACCGAGTTTTAATTATTTCGGTTGGGTCTTTTGTCCCAAATAAAATTGTTCACTTCCGCTATAGGTTTTAGCGTATATCTTGTTTATAATTCGGTATACGACAAAACTGTATATAACAAAAGATACTTTAAATAACAAAATAAACAACTTTTGTTATGTTCATATTTCCCAAAAAACCAATAGGAAACGAAATATCGCTATTTTTAATTTCAGGCCTCGCTTATAACCTCCACTCCTGTTCGTCTCAGAGAATATTAGTATAGCCTAAAGTCTAAGTTGGGCTAGTAGTAATAAACATACCAAGTTTCATAAAATTCGGTTCGGCCGTTTATGCGTGAAAAGGTAACAAAAAAACAAACAAACATACACGTAGAAACAAAATGCAGTTAGCTCAGATACCCGGCTTCGCCCGGGAATTGATTTGAGGCTGAATGGTGATGGTTTTTTTATGGCAAGGCTTTACTTTGCACAATATTTTGACATTTACCCGTCCCAGTGTTTAGGGTTAATACCCGTTGTTGGCATTTGTTAATAATAAAATTAATTTTTTATGTAAGTCTTTACTGTCCTCCAAATTGTCATATTTCCCGTCTCCTGTGCATTATGCATAGATTTCAGCTATTAAGGACAAAATATTAATAATGATTTGAATTAATTTTTCCAGCTGAGGTACCTGATAGTTCAAATAGGAATGAATTGTTGAGCATATCAATATTTCTAAGCAAATTACTTGCACCACACATTGTTCCTGGAGAAATATATAAAACAAAAGTTAATCTAAATAACAAAGTAATCAACTTTTGTTATGTGCATGTTTGTCGAAAAACAAATAAACAATGAAATATCGCGAATTTTTATTTCAGGCCTCCCTTATAACCCCCACTCCCGTTCTAACCTAAACATTTTAATATAGCTTATAATCATGGAAGAATTAATGCTAATTCACATACCGAGTTTTGTTAAGTTCGGTTCAATCGTTAGCGCCCAATAAAATAGTCGACTCCCGCTTTAGTTTATAGTGTGTATCTCGTTTATACTTTGTTAAAAGACAAAAATGAATATCACAAAAGTTACTATAAATAAGAAAATAAACAACTTTTGTTATGTTCATATTTGCCGAAAAACCAATAGGAAACGAAATATCCCTATTTTTAATTTCTGGCTTCCCTTATAACCCCCACTCCTATTCATCTCAGAGGATATTAGTATAGCCTAAAGTCTAAGTTGGGTTAGTAGTAATATACATACCAAGTTTCATAAAATTCGGTTCAGCCGTTTATGCGTGAAAAGGTAACAAACAAACAAACAAACAGACACGAAAGAAACAAAATGCAGTTATGGTGTATATGACATGTGAAACGAAAAGTTATCGTGAAATTTCGCGAAAAAAATCAATGTACAGACAGAGGTTACAATTTTATATATATATATATATATAGATAAAGATTACGAAGCATTTTCTAGAAAAATAAATAAACCTAAACAGGTTAGTGTTCTTTCTAATACACCACATTGATGGTTAAGTATTTAATAATTTTTTGTTTGAAGGAAAAAGATTTCGTACCTGCTGCAAGTCAAACATAAGTATCCTGGATATTTTATCCTTAACTCTATCAAACACTCCGAACACAACGAGATTAATTGTTTCTTGACTCAAATAAGACATAAATAAATTATTAGTTATTCTCTAACAGCTAATAAAAATCAATAAAATGAGCTATTACACTTGGTATTTAGAGAGTTAGATTTCCATAAGAGTTTTTCATGCAGATATTTATTTACCAGTTCGATTGTCAACTTGTACTACCCTTATTTCTATCAATTATAATTGCTTAGAAAAAAGTGTTTATACTTTCAGAAAAGAGAGATACAAAAATAATGCTTTTAAATATATTTTAACGTTTTTTCTTATAAGTATATTAATAAACCTTCTAAAAATATTGGATCCCTCTTGACATTTTCCTAGAACACTGTAAGTCGATACATTAGTTGATTGTGGATGCCAATATACATTAGTTAAATTTTCAATATTGTTGGAGAGGTAATGCAATCGTTCTTTAATTAATGTAATTGAATGTCAGGGTCGAATGATACCAATCACTCTAAGTACTTCTGACTGGGTGGAATTCTACTGGTTTGAATACGAAGACTGATGTATGGAGTTGGTCTAACTTTTATAAACATACGTGGGAGTGAGTTCAGAATACTCGCAGTAGATGATAAGAAGTTTACAACTCAATTTCTTTAATTTATTATGACTATTGAAATAATATGGTCTAATTTGTTATTAAAAGGTAATGTTAGAGTTGTCGGTTCAATTCCCGTGAGAGGATTGACCATGTATTGGAGCTCGCGAAATTAAATGGCTATTCCTACCCTGAATAGAAAATGATCATCTCTAAGCTTTGAACCGGTGAAGTATCATATACGCTTGGTATATTATTTCACGCATTAAACTGATGAAATCTCTGTAAAAGTACCAATTTTAACACCATGGTGTTCCCAGAATTCACTTTATTTCAGAGTAATTATTGAAAGGTCACTGCGGCCAATAGCCAAATCGAAGATAAATCTTTTTGACTGGGATACTACGTGAGGAATAACACAAAGTACACTTAGGGGTGGATTCGAAGATTTTAATTTTGCTTAAGGTTCAAATTATTGACCATTACTGCGTAAATTGACGCCTGACCCCACTGACTAAGCTAACCATTCAATTAAAACCTTGTCTATTCTACTGAATTAAATTTCACGGCTAAAAATGAAAGCCTTCCTTCACAAATATTTATTCTAAGCCGCAGAGCATTTTCAGAGAACTCGCATTCATCAATGCCCTGTTGATAAAGGTAACTATTAGAGAAACTCATACTCGATTTGTAAGTAGTCCAAAATATGTACATATAGAACAATAATTAAATTCAGAGACTCTAAAAATAGATATGGGGTCCAAATATATAATTACAGGTAATCTATATAGTAGATCTAAAAACACAAAATGTTACATAAATAGTGAAACATTTAAAATAAATAATCATTAAAAATCTAGAGAAATAGTGATGAACATTCTAAAAATACAACTAACAAACACTGGAGGAACTACGGGGAAATTATATAACTTCTATCGGGGATTAATAGAGAAACGAGACAATGACTATCACATGAGGATTGTCCGGCCTCAGTGAAGGGAAGTCGTTTTTTATATATTTTTCCAAAAAACACTTTCATAAATGAATGTACAATATTAGGAGTGCTGAAGTAAGAGATACTATATGGCAAAAAAAAAAATAGTTCAGGAATGGTTATCAAGGCGCAGGACAATTACAATAGATAAATACATTGACTGCTCACAATGGCTACACCCGGCACTATTTGCGAAAGTAACTTCACATTTGGACGAGCCATGGACTGAAAACACTATGACATCCCACATATTTACTGACGGAAGCAAAACTGACAATAACACACCTGGAGCAGCATTAATTGTCGAGACCGTAAGTGGACATGTTCTAAAATACAAATACCGACTTGATGCTAGATGCTCTAATAATCAAGCAGAGAAATACGCTGTTTTAAAAGCTACCGAATATATTATAAAATCGTCATATAACCTACACAAATATATGACCATACACACAGACAAAACGACTCTCATTTACTCAATACGCAACCCTACTATACACGACCCGATCACAGAAAACATTAGACAACATATTCTAGAAATTACACACTTAAACCTACACATACATATAGAATGGGTAAAAGCCCACTCAGGAAATATTGGAAACGAACAAGCCGACACGTTAGCAAAGGAAGCAGCCCAGGATACCAACATAAACCCAGAATTTGCCCTCGTGCCATTCTCATACATTAAAAAAGACTTACGTACCGACACAATACAAAAGTGGAACAGAGAATGGACGACATGTAACAAATCTTACAGTTTACATCAATACATACCAAATATAACTCACAACAACTACAACACAATTAAGAGTCACCATCACAAATGCACACAATTTCTATCGGAACATGGACAGACAGGACATTATTTAACAAGATTTAAAATTCAAGACAATGACAAATGTACGTGCGACTTACAGACAACACAAACGTTTTTACATATACTTTATGACTGCACAACATTTAGTCAAAATAGATCAAATTTAATAATGAACATAATTTTAAAAGGAGGTAATTGGCCAGAACCCTCAGAACTCATATTATATTTAACAAATATAATAAAGAATTTATAAAGTTTATCAAAAGTATAGATATGGATGTAGCAAAAATTCATTAGAATGTAAAGTTGATTGTGAGAAATGGGAATTATAATTCAATATATTTACCTTACATAGACTCGCAACTTAAACATCGTTGAGTTTAAGTTTAATTTCAATTGATATGCTTTTGTTCTTATTGTATTTATTTATTTACTTTTCATTTCATTTATTATTTCTGTTTGTAATTACCATACTTATTTTAATATTGTATTTTATTTTTATTTTTTATTTTTTTTATTTTTATTTCATTTTTTTTAATTTTATTTCTAGAACATTTGAATAGACAGTTGATAAACAAATATTTATTGTAAAATAATGATGTATTTAAACATAATAATACATGTAATATGCCATGTGGCAATGGAACATGTATTCGAATAAATAACTCCTCACAGGGTTACTATAAGAAAAAAAAAAAAATAGGCGCAGGAAAATTTAATGAACATGAAGCACGCGAAGAGAGGAAATTATACTGACCAGACTACGCATTGGCCTTTCCTTACTGACCACAGGACACTTAATAGCAAATAAGGAAGGTGTGTCATTGCTTGCCATTAAGTGTATGCATGTTTACTTGTAGATAAGGCTACGAAACTTTGACGGTATATCACATATTGACCGTGTCGACTGTATTCATGCATATTCCACATGTATAGTAATTAAATAGACATAAGCATTGCACATTACACATCTGAAAACATTAATATATACAACATACAATGGTCTACAATTTCTTTACACTACTCTCCGTTTTTCTATTACATTAGCAGGGTTTATACATTTTTATTTTTTATTATTTTATTTTTTTTGTTTTGCATATAAGCATATAGACATTAAAACCCATTTTCCCCAGCGACACAATTGAATGTACCGAAAAAAAATAACCTATTCAAAACTCATACCTTTAAAAATATAGCCCAACTTCCTAGTCATCTCAAGTTTCCATGGGAAAAATATAGCCTTAAAAGCCACTTTCTTTACCCACAACAGTGAAGTTTAGATCTAAAGGCTTTGTATAATGTTATGTTACTATCAAAGAGATGGGAACATATTTCCCATGCTGCTCAGGCACAAATTGATCTAAATTGTATACTTTGTACAGTCACAATGCAGAAGATCAAGGGATATATCTTCTAAAGTGAGAGATAATGAATGCTCATATCACATCCTATTTTTTTAATACTGTTTCCAAAATTTGAACAAGTATAACCATAGCTAGAGTGCAAACGTAAGAATTAATTAATTTAGGTCCCAGAAATCGATATCGTCCGTAAATAAATTATCAACGAAGAGAGATAGGAGCCCCACATCCTCACGCCATCTTTCTGCCCATAAATCATCCCTTCGTATTGGAAATAGCTTGATGGCAGATCAGCGTCAAAAAGTCGTATCAGCTCATCGCTAAGCTAACCTTCAATTTGTTTTTCTTTCTAGTTCCGTTGAATCGATGGTAGACACGCTAATGGACAATATGGTTCCAAGCTCACAAACGTGCTAAACCATCCGTAATCAAACCTAAAGGTAACTGCAGTGTCTAATTCTACAATAACAGTTTCCTTTTAGCAGATTTCCCTTAAGGGAAATCAGCTATTGAGGTCGTACTCATGACGCGGGTTTCGAAAAATTTCTTCAAATGTCCATCGATCCTACCCAGGAGATAACGAAACTGAGGTCCGTTCAAAATTATATATATATATATATATATATATATATATATATATATATATATATATATATATGTCTGATACCGCTCTAGCGGTAACAAGTTTTGTTTGATCGTTACCAAACTCGATTTTTAAACGTTTTATGTAAAACTAAAGATCGAGTTCGTTATTGACTGAAATCGGACCAGTGGGAGGGGGGATTTAGAGGGGAGGATTTTCGAAAATCCGAAATATCTCCATTACTATACGTCGGATCGAAAAAGTTTATAAAATCAATCTTATTGCAAATTAAATTTACTATAAATAATGTTATATACATTTATTCTGTATCTTGAATATTAACCGAGATATTTACATTTTTATTAAATTGACTGCTAACGGACGAGAGTGACTTTCCAGCCAAAAGCTCGTTCGGCCGTTTCCTTGATTGCTCGGCTCTCGTGAAATTTCTCTATTGTAAACCTTCACGTGGGAAATCTGCTTAGTTTACTCAGCCCCTGCGTGATGGACTTTTATTGCTATTTTTTATAGTTTACAGTAATATTACATGCACAGTAAAGATATAAACTAAAGGGTTTTTATTTTGGCGTTGATCATCATTAGTTCACTGTTTAT
This sequence comes from Riptortus pedestris, assembly GCA_019009955.1. Taxonomy (NCBI): domain Eukaryota; kingdom Metazoa; phylum Arthropoda; class Insecta; order Hemiptera; family Alydidae; genus Riptortus; species Riptortus pedestris. Next base: position 69,308,100 of record CM032229.1, read on the forward strand.
TTGATTTGTCTTTTCGTAGTATTTTTTTTTATTGTTATGGGTGAGTAGGATTATTCAATTGAATGTGTAATAGGATTATACAGCAGTCCGTAATTGATATTGGTCTTGCGTCTTGACATTGATGTACTTGTAGATGAGACCCTTAGGTCGGGTGTACTAAGGTGGAGCCGAGGCGGTGTCAGCTGGCCGAACAGAGATCTGTCTTGTTTGTATCTAGTTACGAATGTCCTACGTTTCTCAACTAGTCTCTTGAGAAATTCTATAGCATTTTCTCTGGGATCAGATTTCGTGACTTGTAGCCCTATAGCTTTTTCTTTCACCTTATTATTCCTGTAAATCCTAGAAAACTTCATGAACATGTTTTGTGTATGTATTTCAGATCCCATTTATTAGAAACATATGTAATATTCCACTAAATAATATTATAAATCCAAAATAGAAAAAAAAAATGTACTGACATTATGTAAAACATATCTAGAAGAAGACTTGGCCAAGAAAGATCATAACGAGTGTGGTCCCGTCTTGTTATCCGTACATCTTGACACATTCAATGTCGTTTATAGACTTAAAAACCGGGAACAAAGTTAAGGAGGAGCAAGTTTCCTAGAAGAGTAGTGTTACGAGACATAAATGGTGCTAGAATTAAAAGAAATTTGTCGAAAGAGAAAAACATTTAAATTAAATCAGGCTTTCTTCTAAATGTGATAGTTATTTCAAATTTCTACCATTCCAACCATACTTTGCAAAAAAAAAAATATATATTACTACTATTATATATCTATTGAGCCATTGAATCTCTATTGTGTGGATTCAGGTATCCCCAGCTCCATGTTGGTTCTATCCTCATTAGTAAAGGTGTCCCACTCCAACTACCCCCACCAGGGTTCTCTTGAGGACCAATCAATACCTTTCTTTTCTTTACCTATTCATGAGGTCTCCCTTCCATTCTCCACTCTCCTGTGCCTCTTCCTTCTATTATTATTGCACATAACAACATTCCTTAAGCACCTTTTCACGTTCTATGACAACAAACAAACTGAGTGTACTGAAATATTGTGGCTTAGATATTGATCTTGGGAATTGACCAGTGGGAAATCATGATAAGAAGTTATGAAGTGACATTGGGAGTGTTAGGGTAAGGGCAATACTCTGGGGGAGGATAGCAACTAATAAACCCATTGACCTAAATCCCGCAAGTTGGGGTTCGCTCCCCCCTCAATTTTCCCGATACCTTCCACAGCTGTCTTCATCTCCCAGGAGCTTAGCTGCCGTCTAGAGATGAAATCCCATTCATTTTATATTGCAAGAGAGGTGTAGGAGGGACTGGGGAAATGACTAACTCATAAAATGGTTCGAAATATTTTTCAATCTGTAGAGCTATTGAAAATCTAAATCGCTGACAGTTTTATTAAATGGAAAAACTGAATCATCGAAATTCCCTGAATTCAATTTGTTCTATTCTTTCTTTACATTTAGTTAGTTCATTTCTATAATTACTTTTACTCTGACAAAAATTATAATAACCACAGTCCTTCTCAAACGATGTGTTATTATTAAATCAATGAAATAAAGCAGTAACCTTCATTATGATTGTCTACAATTGGTAGTAGGTTATACAGCTTCCTTGAATATAAGAAATTGCCTTTTTATCGCCCATATTTTCGTTTTTAAAGGTTTATGAACCTTTTGCTTTATAATTATCTATTTTTTAATCTATATCTCTAAATTTTAGTATATAATGTAGAAAAAGGTTATTCAAAATTATTCATATAAAGATTATTGACACAGTGCTTACTGTTAAGAAGGACAATTGATATCAGGATCAGTAAACATGGTAAAAACAACAAATTAATTCACTAGATAAAAAGCTATTCTATATCAAAAAATGGCAATTTGGAAGATTAGGAAAATTAGGGTTGAGAACTACTTCAATGCTTACACTGGAGGAGCTAGAGTGTAAATGTACACGGGAGGAAAAATAAATAATGTTTACGATAGAAGGGAGAAATAGTAGGTAGGTTTCTGGTTAGAGTCGTGTATTCTGAAATAAAGGAGTCGGCCAACTGCGGTTACGTCCTTGGAGCGACGGGAAGGCCGGGGGGGGGGGCTGGCATGTCGAAGCCTAGTCACTTCTTTCTTCTTATTAATGGTAATCACCTTCCCTCTTCACACAATCCAGCTCCTTTCGGCCAAGTTTAGTTGCTTCCTATATTTTACCTCATAAACCTCATGTTTAATTGTGGTTATGGTGGCTCGTGTGAGTTAACGCGTTAGCTCATAGTAAACCTAGAGTAGCGAGTTCGATTCCCGCCTGGCCTGAGGAATTTATTTAGAGACGGAATCCATTAAATAAAATCCCTAGTCCCACCCTGGCTTGAAAAGGGTGGTAACCTGTAGATAACCCGTCCCAATTAGCCTTAGTTGCAAAAAGTGGACGTTAATAAATAATTTAATTAAATTGTGGTTAAGTTGAGGCGTTCTTTCTTGATGTGTGCAGAATATTCAGTTACTCTAGTGATGTGCTCCTTTATCATTGCTTTTACCACCTCACCACTCTGCCTTACATAAGATGCATCACAACTGGAGCAATAGATCTTGTACACGCTAGATCAGTAAAGGACATCAACATGACTTTTAACACGTAATTCTTTCAGAGACTGCATCCAAATAAGAGATGGAGGCAAGAAAAATTCTTACCTTTAGCTGCTCTTGCTAGGTCTTGATAGAGTAAAATTTGTAAATATATGCCTTCAATAAATAATTATTCGAAAGATGACTGAATCCTTAAAAAATGATGTAATGATGGTTGCATAAATGTTTTTTTTTCTGTTTTTTTTTTAATTTCCATATTTATTAGTAGTTTGAAAAATGTTGACTTTTTTTAATAATTATAACCGGTTAGTTTGGAGGTATATTTTCATTTGGATTTATTGCATATTTCTCACTTTATTAACATTTAGTCAAACATCTTTGGACATATTATCATTAACATTCCAATAACCAATGTGACTAGTCCATTTTTGTTTACAGCTGCTAAAATAATGAAATGAAGATTTGTTGGTTAAATCGTTTCAAATTTGGGTATTTTAATATTCGAAAAAAAAAACAATTTTACGAAAAATATTTCAATGATAGCCATCCATGTTCACCAAGGAAAATGGTATGAAAATTATATATGGTACGACATTTATTCAAGTTAGAGAGTTCCTTGATGTAGTAGCGTAAAGTGGACACTAATAAATAAAAATAATAAATAACATGCAATTGTTATTTTATTCCCTACCGTTTTCTAAAATAAATTCAATATTTTTGAACTTTCAAAATATCTGTGGTGAAACTGGAGTCTTAGGCAATGAGCGTGTTAGAAGCTACCAGATGCCCTTCAACAACATCTGTTAAATGGCTAACAAGAGTTTTATTTGCAACTGAAGTCCGTAATACCACGAACAGAAGTACTTACATTGAATAGAGAATTATTAATACCAATATTTCTACCTTTCTCCTATCATCACTACAGAACAACATGCTAGTCCATTCTGTGACCCTAGATAATTCGGAGAAAGATGAGGCACCTTAGATAAGACATCTCCTGAGCATTGTATATTGCAAGACGGTTAGCCACGTTGGTATAGATATTAACCATCTTCCTCCATTTGAATATAGTAGGAAGGATATTAAAGGAGTTGGTGTATATGGGAAATCACGAAGAGACGGGTCCCCTAGGACTTAAGTGCGTTAGAGATTTCAGAAGAAAAATGAAGTGCTAAACTTACTGTTGAGAGTACATGTAGTACCTACAGCAATATGGCAAAGTGATGTATGTTTTGTTTCTTGCATTTAGTTGGGGAATACCAAAAAGCAGATTTTCAAAGAATACTTTTCCTTATACTAACTGTATGTAAGTTGAGATCCTTGGGTAATAAATACTTCTACCTAAGTGATTTAGCAAGGAATGTAAGACAGCTGGAAACGTCACCTGTAGCAACAATGGTTACCAATGGAGATGGTTAAACCATGAACTATATAATATATAGTTATATATTATTATAATTATATTAAATATTAACAATATATTATATTGGTTTAGGATGGATTATAGGGCTCAAGAAGAGGAAGGAAGAATAAGAATTTTTCTTCATTTCGTTCTTAAATAACTTGTTGAAATTCACACGGAATTCAATTAATTCATCAGGTTTAGGAATATCACACTTGGGGTCATAAATCTCGTGAAAATTATATGAGAATAACAAAAAATAATAGAAAAAGAACTGATCTCTTGGACATTTATGGAAAAGGGTGATTTTTCAAACAATAGAAATGGGTGGCATTGTCTACAATGATTTTGAATAAAGGGTGAAAAAAATGAAAATGTAGTCCATTAGACGTCAAGAAAAAGTGTAGTGACGGATATAAAAATAAATAAATGAATTTCTCCTTCTTGAATCGGCGTACTTTAAATGATAGTCTACTACCCTAAAGGAAGGAGGGAAGTGGGAGAGAGCGATGTCTCAGGTTTAGCCGATGATGAAGATAAAGTAGAAAGTAAAAACATAAAGGCAGTTGTATTGAAACATCAATAAATACAAAAATGGGTGTGATAATTGAAAACATTTGCGATAACTCCCACATTGAGGGTAGGGGATAATGTGATGAATGAAAAACGCTTTTCCTGAAAGTGACAGTTCGGGATGTCTCAGTATGGTGATAAGATTTATACAACGAACCTAGACGTGCAAAGCAAATGTGCATCGCACTAATCGGCTCTCGGGGAATACAGTTGTCTAATGAATGTTGTTATGAAATATAAAAAAAAGTTCTAAATGTTGAAAAACAATTCACAAAAATTTACTTCCATGGAATTTGGTTTTTGACTAAAATTGTGTAATCATACTCATATTAATTATCACAGAATCTTTAAAATTAACCTACACTTTAGCGACCTTTATACTGATTTCTCAGTCACAATTCGTAATAAGTTGTAGATTTTTATTGCAGTGACAGGGAAAGGATAAAAATTATGATTTTTAATAACGGACTAGTACAATTTAAGACATTTTATTCACTGAATGTAGCTATATAATTGGGTAAAATTAATTCAAAGAGGAAAGAAAACTCTTCCTGGAAATTAAAATATTTACGAGCGACAGTGTTTTATGTCTAACTGAGAAAGGTAGTTGTTAGCAGCTCTTTTTATAGATTTACATTACGTTAAAAAGATTTCAGAAAGGACAAATTTTCTTATTCAGGGTAAGTCGTTTTAGGTAAATTGCTTTGACGTTTCTAGGCCAGTTCTATAACGAAAAATAATCTAAAACTTCATATACAATTCAACTGGACAGGAATTTATACGACTCTCTCTGGATTAAAACTCTTTCCTTTATTAAAATGTTAGAAACGAAATATGGACTACTAGATGCATAGTAGGAGCTATTATCTATCCTGATTTACTTCGATAGCGTTTTAATACTGATATGAAACCCATAAGAGATTTTTAAGAATAACTGTAGAACGTTTGGGCCACAAAAAAGACCTTTCTTTTCTCAAACTAAAATTATTGCAATGGTCGAAAAGAAATTATAATTGTTCGTATCATGGAAATTGGTAAAAAATCATCCTACATTTAAGAAACAGGCAGGGAAAAATGAAAGGCGGAAACAGTAGGGTTGTATTTGTATTAATGACTTCTCCGTTCATGTTAAATGGCCCACGACTGCAACGTGTGGGGACAACGGAAGGTATACCTAATTAATTAACTTGTCGCACTGCTATCAACTGCTCCCGAAGGGCCATTTCACCAATGAACTGAATGGCAGAAACCGATGTCAAATAGTCATAACTACATGGTCACTTTCCACTACTCAATGCACTTTTGTTATACGTTTTTCCAAAATAATGTCTCAGTTAGATTTTGGTCCAATAATAGACCACAGAAATATGTACTTTCAGATTTAGCAATTGGAGATTTTTTTTTTTTTACAGGAGGAGATAACTATTAGACCTTTTGGCGAGAACAGAATGTTGCGGTGGCTTTAGGAGATTTTTTTGAGGTAGCACTCATAGTTCTAATTTAAAGAAATGTCTTTTAATGCCTATTGATCCTTTGTCATAAATATGTATAAATATATACTTAAGCATTTCAGGTAAAAACAAAGATGATGTTCGTTAACGGCAGAAATAGGGTCTGGTGGGGGTTTAAGGAAATCTTAATATTACAATATCCACTGAATCTCTTATTACATCCTTTGGATTGAAAAATATCATACAAATAATATTTTTGACGTACAAACATAATGAATTTGTAGTTATGTATATCCTTCACTAGCCACAATATTAACGGAGTTGTTCTTTCAACTATTAGTTTACCCTTGCTCATATGATTTTCATGTTTAGCTATTATACCACTAATCGAGTTATGGGTATTATTAACTCTTGTAGTGAAGGTAGCAATAAGCCTCAAATGATGTGTGTTTATGACAATCGACAACGATGTCGAACAAACGAGACTCTAACTTCGCCAGCCATTTGAACGATCACTGTCATGACCATACATATATATCCGACAGTATGAAACTCCTACACAGACAAACAAAAGGACGGTGATTGGAAATACTAGAGAACATGGAAGTTTACAAACAACGGACATATAACGGGGACATTATGAACGAACAACTCAACACTTGCTCAGACACGATTTTTAGACCATTGCATCTACTTAAAGAAAGTAACAAACGAAAGACGCCAACTGACGGACACACGCTTCTGCTTCTGAAAAATCATATTCATTTTTGATTTACCATTTTATTATGCAGGGGCAAATTCCACTTAGAGCACTAACATTTAATTGGTAGTTTACAGTTATAAGGGTTACTTTCTGATTGTGGTGAGTAGGGCAGCAGCTTAGTTCATAATTGAAGGGAGCTTTGTATAAATGTAGTGTTAGATGAGAGAGCTAATAAGATCTCGAATGCCGTATTAAATTATTGAGACTGATTATAATTGTTGTTAGTTTGATTATTAACATTATTTTGAGACCTCTGATTCTACTTATTATTTCTCTTGTTTGGGATATTAAGGTGTGACAGTTCTGAGGAAATGTGACATTTGGATTTATGTTTTTCAAGGCTTTCTCAAAAACGTTTGACCATATATGACTAAATAGTTCTGAACATTAAAGTGCCACCTTTTTTTATATGTCATTCCTAATTACAGATAATCTACAGTCAATGACTTTTAATAGTAAAAATAAATTGACTTTATATTTATATAATCCATTTGATGTTTACCATAGAGAAAAATGATGTAAGCCTGGTAACTTTAAATTAATAAATAAAACTAATCTAGTGTTTCAAGTTTCAATTAGCTCCATGCTCCAATGCATCAGTCCCAAATGTTTCATTAAATATTTTCGTACAAATCTGCACAGAGTACGCTACGAAATTCTATTTATCAAACACATATTTTAGAGTTATAATAAGTGTATTTCAGAGGTTGGTATAAATGAATAAAATTCTGTGAAATTTATACGATGAATACAGGCCATTAATTTTTCATGTAGATTCATATTTCCATTTAGATGTTTCCAAGGGTTGATATCTTGTTCACTATGTGAGTTCGTAGGGTTGTTGGATAATTAGAATTTCTATAGCGAAAATGAATTTTTTGAGATGTTCAGAGAAGAGGAGAAAGAAATGGGTTCTTCTGAATAACACTCAGAAATATATTGTCAGAATTCTTATATTGTTCAGAACATATTCACAGAGTATTTTTTCTTTATTTACGTGCCCACACAGTCAACGCAATTGGAGAAACCACACAATGCTCCAGTTTCACCCCCTTTTTACAAATTATCTGAATGTTCACACATGAAACATTAATTTTAAGATTGAATTTAGAAACTCGTTCTATTTTACGCCGATACTAACAGCATATTAAGGGCAAGAAGTAAAGTTTTTAATTTACAATGGTATTTTTGAAGTTATTTTATTCCCAATGTAATAGCAATTGATGACCTTGGTAATACCCTGTGTTTTGAATATTCATCAGACTTTAACAACCCTTTGTTTTAACAAACACACTGTAAGTAATAGATCCTGTAGAATAGTTTAATGTCGTTTAATGAAATCAAAACCATCACCATACTGTCTTATATATATTTATTTTTAAAATAGTTGTATTATCCATCTCTTGAAAGACATTCCGATTATGTAAAATTCCGTTTTATCTTAGAAACGAAATAACAATTGTAATACGGTAGAAAACAGATAAAAAAATAATTATTAGCTTTATTTTTAATTTAAAAGATTACGAGTTACGTATTCCATTTGCTAACTGCATTTTCAAATTTAAAGATGTGAACATTAGTTACATTATATCAGAGGAGATTGTCACCGATTTAATTTAAATACATAATAATCTAGTGAGTAATGAACTAATATTTATGATCTTCGGAAAGTATACAAACAACACTTCATATCCCTACACTAGAAACTCTTTTATCGAAATCACTATTTCAAGGCAAGCCATCATGTTCAGAGCACTATTATTTTATCTAGTAGCATCATTAATCGCGCATCAAACCAAGCCATTGAACTACTCAATTGAACTGATGTCTGATGTGTTTCTTAGACCAATATGGCTCGTCATATATAGAGCTGAGTGGAGACCAATCTCAAGGTACACTACAGAAATGAGGAAACATTTGTATATACATATATATATATATATATATATATATATATATATATATACACTAGCTCAGATACCCGGCTTCGCTCGGGAATTCATTTGAGGCTGAATGGTGATGGTATATTTTTGGCAAGGCTTTACTTTGCACAATATTTTGACATTTACCCGTTCCAGTGTTTAGGGATAATACCCGTTGTTGGTATTTGTTAATAATAAAATTATTTTTTTATGTAAGACTTCACTGTCCTGCATATTGTCATATTTCACGTCTCCTGTGCATTATGCATAGATTTGAAGTATTAAGGAGAAAATATTGACATTCATTTGGCATCATTTTTTCAGGTCAGGTACCTGGTAGTTCATATCGAAAAGAAGTGTTGAGCAAATTTCTCTAAATAACAAAATAAACAACTTTTGTTATGTGCATATTTGCCGAAAATGCAATAGGAAACGAAATATCACAATTATTAATTTCAGGCCTTCCTTATAACCCCCACTCCTGCTCGTCCCTAGAAATGTTAGTATAGCTTATTATAATGAAGGCGATAGTAGTAATTCACATCCCAAGTTTGGTTTAATACGGTTGAGTCTTTTGTGCCAAATAAAATTGTGGACTCCCGCTATAGTTTTTAGCGTATAACTCATTTATACTTCCGTATACGGCAAAAGTGCATATAACAAAAGTTACTCTAAATAAAAGAATAAACAACTTTTGTTATGTGCATATTTGCTGAAAAAGGAATAGGAAAAGAAATATGGCTATTTTTAATTTCTGGCTTCCCTTATAACCCCCACTCCTGCTCGTCCCTAGAAATGTTGGTATTTTGTTATGTGCATATTTGCTGAAAAAGGAATAGGAAAAGAAATATCGGTATTTTTAATTTCAGGCCTTCCATATAACCCCCACTCTATTTGCTGAAAAAGCAATAGATATCTATATCTATATTTCTTATATTGCTATGAAAATGGACATATGATTCATCTTAGAAGTTGAAATAAATTCTGTCAAGGAGATTGAAGTCTGATTTCATCCCTTTCTAGGTGCAAGTTATTGCATAAGTCATAGATAATTAAGGAAAAATATTTATTTTCTTAAGCATAAAGTTAGTTTGGCAAAGTCTATGAAAATATCGAACTCTGCAACCAGTGAGTGAATTTTCAAACGTTTTAACCGGGAACACTCTCCACTATTTTCCATATTATGAATAGGTGAACTGATCGAATGAAGAAATTAATTTATGTTTTGACATTGTGGTAGAAATCAGAGTATTTATACTTGAATTGATTAGACGACGGAAATCCGAGAATAAAATACGTATATCCAGTAATTTCTTGTCATAGACTACGATTCTAAGGTGTCAGATAGTAAATGGCATTAAAAGGACCATAAGGACCACCTACCGTCTGTAATGTAAATAAAGCCGTTTGTTTTCACGGGTTAATACGTCTTTAAACAGCTGTCCGTAAACAAATCTTGTGTCAGTCCACATCTGTGCTTGTTTGCCTTCTAATTTTAGGTTCTGCTAAGTGCTATTCTACGTTTACCTTAGCCAATACCAATGGTGATGGAGGTCTGAGCCAGATTTCAACATTCATTTACATCTGCTCGACCTTTGTAAATGTACAGCGTTTTGAAGAATATATGAGTATAAGTGGCTTTAAGAGCCGATATTCATTGTCTAAACCTTCATAATATTACAAGCTCGTTCGTCTCTCTGCCAAAGCCTTTGAACTTGTTTTTCATAGTGTGACATCAGACCCCTAAGAGATTTAAAAATATGAGCTCAAAAGTGGTTAGTTGAATACTGGAGAACATGCCCGCTTTTCCCCATACTGAAATGTACAAGGTCCGTAAAATCAAACTCTGCAAAGATTAAATTATTCTCAATATTTTTTTTATACCTGAAATTAAAATATTCATCTAAACAATATCTGTGTCTGCAAAGCTGCTATAACATGGAACCTGGTTTATCTCCCGAAATACCAGCTCCGAAATCTAACAGCTCAGGCCATGAGTGGAATTTTCTTATGCCTTTATTTGCGTGAATGGAATTTTTCTGTATTGTGGGATGGTCAGTCACAGAAGGCAATGGGAAACCCCTTCATATCCTTACACCCTGGTTCGTATCCATATAAATCATATTTACTCATGAAATTTACTAGTTCCCGGGATCAAATACCAGGTGTAGGCACTAGACACTATATATGTATGTATGCAAATGAAGAGATCGAATTACCTCTATGCCATAATGGTATAATGTCATAATGGAGCTATCTTGACTGTAGTGTTTGTAACTTTAGAAGACCTGAAACGCTGGCTGATATATTTCTGGAACATGTCTTCCGCACTCGTTATCTATAGGAGCTTGATAAAGGCCATGTAAGAAGTAAGCTCATACATATGCTTTCTTCTATAAAAAATGATAATGATTGGATATTATATAATACATCCAGTTTCTTCATTGAAGCCCTCCAAGGTAAATGATCAAAACTGATGGTGGAAACATTATCATTTTTTATTACAACGTTATTTTTTCTGTTAAAATCATTATCAATTATTAATTCGAATTTTAATGTTATGTATACTCTATTAAAGTGTTAATAATTCGTCCACTTTGTGCTATTGATACTTAATGGCTCCGGTTACCTATTGGTTACTACCCTTTTTTGGCTGGGTGGAACGAAGTATTTTATTTAATGAGGTCGTTAATATACAAAGTTCCTATTGTTCACATGGGAATCGAACTCACTACTCTAGATGCACCAAATTAAGACCAAGAGTAACTAATTAGCTCAAATAGATTCCTCAGCCACACTTCTGGCTGGTGGTGGAACAAAAATTTGGGGTGTTGTCATTTCTCTCCATCGATCCCCACTCCTCCAAAATAGGCTTCATTCTTTGAGGTGGTTAAGACTATTGATACTAGTGGCTAAGCACTGTTGACAAAGGACTGACTGATTCAAGATTCAGGCTCGCGGGGAGACAAGATTAGTGATCAAAGTCTTAAATTGGGTACTTACAGGTTTTCAGTTAACAAGGGGGGATTTAATTTAATTTTTCAAGAAGAATTGAAATTTCAGCAAGACATGAAAATTTTAGGGATGTAATTGCTTCTTGTGAAAACCGCTTTAGTAGGAGTTTAGGTCTACTGAAGGCCAAAATAGAAATAGCTCCGCCCTATTCGGTTGTTGAATAAGGCATAGCACGAAGGGTGTGAGTAATGTTGTCCACAATATTTCGACGATTTTTCAATTGCTTCTTCTAGTAGTCCTGTTCCTGCTGCTAGTAGCAGCTCTTATATATTGGAGGTAATACCACCGCCATCGCTGGAGATACGCTGTACTCAATAACCGGGTTGAGTTCACTTCTGGAAACTTAAATCAACATAAAACTCCATTACATATTTAACACAGAGAAAAGTGATAGAGCACTAGTGTCCTAATATGTAGAGTAAATATAAACGTATAAGGAGAAATTTAATATTTTATATTTCTACCCTATTCTTGGCAAGCCTTTTCTGCAACGTTTTCGACATTAACGAACATATTTTTACGTCTAGCTTGAATACAAAATTCTAGCCCTAAAGCTTGCAAATAAAAATAAATAAATATAAGTATGTGTTTTAGTACTAAATTATAGCCTCCATTTTGTTGATGTAACAAATATTATAGTATACATTAATGTAAATATGTTTTGACTTCAATGTAAAGCCTGTCAGTGATAGTTAAATTTAAAATGATCATGTGGCAATTGTCTTTCATCAATAATATAGTTTGTTTTAAAAATCTGATTTTGTTTTAAAAATATGCTATGAGCACAATCTAGGTATTCTTTTCGATAGCACACATATTAAGGATGTTATTGAACAGTATACGTTTTGACTTGAGAGCATACCTCTTATTCAATATGACAGAAAAATGGAAGCTTATAACTTTGAATTTTTTTAAGGTAGTTTACTAACCCCACTCCTCCACTCCTCTTTCCTTATAAACTTTTTAAGTCCTTCAATAACTATTAGGCATTCTGACAGAAAGGAATTAATTTTTTCACGCTAAGAATGATTTGAAAGGAAAAACAATTTAGTCCTATTGATTATAAATAGAATTCCTGTTAAAACTAAGGAGTTACATATACCAGGAATATGAATTTCGATATTCAGTACCTCACTGTCATGGTCGATAAAGATTTTGTTGAGTGATTGCCAAATCTCATTAGAGCGGGCCAATCTTAACATCAGATTTACATTAGTCGGTTATTCTGTCAAAAGAATGATTAATGTTTATATAGATTTTGTAATTGTACGTTTTAGCAACGCTTAGAGCAAACTAGGACATTTTAATTAATTCTTTCAGCTTCATTGAGAAAGTATTTCACATAATCAAATATATGAATAAGGTATTATTCATAATATGAATATATTATTAATCCATTATTAGTTATATGAGTCACAGCTTATTTTGTGAAATATTAGAAGAAAGATGAGACCCTAGATTTGCCATCAGTCTATAAAATGAATTGCTCATAATATTTATCAATTGCTTCAGAATCTGAGGAGCCGTTTTTATTTATTATTATTATATAATTATGAGGAGGTGTTTGCCAGATATCATCTCCATTACGTGATGTGTCATAACTTCTGCAATGTGGAACACAAGTTCATGACTAGGTTATAGGAACACGTAGTGTGAGACAGCTAAAGCAAGAGATATAATTAGCTTATCAAATATGAATAACTTTATGATAGCCATTGTACATGACAGTAGTAATAAATACCCTGTTGTCTCACAATTACTTAACAACTTTTCATAATTTTAATATATAAAACAAATTGAAGAATAAGGTAATAGCATGACTGTATATTATAAAATTTTCTAGCTATAGTTTGGTAGAATAAAACAGTTATGTAGAAATCTTGTCCTTTTTTGTTCAAACTTACCAGTATTGCCATTTTGTTTTTATTTGACCTATTAGTTTAAAATTGTGTTACGTGGTGTCTTTTATAGTTCTCATGTTATGTTTTCTGTTAACCCGTCCTTTTCCTTTACGATCCTTTTCTATTCCGATTTATTAAAATTAAACCAGATTAGGCATTTAAAGAGCAATGTTAAGCTTAATAGTGTAATACGTTGCATTCTACTTCCATGTTCGATTTCTCCGCTATCTGGAGCAGATCCACAAAAAGGACTTTATCCTCATGTTCTTTGAATTGTTTGCGATAAAAGGAAGTCATTAAAAAAAAGTAAACAGTAGGCTTGAATTGATTGTACGATACATCAGACAATGTGAGTAGCTCTCATGATTAAGTGTACTCAGCAACAGTAGCCGTTAGCTTTCCCTTTATTGTAGCAAGTCAAACGAACACAACTATGCATTAAACCAGGGTTTCAAAAGCTTTCTCATTTACTTGTACTCAGTGCTAATGTTTTGATATCGAAATAACCTGTCCCCAAATGTGTCCCAACTTTCACCAACATCCGTTTATGAGTGTTAAAATAAATCCCAGTATTGAGAAGAGACCAAAGTTAGTCATGTAATGAACTTAAAAGATAAAATTCGTGATGAAATGATGAAAAAAAAAATGGTAACCCCTAAATAAGTCATACTTGTTTGTCATAATATCGTAGACGTTAATAAATGATGGATAGAATTTTGATTAAAAATTGCCATTCAAAATATATAACATCAGTAATAAATATAGAGCAGAATTGAATATTTCACTACGAAGAAGTAAACATTGCATTCTATCAGTTTGCAACTCACCACAGAGTTAGGTTATAAAATAGTGTATCTCAAATAAAAACAGCTGAGTTCTAAAAATTTGATGACATACTTCTCCCCCGATAGGAGCCTTCGACCACTTCCCTAATACAGTTAGATGTAAGAATGACAACAATAGTTTCACTTAACTCAAGATTACAACGGAGAACCTCAATAATAGCTGTAAAAATATAAATAAAAAAGTTATCTGTAAAGCTCCGGTTTGAGCGGGATGAGAATGATCTAGGCTTATCTAAACTTAAGCTGCTCTTGCTGATTTTAAATTTTATACTTTATTGTACGACAAAATAAATCTCATTTTATATTCAGCACACTTTCAGGATCTCCATGAAATTTTACTCTTATAACCTTTACCCTTTAGGCGTTGTCTGTGTGAGAGTATAAACAATAAAATGCAAATTTAACAAAAATAATTATGTCTATACAGCAAAATTAATAAATATCTACGGTATATTATAAGACAGATTACACACATATACATACACACACACACACACACACACACACACACACACAGACACACACACACACACACACACACACACACATATATATATACTAGCTGAATATATATATATATATATATATATATATATATATACTAGCGGACCCGGCAGTCGTAGTCCTGCATGATATATCAAGCGATTAGGATATTAAATTCAATATTATTATGTTTAAAAAAAATCTACTTTTAATAACGCAAAACACAACATTTGTTATATGCACGTTTGCCTAAAAAAAAAAAAATAGTAAATAAAATATCGCGAAAACTTAGTACGCAAAAAGAAAAGGAAAAATGAGAGGAGGAAAAGAAGACGTTTTAGTTCTATGATTATCTGGTAGAATGCACACTACACGTCCTTAACAGTTGTAGACGAATAATTGAAATACCCTCAACAATAATAATGCAAATACATAAATGTAAATAAAGAAAATAAAATAATTGCAACATTCAAATCAAATTAAAATAAATTCGGACAATAAATAAAAATGTCTGAATGTGAAAACCTCTCGCAGCTGAAAACATCTTTATTTAGATGACATACTTAAACTCTAAGGACATACATTACATAAACATATTAACATTTCATTACATTTCCAATTACCTCGCCCTTCGCCCTTCGACCGGAGACCTGCTCCATCTGCCGGGCCGATCTGCGGCGCTAAACCATTCCGGGCGTCACCCGAATGCGTATTTAAAAATTCAATCAAATCGGTCCAACCGTCTTGGAGGCGTTCAGTGACATACACACGTACGCTAGAATTATATATATAAAGATATATATATATATATATATATATATATATATATATATATACAATATATAATAATATATATATATATACACTTTAAATTAAATATTATTTATTTCATTAAAAATAATTGTATATCTTCCAGCGCCATATGTGTCTAAATTTTACAAGTAATACTTATTTTAACAAGGAATTCTTACTTATAAATTCAATTCTAAATTATACGAGGGCTTACTCCACGTTCATTCTAATAAAAACTTCCTGTTGGCCAAGCTGTTTTACAACATCCTACTAATCATTTCCAATCGCTTTCATTCAAATGCCAATTTTTTTTCTTTTTTTTTTCTTCTGTATAAATATGGAGTTTTCACATTTCCAGTATGAAAAGTAATTGCAATGTAGTTCACATTAAACGTCTAGTTCATACTTTAACTAACTATGGAAAAATCTTAAAAGCACAGCAAACCATTTATAATTAAACACTGATCCTAATCTAAATGTTAAAATATACATAATACTAGCGCATATATTGTTTTTAGCAGATTTCCCTTAAGGGAAATCAGCTATTGAGGTCGTACTCTTGACGCGAGTTTCGAAAAATTTCTTCAAATGTCCATCGATCCTACCCAGGAGATTACGAAAATGAGGTCCGTTCAAAATTATATATATATATATATATATATATATATATATATATATATTTGTCTGTTAACGCTCTAGCGGTCGCAATTTATGTTTGATCGTTACCAAACTCGATATTTAAACGTTTTATGCAAAAATAAAGATCAAGTTCGTTAATGGCTGAAATCGGACTAGTGGGAGGGGGGGTTTAGAGGGGAGGATTATCGACAATTCGAAATATCTCCTTTACTATACTTCGGATCGAAAATTTTTATAGAAACAATCTTATTGCAAATTAAATTTACTATAACTAGTGTTATATACATTTATTCTGTATTTTGAATATTTACCGAGATATTTGTATTTTTCTGTTTTCAGCTTCTGAGATGAGATCGGCTAACTTCGGGTCTAGTCGTGAGTTTCCGTCCAGAGCTAGTTCGGGCCCTTCCCGTAACTGTTTGACTCTCTATTCTGAAATTTCTCTATTATAAAACTTCACGTGGGAAATCTGCTTAGTTTACGCAGTCCCTGCGTGACGGACTTTTATTTATTTTATTTTACGTCAACCTTATGCTATTAGGCTAATCGGGACGGGTTATCTACAGGTTACCATCCTTTTCTAGCCAGGGTGGGCCCAAGGAGTTTATTTAACACGTCCGTCATTAAATAAATTTCCACTGCCCAGGGCGGGATTCGATTCCGCCACTCTATGTCTGCCATGCGAGATTAGGACCAACGCCCTAACTCGCACGGCCAACCCGAGCCCGCATATATTGTTTGTATCTCCTAATGCCAAGAGTGTTCTTGTTCATTGTTATATTGGGGTTTTTGACTAGTTCTTTAATATTTTTTACATTTAATATATTTCATCATAGAGTACGCGTGAATAGCAGACATTTGTAATGGATAGTATTTTCAAAAGTCCGTCTCGCAGGGGCAGCATAAAGTAAGCAGATTTCCCACGTGGTGGTATACGCCACACTGCTAATCTCGTCTCACCATATATTTTCGATTTACAACAGAAAATCAGATGAGTAGAAGTTGGCAATGAATAAAATCTCAATTGATGTCGCCAGTAAGCGAAGTATTTGTATATATCTCACCTAGTAACGCCCTGTTGAAACAATGTAAGGAATATAAGCTTGAAATGAGACATTTCATGATATATTCGCTAATTTAACAAGTATAAGAGATTATTTGTAGGATTTGAATTAAATTATATATTATGGGACTCCAAATGACTGTAGGATTTGTATTGTCATACGTATTAAAAGTACGATAATTGAATTCAAAATTTGTTGAGAACGATTGCATGTGCTCAACTCTAAAACAGTCAATTGTTCCCCCTTTCCACTCATCCATTGCTTTTTGGTGAAAATTAGCATGTCTTTTTCCATTTAAGGGACATTTGTATTTTCCCCTCAATTTTACGGTATTTTTAAAATCCTGTAATTTCCTTTTATGCATAATTACCAATAATTAATAAACCATCTGAGGTAAAACGAAAACCCCCCGCCCCTTCCCATCCCCGGAGAAATCGTTAAATACGCCATACACCGAGGAAACAATAGTAAAAATCCTCTATCAAATGAGACAAGGGCAAGCAAAAACAAAATATATATTTCGGTTTTTAAAACTCCAAACTAAATATTCATCTTGATCGTCCCGAAGCAGGAACTAAGTATGAATAAGGAGAAAAATGAAAACAATTCATTCTGAAACTGAAGTAATTAGTATAACTCCAAGTAGTATGCTCCAAAATATTTTTCTACTGATAAAATGTATAACTGTAATAAAATAATTACATAATAAGTGATAAAAATACTTTAATTTCATAAGAAAATGTAAAATTTACTTGTGATGCCCGTATATCCTCGATACGTTTTAAAATAATCAGTTTTTAATTATTATTTGCATGGATTCTTTAATAGTTTTATTTTTTTTTTTGTTTTTCAAATCCATTTGAATTATATCATATCGAGCTTGTAAATTCATTAAGCGAATAACAAATATAATTGTCATTAAAGAAATAAACATCTTTTGTAACATGAAACTTTGTCCAAAAACGAAAATGAAACTTATTTTTAATTTATAATTGCGCGATTTATAATTTCTGACATCCGTAAAAAACACCCTCACTCAGTATCGTTCACAAGAATATTAATATAATTTACAAACCAACGTTGTGGTACCGGTAATGACATTAAATTTTATCATTTTCGTTGAATTATCGTCTCTCTTTATAGTTTAATGAGCGTACTGTGTTTATGAAATTATATGATGAAAAATGTATATAAAGATTGCTTCAAGCAATGTCTGCAATGAGCTTGCACGAATGGGAAACGAAACATTTCAATTTTTCATTTCAAACCACCTTTAAAGTCATAAATCCATTTTGACAGAAAGAGTATTGATATTTCCTCTAGTCCATCAAGAGTTCACACTTTATACAAATACCGAGATTTGTTTAATTCTAAACCTTCTTTTACAAAAAAAACATTGATTTGTTCACTTAGGTTACAGACATGTTTTAATATACTGTTTATTTAATGACCCACGTCAAACAAGAATATGGCAGGTGCTGCTGTAAATATCAAAATAAACAAGCTTTAATACTTTGTTAAAAGTCAGAAAACCATTCAAATAAACACTCTTACGGCCGGTGGGCTTAAGTTAGAAAGCTCTATATGTTAGGAACTCCCAACTGTCCCCCTTAAGGAGCTTATAACTATAATTGCAACAGTTATTATTTACAATGCACGGACAACCTTCCCCCCGGGCAGTCATCAGTCACTTTAGTTATAACCTCCACTCCACATCGTTGAATAACGATGTTATTAATTCAGTAATAACTTCGCAGGCATACACGCAAAATCCCTCGAATTTTCATCGCAATTTGACGAAATATACTAATCAAACAGTTTTTTTTCGTCTTCCTCAATAATGCAGTACTGAGCTCTGAGAAATTATACAGCATTTTTAGGCTGCTTCTCAAACAGTTGTCGGCGTTTCTAGTTGCATTATTCATAAAAATTACAGATTTAGTAATATCGTTATACACCGATGTGGAGTGGAATTTAGTTATAACCTCCTCTCGACATCTTTGTAAAGCGATATTACTAATTCTGAAATTTTTATGAATAACGCAACTAGAAACGCCGACAATTGTTTGAAAAGCAGCCTAAAAATGCTGTATAATTTCTCAGAGCTCAGTACTGCATTATTCAAGAAGACGAACAAAAACAGTTTGATTAGTAGTTTAGTACCAAGATAGTAGTAGAAGCATGTATTACCGATCTCTGTATCGTGATATTTGTAGGCAATAGCTCAGAATTTAAAAAAAAAAAAGTCCGTCACGTAGGGGCTGCGTAAACTAAGCAAATTTCCCACGTGAAGTTTTACAATAGAGAAATCTGCATACTTGTAACAGTAGTAGTTTCGAGTCTCTTGACCTATTTTACGAGAGCCGAACAGATACGGAAATGGCCAAACTAGCTTTGGGGGGATACCCACGAATTTACCCGACATCAGCCGATCTCATCTCGCCCGTTATCCGCACACACTTAATAAAAATGCAAATATCTCGGTTAATATTCAAGATAGAGAATAAATGTATAGAACAATATTTATAATTATAATTTGCAATAGCATTGGTTCTATACAAGTTTTCCATCCGACGTATAGTAACGGAGTTATTTAGAATTTTCGAAACTCCCCTTGTCTTAACCCCCCTCCCACTGGTCCGATTTCCGCCATTAACGAACCTGATCTTTACCAGGTTACAAAAAAATTACGACCACGAGAGTGTTAACAGGCAAATATATATATATATATATATTATAATTTCCGAAAATCGCGTTATGAGTACGACCTCAATAGCTGATTTCTCTTAAGGGAAATCTGCTAAGAAATGTCACGCCTATTTAAGTTTATATGCACTTAAGTCGTTCTTAAATATTGTTAGTGTATCTTAATTTAACGGTTCTTCTGGAGTATATTAACCATAAAAAGTAGAAACGAACTCAGGCAGTGACCTAGAGATACACATCCTTTCTCGTGACTGGTTTTTTCTACACAGGAAAAAAAAGAGTATAAACGAAGCCGATTTAGTCAGGGGATGTCTCTCTAGTCCATTAGCTGTCCCCTGTCCATGAGATGTTCTCGTTCATACTAATAAGCTCAATATTCTCTTAAATGAAAACAAGTATAGTGTTAGTAAAATGATTAGAGGGATAATTCTGTTTTAATAAATTCTGAACTATTGCTTATAAGTGATTTCTTATTATGTCGCGTCATTAAAACTTTTACATTTATTAAAAAATAAATGTATATATCAAAGCCTTGTAGAGAAACTTGCTTGTTAGAATTTCACAGAATCCTGTAACTTGGTGAAACTTCCTTGTAGAACTTGACTCAAACGTTGGCTGAATTCTACTTAAATCCTTGTAGAGAACGGGTTTTGATTCCTTAAATAATGAAGTTTGTGAAGCTAGGGAACATTGCAATCACGTCTTTAAAAAGCTGATTGAGAGTATACTGATATAGTTTGAGTTAGTTTTTTGAGCAGTCCTAATGTGCTTTAGAACTATATTGTGATCGAAGGGAAGGTCAATATTTGATGTACAATGAGTGCTTTATTATTACCGTCACTGTGCTTGAACGGGAGAAAATACAATAGTAAGGGCCTTTTGTTCAGTGCAACAGCGTTGCCCCTTGCCTTGGGTTAGGCAAACCTACAATACACCAACATGTTGCCAGCTGGGTATTTTTTATATCCTTATTGAATTTCTTTACGAAGTATAGGACCAGTGAAAAAACTGAGAAGTTATTATTGTATCCACGGTATTCTCAGATCGCGATTACGTTTTCTATTTTTTTTTTTCAATATTTTAGGTAATGTTTGTCAGGCTCTTTCCAATAGTTCACAACTAGTACATTGTCTGTTCTTCAATTCTTTTCTTGGAAGAGTTAAAAAATAACAGAATATTAAATTTTAAGATGTAGTATTTCTTTTTGTGAACTAAAGTTTTAGTGATTAAAATTAAGATGAAAAATTAAAAGTCTTCGAAATCATTGTAAATGAACGATAAAAACAATAAATAATATATATATATATACACATATATATATAATTTTCAAATTCATTCAGATATTGATTTTATGTAATATACTAAAATCATATATATATATATATATATATATATATATATATATATATTGTTGCGAAAATTAAATACATGAATAATCCTTCGGAGAGAGAGTCGCGTATTCTGGAAGTTCGAGATAGGTCAAAGTAACCGACAAAAGGTCTAGACCTACTAGACCCGCGTCGAATGGTCCAGACAATTCCCCTTTGATGTATGCCAACCACCTATATAAAGAACCAGCCAGCCGCGAGCGAGTCAGTTTTATTCTCACCTGTCTTGATGTTCACATCAGTGCTACAGTACGACTTAGTGCAGTGCGGTAAAGTGTTTTTATAAGAAGAACAGTGTTGTGCCGTGACTGTAAGTAACAGTTTAGTGCCGTGTTTAAGACAGTGCAGTGCCGCAAAGTAAAGGACAGTGCAGTGCCGCGAAGTAAAGGACAGTGCAGTGCCGCGAAGTAAAGGACAATGCAGTGCCGTCTTTCTGTGAATTTCAGTGACCGTGAGTGAATT
Organism: Riptortus pedestris; assembly: GCA_019009955.1. Lineage (NCBI taxonomy): Eukaryota > Metazoa > Arthropoda > Insecta > Hemiptera > Alydidae > Riptortus > Riptortus pedestris. Next base: position 69,330,098 of record CM032229.1, read on the forward strand.
ATTGGACTGTGTAATCTGAAGAACAGTGACGCTATCAGTGTATACTGTAAGTAGTTATTAAGAATAATTACCAAGTGTATTGTGCATTGTGAAATAAATTGTGCAGTGATAAAAACTGTGAAACTTGCGAGTATTTAATTTTGCAATCCAAAAGAACTCTTATCATTTAACATATTCAACGTAAAGTTTTACTATTACAGCATACGAGAATAATCAAATAATTATAGTAGGTAGATTTTAAGTTAATAACATTACTTCGTTATATCATGTATATAATTATGGTTATTGGTGTATGAAAATATTAGGCTTGCACCCAAAAAAGTCAGCCATTTCACAAGACAATCGACTACATCGTAGATTGTATGACGTTTCGTCTCTTTGAAGCCAACGGAGCACTTTTTTCCATCTCATGCATGCGGGAGAAAATATTTTATATTGAACATTAATCAGAAGTTTTCATTCTTGAAACAAAAAAATATTGAACATTGAAAAGACAATAGGTAGACTAAAGTCAAAATTCTTTCAGCACTATTTTATCAATAAGGAAATGTATAACAAATATTTTGTAATAATGACAATTTTCCGAGCCACATTTAATTTTTAGTTAAATGTATTATTAGTTACATAAATATACCAACATAAGTATATTTGTGCAGTGTTTAAAATTCTTATAGTATACATTCATTTTCGAATTAATTATTTATACTATTCTCACATTATTATTTATTTATTTATTAACGTCCACTTTTTGCAACTTAGGCTAACCGAGACGGGTTATCTACAGGTTACCACCCTTTTCTAGCCAGGGTGGGATTTTAGGACGTTATTTAATGAATTTCGTCACTAAATAATTTCCCTTGCCCAGGCGAGAATCGAACTCGCCACTCTAGGTTTACCATATGAGATAAAGGTCAACGCTTTAACTCGCATGGCTAACCTGAGCCCCATATTCTCACATTATTTTGCTTTTTATATTAATGTCATAAACTAACATATGTTTTATTCGGTTACTATTTATAAGATACGGCTCTACTATAAGTTATTTTTTTTTTTTTAAATTTCATTAAATGTATTGAACGTTATACTGGTCGGAAGAGTCTCATACGCCATTTGAGACACGATTCCTTTCATAGTACGAAGTAATGTTACATTTAATTATGAATTTTCTCAGATTGATGAAAAGAGTCAGAGAAGTCATTTAAGCTGGTGAAATGTTTATTTGTGTTGTGAAAAATAAAATTGAGTTTTGATTGAATGTCTACCTCAAGACTATATTGAATGTGTAGACATGGCTGTTGGGTGGATGGATGAAAGGAGCCGACACAGACGTAGAGAGAGCGTTCTATACTGACAGCGAGGACTTACCGTGGTGTGTGTGTGTGTATATATATATATATATATATATATATATATATATTTATATTTAGTCACAAATTGAGAGTTCTGTTGGATCATGTTCTGAACCCTGACACCCTATAGCTCTCTTAATATTATACTGTCATCTCTATTGTAAAATCCCAACATCATGAATATTAGTTCCTAACTATCTTTACAGATGGTTCTTAAATCTCCCACTCCCCTCCCCCTTTTGGCCTATTTTTCATTCATCAGTTTATTGAAATACAAAAGTAGCGCAAACCTAATTCAGAAATCGAAATATTGGGCGTAGCCCCTTTGAACAACTTCTTTATAGGATATGTCACCTTTTTCTGTAATTAAGATAAACAATCAATTTACAAGTTACAACTAAAACGCATATGGTCTTCTACAGTTAACTGTGGGTCACAAAAAAAACTCTACTCTCTAATCCAAAGTCCTACACGCCATTAATGGCAGAATTCATAAACAGCCCCTTTGAAAGATAAAGATGAGGATTATCAATAATAAGGTGTCCACACAAATATATCCAGAAATATAAAGTTTTTCCGGTGGTTGTCATTTTTATTCTCAATCAAATCGCCTCAAGGGCTCTAAGAAATTCTCGTAGCAAAGTAGTTGGAGTTACAAAATGAATATAGGTTATTTATTTAAATTGGATTTGTTCTACTAAGGATGATTGGGACGGGCTATATATAGATTACCACCCTTTCTATTGTGGAGGATACTAAGGATTAAATTTAATAAGTTTGTCTCAAAATATAATAAATTCTATTGCCCAGGTGAAATATGAAAGTTGAGTGGGGTTATTTCCAATTAATGTTAACACAACTTTATAGGACACGCCAAATAGTTTTGTTTTCTGTAAAAAGTGGCTGACATCATGTCAATCAAATTTCTTTTCATATAATTGAACAACAATTATACTTTAATAAAAACATTCGTTATAAAAATAGGTCAAATTCTATGAATATATTATAAAATCGAACAATTTAAATAATTATATACAATAAATAAATTTCGTTAACACTCTTAATCCACCCTAAATATATAACATACATTTTTTTATTTATTGAAATGGACATTTATTAAAGGATGATAAACTTGGCCCACCTTGAAGAGAGAATGTTCTTGTTCACAAATTATTTCTGATGGATATTTAAGAGGAATATTTCCTTGTTTTCTTTAATAAATGGACGTTTTTGATAGTACTCATCTTGTGTACACAAACATCGCTTAGACATGAACTCTTTAATTTATTTTTAAACAAAGAATATTATTTGATTGATTCAATCCATTCGCAGAGCGTTAAAGAGCTTAACTCCTTCCTTTTATTTTTACGCCATAAAACGCCGACAGGATTATCTGGAATTTCAGTTATAAAAACCTTATTGCTCTCTTTTGCAATTTAAATACTATTTTTTCAGTTGCTCCAAAGTAGAGATCCGTAAGTTTACCTACTATGGAAATAACCGTAATAGATTAGTAGTGGATTTTCCATTGGAAGATATTCTTTAACAGGTTTTAATAAAAAGCAAAGCAGTATTAGTTTCTTAAGTGAGAATTTAACCCACCACTCTAGGTTAACCAAACCTTAACACACTTGGCTGACCTGAGCTCTCTGAAAGTACTGCTATAGCTCTGTTATTATTTTTCACTGTGTCGTTATGAAGATGCGTGGAATAGGGGTAGTTCCCTTCGGGGTTACGGATGAAAGATAAGAACTACTTTTACAGCCGATTATCACACGCATAAAAATGCGTATTGTAGTTTTCACGATAAAGAAATTCGGGACTAAGGGTTGAAAAAATTCCTCTGAAGGGGTGTTGGGTGGGGGTGAGAAGGGGCTGTAGGGCGGGGGTGGACTACCGCCTGTTGCTGGCCTCAGTCTGCCGCAGGCTGGCGAGCCGACACCACGGTAAGTCCTCGCTGTCAGTATAGAACGCTCTCTCTACGTCTGTGTCGGCTCCTTTCATCCAACAGCCATGTCTACACATTCAATATAGTCTTGAGGTAGACATTCAATCAAAACTCAATTTTATTTTTCACAACACTGAACAAGTAAACATTTCACCAGCTTAAATGATATATCTACCAACTTATGATTTATTTTCGTCAATCTGAATTTTTTTAAAATTAAATGTAACATTATTTCATACTTTCAAAGTAATCATGTCTCAAATGGCGTATGAGACTCTTTCGACCAGTATAACGTTCAATACATTTAATTAAGTTTAAATACAAATAAATAAAAAAAAAACATATAGTATGTTATAAATAAATACCGAATAAAACATATGTTAGTTTACGACATTAATATACAAAGCAAAATAATGTGAGAATAGTATAAATAATTAATTCGAAAATTAATATATACTGAAACTTTTTAATACTGCACAAATATACTATACAATATATAAATATGTATGAAACTAATAATACATTTTACTAAAAATTAAATGTGGTTCGGAAAAATGTCATTATTACCAAATATTTGTTATACATTTCCTTATTGATAAATTAATGTGGAGTTTTGACTTTAGCCTAGCCATTGTGTTTTCAATGCCCAATGTTCATTCTTTCATGAATGGGATCATCTGATTAATGTTCAATATATAATATTTTCTCCCTCATGCATGAGATGGAAAACAGTGCTCCGTTGGCTTCAAAGAGACGAAACGTCATAAAATCGTAGTAGATTGTCTTGTGGAATGGTTGAACTTTTTTGGTGGAAGCCTAATATTTTCATACACCAATAGCCATAATTATATAAATGACATGACGAAGTAATTTAAATTATCTAAACATTCACATGGTTTCCTTAAAATAAAAATTCATTCATTTACAGTCAAGTTATTAATTTAAAATCTACCTCACTGTAATTATTTGTATATTCTCGTAAGTAGTATTAGGAAAAATTTACGTTCAATATGCTAAATATTTTCATTTTCCATTCTATTACGTCTAGCTGAAATCAGTTCAGTATGTATATATGATTTTAGTTTATTTGATAGACTACGGGTAAATTATATCAGGATGTAGGTATTACTTTATGAGCATTACTAATTATCTATATATGGTATAAACAATAAAATTATATTTGAAAAAAAAAATGAACTTTTTCTCCGCGTCCAAAATCTTTTATATTTTATTATTCCTAATAACATAATAAACTACTCTTTATTTTTTTATGTATCTTCCAGTCCGCCAATCAATTTACATATAAGTTTTTGCTGAATTCCAAATAAATACACAATTTCACATAGTCTATTAATCTTATTTATTTATTTATCTATTAATCTTATTTATTTATTTATCTATTAATCTTATTTATTTATTTTTAAACTGCTTTGTTGTTATTGAAAAAAAATATTGATGATTACTTGTTGGTTCCATTATTCTTGTTTCAAGTGATACAACCTGAATATTCTGAAATTCTTATAGCCTGCATTCATGGATTCTGGACACATTCAAAACCATCGTGGTGCAATTTGTTCATTCTACAAGCATTGCTACATATTCGGCAATCCATTAGAAAATATGATGTTTTCAAAATCTTTCGTTTGTTACCTGGAGAATAGAATCGTTTGTTTCAGTTAATATAAAGTATAATGATTGAAAAAAAGTATGTATTAATGCAATCTAGCGATTCTAGGTCACAAAGAGCCGTTCAATTGACGATAATATACATTAACATATTATTCTAAAGGTCCGGGTAATGAAACCAGGAGTAACGCTTAATTTAGTACTTTTAAATGCATAAATAATATTTAGTTACATTTATGTAATATTACTCAATAATTTATTTTATATTATGTATATAAATACAAACATTTTGTGGACTATGCAGCTTCACCTCTTTGAAATAGTAAAGACACACATTACTAGAATAAATAAATAAATAAAAAATAATATGTTCCCTATTAAGGGGTTGCTCTGCCGCAGAAAGGAATTTTTTAAATGTAATTAATTTTTAATTTATTTTACGTAACGTTTTCTGAAATATATACTTAACGAATTAGAGCTAAAAAGTTTTTTCGTAGGTTGTATTTAGAGGCTGTATTATGCTATGCATTACCCCTAAGGGTAGAGTTTCTTATCGATGATGCAATCCTGAAAACTTGTAAATTGGACTTTATAAGCTAATGTCTCACAGAGAGAACGTTTAGCGCACTAGATGCATTTGTAGGTAACTGATGTTTAAAATTCTAACTAAAATTTTAAGTTGCATTATTTTTTTGAATAGAACCGGCAATTCAGTTTAAAAAAAAACAATTATAAAATAATGAAAAACACATTTAAATATTAGAATTAAAGTGAAACTAGAAAATAAGAATACATCAACAATTCTCAGCCGATGTTACTCTTTAGTTTTAAAATATGGCTACTGTTTCATCTTCTGACAATCCTTCAGCTATGGCTATCATTTACCAATGGCTCAGAAGTATAAGAAGGAACAGGGAATTAGTTTTTGGACAATATGGTCTATAGAGTTTAACCAATAATATGATTATGGCAATATGGAAGCAGTCCAGTTACCATTGTTAGGAGTACATATATGTTTTACAATAGAAAAAAGATCATAGGATGTTAATGTTGCCTTGAACATGACAATATAAAAGTAATTTTCTCGCTAAGTTAAATACCAAGATAAAAAATGGCAATACCGATAAGCTGTACAAGATATGATATATTAAAATGTTATTAACTAACGACGGCTTTGTGATACAGTGGTTAATGGGGAAGGGAGTTTCTACAGGTTATCGCCCTTTTCAAGTGAGGATGGAAATAATTGTTATATTAATTGAGTTCGTCACAAAATTAATTCTTGTTGAGCACCGGGAATCGAACTTACAATTCCAGGTTGCGATGTGAGTTGACACATGGATAAACTAAGACTTCTTTAATATAAAATAAATTGTTAAAAAAATGCGAATGAATATTAAACATATGGCGAAGCAATTGAGTGTCTACAAAGGAAAATGTACTACGAGCAAGAAAAATAGAATTATTAGGTGAAAATCAAATCACAGAAACTTAAAAAGGGAAATAACCAATCTATAGCGGAAACTCGACAAAGATGAAAAACCTCAAACGATTATTAAACAATTTTTATTTCTCGACTTGTTTTGAGTCCACATGACGCTTCTAGAACTCAATAATCATTTTCAATTTTGTAATCATTTGACGGTTTTCATCTTAGTTGAGTTTCCGCCATAGATTGGTTATTTCCCTTTTTAAGTTTCTTTCGTTTGATTTTCACGTAATAATTCTACTCAATTGCAATTCAATAGATGAAGTTTTTACATTAAAAAAGGAATTTCAATGTCATGGCAGGTTTGTTTATTAGTTCGGGGAAAATATGTAAACAAACCATATGACATGAACAAGCTATTGATCGAGGGTAGTCCACAAATTAACTACATCTATACCTTGAAATACGCACACGCACGCGCAAACACACACACACACACATATATATACATAATACAACACTGGAGTGAATTGTTTATGTTTGAATTTGTTTTGATATAATTAGTCTAACAAATGTTAAAATAACGAAGAACTAGTTTTAGTTCTATGAACTGGACGTTCAATTAAATTAAATTAGTTTTACAACATTCAATTTTTCTTTTTTTGTGTGTGTGTTTTTACTTAAAATAAACCAAACACGAAATACAAAATACAAATGACAAAAACCAGTTGGATTTATTATAATTGTTTCTCCAGTGTACTTTAAATTGTTTGTTGCTTTGGTAGTTGGTCCTCAATAATTAAATTGATAAAAAATGGGAGCACATTCTTCTTCATTTTCATTAAAATGTGAATGATACTATAGACTTATATAAGAATTAAATGATTGCATTATTAAAAGTACTTCATCTATTGCATTTAATTAACATGAAAATATAATTATTTAGGCAATCCCAGATTAAAATATAATTATACACTCGTGAGTTCATGGAATTTCGCTATTGTTATTTACTTGAATTTTGATCTAAGTAGCAAAACAAACACATATAAATTAATGAGAATTACCTTAGATACTAGAAGATTTTGGAATTCCCATATTCAACATTTTAAAAATTAATTTTTATTAGTTTAAAAAGTAATTTTATTATCAATTATGAGAAAACTGATATGTTGACTACAGAGGACCACAATTCTTTCCAATATAAAAGCTACCCAATCGTCAAATACAGAACACTTTTAGTACTTCTCCACCACTTTTTTCTGCAATGAATAAACTTCACAATAGCATCACAGGCATTTTAATTGTACTCGTAAAACAGAAATTGAAATATACATTGACTGAAGTAACAACGGAAATCACGTAGGATGGGTTTTCAAAACAATGTCATAATTCACACAAGACAGAATACTTTTAATACGTTAAGAAACTTATTGGACACTATAAAAACGAACATGTTGAAAAAGACCAATCGAAAAGTGAAGGCAAAGAAACATTTTACAACTGCTGATTAAATGCACGTATCACGCAAAATGAATGCAATGGAACACACTTAAAAATCTATTTTTCAAAAAAAAAGAAAAAAAAAAGTGCTGGGTGGTGTAGAAATGGAAGTATTTACTCTAGACTCCAAAAGTCCGGGGACGACGTCAGTTCAACTTTAATTGGGACTAATGATGGAACACTTGCTCTGAATTCACTTTGATGCTCTTATATATATTGTTTGTGGAAGGAAGGCCCAGTTTGTTTCTTGTTGACAGACAAAATCATTTATATCGAATGTTAAATAACATCTTCAGACTACCTCAACGATTTGAGACTATTACATGACAAAAATACTTAAGTAGCCACCAACTGCTATTTACTAACACAGGTATAAACTTCAATACTAATAAATGCTCTTGTTAAATTACTGTCTAAAATATAGAAAAAAAGACTCTACTTGCTACCTAAAATAAGCGATTTATTTATAGAGAATATAAACAATCATAATCATGAAAAATGACCAGGAGCGAAACATTTTTGAAGGCACATTGCTGTTATTTTAGAAAGCTTTACAGATTTATAATACAAACAATAATTATATTATGTTACTTCTTGTCATTTACTCTATATACACCTAATGGATTTGCAGTAGATGTACTAAAGTACAACAAATAAACAAATAATATTTTCTAAATTAAAAAAGTAGTGCGTTGGCCTTAACCTCACATAGTAAACATAGAGTTCGATTCGCGCCGGGGCAATAGGAATTTATTTAGTGACCAACTTATTAAATAAAATCCTCAGTAAAACCCTTGCTAGAAAAGGGTGGTAAACTCCAGATAACTCGTCCTCATCAGCCATAATAACAAAACGTTAACATTAATAAATTTTAAAAAATGGTTTAATTTATTCAGTGCTTGAAATGGAAACCGTCCGGAGATATAGTATTTCACAAAAAGTTTTTTTTTTATATTGGGTTTTTTTTATCGGCTTTCTATGCTTAGATAGTTATTTTAAATTTTTTTTATGTTGTGTAATATATTCCTATCAAGATAATGTAACGAATTAAGAAATATAAGACTCCTTTTATAACAAATTGTATGGGACTTTGTAAAAAATATTCGTCGTTTGCATATGGGTAATCTGTAAAGGAAAATAAAATATATAGTGCATTTATATTTGCTGGTTGAGAGGGCGTCCTCTTTTGGTTGAATAAACAACGGCCATTTTTTATTCATGACATTATAAGATCCTGACTGCACGAAATTCATACTGAGAAGTTATGAATTGTTGGAGATTTTTCTGCCTAAATGTATTCATGTGAATGAGAAAATCTACGGGCAAGTTAAAACGTTTATATTCTTGTTCAGTGAATAATCATTACACTTTTATTTATTTTTTTGTAAATGATATTTTACTATTGGTTATTCTAATACCTATTTAAAAATCTTAGTAACATACCTCATAATTATTAATGTAAAGCTAAACGTTATCTGCAAGTTAAAGGGTAGAAAGTTATGCCGCAGAGAATCTAAAGTTATGAGTAAGTCGGGGAGTTAATGGCAATTAGTAAAACAAAAGTTAACCAGTAACTGGAGCAAGTTAACAAGTAGCTGTTAACCAATATTCGGCTCCAATTATTAACAGTTTCCGAAACTGTCATCCTTCAGAGGAGGAATAATTTGAAGGTTCCAAAATTCATATACAGTTCTAATGCCCTTTATTGTCCATTTCCTACTTTAAGAAATGTTATTAATTGTACTATATAAACTGCTCAAAAATGAATAGGGATATTGGCTGTTTTGTGGTATGTATGGGGCCTACCATATTTTTTTTTTTTTATATTATAAATATCATTAATATTTATTAGAAATTATTGTCTTTTTTATATTTCAAATTATTTAATTGATGACACGCCAATTTTTTAGCTAAATAGCACAAACAAATCGCATTGTAAAAATTACAACTCTCTTGTTTATACTGGTCCGTGTAGAACTGAAACTGAGATGACAACTAATTAAAAAGGAATACATATTATGTTCTCATAACAAAGTTTGTAAGGGAATAATTTTTCAAAACCCATATTATTCCAACAATTAATATATCCAAAATAAAACCCGTTAATTTTCATGGGGTAAAAAACAGAAAAATTCTTTTGTATCTCGGCATGAAAAAAATGGCATTTGTATGAATATTCTAGAGGTTATGCTCGATCGTGGGTTCAAATAAATATCAGAACGTTAATTGAAAAAATATGATACAACTCATTTACAGGTATTCTGTTGTAATACAAGACGAATGAGGTGTTAACAGGAATGTGGATGTAATAATATTAAATGTAATTCAAGAAAATAACTTTAAATAATAGAAAATATGAATGTCATTTAATTTGTAATTCATATTGTATACCAATAGAATTAACCATTACTTTCATCATGTATGTAAGAGATAGTAAATAATAAAATAGTGCTTGCTAATAATATTTATTCCTTTGATACATATACGAAATTGCCAAAAATATGAAATAAAATTTATCTCCACCAAAATAAATTAGAATCGGAGTGTTTTTTTTTTTAAATTCAGATTTTGAAAGTTATACAAACAATTTCATATAAAAACAACCAACGAAGCTGTCTAAAAAGTCTCTAGTTATAATGCTGTCACGGGAACCCTTTTAGTCATGTTTTAATTTCAGTCTCCCATCTGCATTAGACACTTTATTCATTCATATTTTAGTTGTAAACCTAGTCTCATTTTAATCTAATTTACTAATTTTAGCTGGTAGTTACTCACATAGATAAAATGTTTATAAAACCTTGGTCCAACACAGATTTTTGTTTTATTTGAGTATGGGTATCTTAAATAATGTTTCGCATACGTATGAGGTAAGTCGATATACTAATGAAGTAGAGAGAACAATCTTTTGGACTGAGGTAATAAGTACGAAGTAAGGGAGTTAGGCTACTATCGCTAATTTTCGTCTTTAGGCTTTGCAGGCGTGTTTGACTTTTAGCCGTTCTTACCAGCCTTCTCCACCTCTATCTATACTGGATATCTTCGCCACTTTGTTGATCTCTCTTAGCGTGTTTCTTGACTCCGTCCTATTTTCGTTAACAAATATTCATTTGGCGTTTAAATTGTATATTATTATTTATATATTATAAAGAAGAACATATTTATAATTTTTTCTGCATATTTATAAATTGTTATATATTATATTATAGCTAGGTCACAATTTCAGCTCCTAGCGCCACATATAGGCAGGTGACACCAACTACAATGTTAGAATTGCACCCCTCTGCCACGAGACAAAAGTATTGTCCTTTCTATCATCTCACGCCCGTGCAATGTTATTTACTTCAATTTGCACAGTCATCACAATATATGTTTTCTAATGATTTGCATTCGGTTATTACAACTAATTGTGGGTTCAGGATTCACATATATCTCTCAAACAACATCATCTAAAGTTTAAAGTTCTTGTAATTGCAACCAGTAGGACGCAATAAATAATAAATTAATGTCTTCCTAGGCCTCCCTCTTCCTCTATGCTCAATCCTTATACGAACGTCTTAAGACGTATAAATAAGATATATTCTGCGGCTGGATGTCAAATGCCTGAAATTCAAAAATTTCAACGTCGTTTTAAGAGTGAAATGTATATTCTAAACCACACACTCACGAGCGCGCGCGCGCACATACACAGACTCACACACACGCACGTACACACGCACACGCACAAAACAATTACATTTTTTGGTTATTATTTATTAACGTCCACTTTTTGCAACTTTTTGGTTAGCAATATGTTTTGTCAAAGAAGTAAAACCCCATTTCTGTAAGTGGCAATAAATTATGAAAAAGTGAGTTTTAACAATACTCAATGTAAATACTCTTCCCCTACGCACAATAACGCTACCTTCAAATATATTTGTGTTGAGCTCTTTCCTTATGGTATCCCCAACAAATTTCACCCTCCCATTTTTAATCGCTTTTACTTCCATTTTGAAATTCGCATTTACAAATTCCATTTTGCATTTTTGCGACCCACATGTGATGCGCCAATTCTACATATCCTGTGTTGCCGATCTACTTATATTACATTTTGTGAAATAATATAATAAAAATAAATAATTATAACAAATATTTTTTTTAATTTTTATTCTATATTGTGAAGAGTCCAACTTTCGCTCCTGCAAAGCAGTACACCAAACAAAAGGCTTAGCAAACTTTTTTTTTGCTATCCACACTTATATTTCTGTTAGTTAAAATACTTCTTTTGCTTAGGAGGTTTTCTTAGCAAGTTGATCTTATATCAACTTCAGCTCTACTATCATTATCTTCAGTGACGACTATTCCTAGGCGAGAAAGTGGTTCCTTCGCTTTTCCAAGAGTAATATTTCCATTTCCAATATTAATATTGCCTTGTCCTTGTTCCTTCTCTACTACCAGAACTTTAGTTTTATCTTGAGTTTAAAATGATCAATGGCGTCCTTTTATCTCCCAAACCCAAGCACCTTATTTCTTAACACATATCTTTTTTTTTTTTCAAGCAACCCTAGATCATCAATTGTGACTATTTATATTTATATTTTTAACTTTTCTGTATTTCATCAAGCTCACTTTGACATAATTCACGTGTTGGAAATTGGAATTCCCGAAAAAATTAAAACCATGCTGCTATTATTAATTTAATTATTATTCTCATTTTTAATATTTTCTCCCCTCCTATCGATTTTCTTCAGTGTAATTTTGAGACTTTTCTGCTATGATATTACGGTGCTGCGTGCTACGCAATTCTCAAGTTTGAGGCAGAGTTTTTGAGTGCATTTAGTGGTCTATAAATTGTTGTGAAGTGGAAAGGCTCTTTTTTTTTTTTTTACCTAACTGTATTCGTTCATACTTGCAAGTATTGCTAACTTGGGAGGCTTATATGAAACGCTTCTAGCAGACTTTAGAAGGGATTGTCTCCAGAGGGCACCGTGCCAGTAGCCACAAGTGTCTCTGAAAGAGGCAGATGGGACGTAATTCCTTGAGCAGGGAGAAGATAATTTAATGAGGAATTAAGAGTGGTTGGGCATAAAACACACTTATTTTGTTTGAAGCACCAATTCGACTGGAACTAGGACGGATTGACTCAGCTGTTTAACTCTCATTATTTCACTCGGCTCCTCAACTATTATAGAACTTTATAATTCGTATTATGCTGGATGTGGAGTGCAGATCTGGGAAATGGGTCTTAACAACTGGAAGTCTTTCCATGAACTTCTTTAGTAGAGCAAAAGGCTTTTCGACACTGACGTACCATCATCAGGTGCTAACAAACAAAACAAAAAAGAAACATGTTTAAGATAACCTATACCTGTTTTTACTCCAAATGCACTTGAGGCTAGTAGTCGGTGTATTCACTACAAGGTGACTTTTTAGTTCAGTTCCTAGAAGTTAAGAACTCAGAATAGGTACTGCTTAATTTCTGAATATGCTTGTGTAACCTATAAGGAAGATTTATTTCACTCAGAGGACTTATTCATATGTTGGAAATGTATCTTACTCATACCCAAAATGTTAAGGTCATAAGTATATTAGGCCTTCACGAAATTGCATCTATGTCCCACTCCACATTATATGGTGATTGGAAACCATCCATTGAGTGTATTTTGTTAATCGACTGTGTTTACAATTAGCCCGAGTGGTCCAATATCTTAATAATTTACACGGTCTCAGAACATAATTGCTTATTTATTCAATCTGGATCTGATTAAATTTCTTGTTTTAATTTTCTTAATTTGTATATTGAATTGATTTGAGTGTGTTTACAAGGATTAAAACATGCTCTAAATCCGCCAAAATTTGAACTTTCCGCCACACTTCGTTTCAGATATGGATTTGTTTCAACATGCAACGACCGTACAGTTCAAACGACTACAGCTCAATATTTCTACCTTAGAAGTTCGAATATGGCTCCTATGTTAGTTCATAATTTCTTTTTGTGAGTTACTGTCTTATTATTTCTCCTATACGATCAATCACAGACATTTGCATTTGAGCTAGAAATTATTTATTATTGATAATAATTTGGTGTTTGTAAATATTTTTTTAATCATTTTTGTATAGTTCAGAAAGAGCAATTTTAGGAAGGAAACCCCTTCAAAGAATCAATTCTCAGTTACAAGGAAGTAAACACATAAGTGTATAATTTCAGTGAATGAACTCTTTTTGTTCATCACTCACTCCGAATGTAAAATTATGCCAATGTAGTGGAGTATTACTCATCAAAACCCCAATAAATTATTATGAAATGCATCGAGTACCTCAAGCAGATGGTGCGTAATCAAATCAAATTTTCCAAGTGCACTTCTCCGATAAACATTCGTGTTACCATACATCTTCTGTCAAAATGCAGTTAGGCCAATGAATGACAAAGTCTATTAGAAATCAAACTTCATTCCGTTCATTTCTCCCAGGGAATGCTCAATGTAAATAATCGTTAAATATGATGTTTTAGTTGGGAATAATCCATTTTATTTGAAGGCACATCTAAAGTTATTTTGAAATTGCATGCATAGGTATGCTGGTGCGTGAAAAGGAAAATAGTACAAATTACTATGTTAATATTTGTTTTTGTAAAATATCTCGAAGAATAATTTATAGGATTATTATTCGGCGTGAAAATAATAAAATACATTTTATGACAAAATAAACTCATGAGAACAACCTCACCATATAATTTCTCTCAAGGAAATCTGATAAAATTAGGAACACCTACGCAGAATTATAGTTACGTGGAAATAACTTTTAAAAAATCAAGAAACATAAACACACACACACACACATACACACACACACACACACGCCCGCGCGCGCGCGCACACACACAGACATACACAACCAAACGAACATATTAAACATATCATTTAAAATAATATTTCGGTGGTAATAAAATAAGGTATCTTACTCAAAAAAATTATCCAACGGCACATACATTTGCAATTTATTTCTATAATCCTATTTAATTAGACGGCTAAAACTACACTTTTAATTCTAAGTAATTCTCCTTTAGGGAATTTAGACTTTAATTGCTCTTTAAACAGACCATTTGTAATTCAAGCATGCATTCTAAATGAAATGTGAATACTAATTTTTACCTTTTCCACCTTTAAGAAAGCATATGGAGCTAAACGACTCGAATTATCTTCTTGTTCCATGAAAGTAAATGTTTCCTCTTGGAATATAAAATGAATGAAAAACGAGATTAATATCTCAATGAAATCTTATTAACCTCTATTAGTAGAAGGCTAGTTTCGTTTTATTTGTTACCAATAAAAATTGAGCTACGTTTGATATGTTAAAGAATTATGTTAATATTGTTTATTGACGTCCCCATTATAATATCTGTAACGGGTTATCTACAGTTTATTACCCTTTTAGCAGATTTCCCTTAAAGGAAATCAGCTATTGAGGATGTACTCATCACGGAATTTTCGACATTTTTCTTCAAATGTCCATCGATCCTACCTAGTAGATGACGAAAATGAGGTCCGTTCAAAACTGTGTATATATATATATATATATATATATATATATATATATATATATATATACCTATATATTTGTCTGTTACCGCTCTAGCGGTCGCATTTTTTATTTGATCGTTATCAAACTCGATATTTAGTCGTATTATGTAAAAATAAAAAAGATCAAGTTCGTTAATGGCTGAAATCAGACCAGTGGAGGGGGGGGGTTTAATGGGGAGGATGTTCTAAAATTTGAAATATTTCCGTTACTATACGTCGGATCGAAAAATTGTATTGAATCAATCTTATTGCAAATTAAATTTACTATAAATATTGTCATATACATTTATTCTCTATCTTGCATATTAACCGAGATATTTGCAATTTTATGAAATCGGGGCGGATAACGGATGAGAGTTTCCCGCCAAAAGCTAGGTCAGCCTAACTCTTCGGCTCTCGTGAAATTTCTCTATTGTAAAACTACCCGTGGGAAATCTGCTTAGTTTACGCAGCCCCTGCGTGACAGACTTTTTAAAACCAGGTTGGGTCTAAGGAGTTCATTTAATGCCTTTATCACTAAATAAATTCCTTTTGCTATGTACATATATTAATGAGTATTTATTTCAATGGTTAGCATTCAGGCGTGGCTGTTTCAGAATTTAAATATCAATTTTCTAAATTCAAAAATACATAGTAAATACAACTTGGAAAATAGTTTGGGTGTCAATGATATAAATTATTTAGGACAAGTCAATTCAAGCCCTGAAATGACAAAATAAAGATTTACAAACAATCTTATTGATGCAAAACAGAAAGTGTCACATATAATGTATCGATTCTGCTGAAGAATCCGATCGAGGACTTAGTGGTCAAAAAATATGAAGTGGTTTTGAACGTCAAAATCTAATATTCTGGCAGAGATACTCACGTCGCAGGCAGAAAGTAATTCATATTTGAGTACCTGAGAGAAATGGAAGCAGCAAGTAAAAATCTCAAGGAAAATAAATTTAATTATAATACAACGGAGATTATATTCGTTGGTCTATTCTTACAGAACAGACAACAGGTTGTTTGCTAGTCTGAGAATGAAATAAAGTCCGTCACGCAGAGGCTGCGTAAACTAAGCAGATTTCCCTCGTGAAGTTTAAGAATAGATAAACCTACATACTGCTAACACAACATGAAAGTGAATATTAAGTGCATAAATACAAACGGTATTAAGAAATCATTCCCAGGCGGGAAGCATCTCAAATGTAAACAAACAGGTCTGCCAACGACTCACCGGAAAGAAAAACAAAACTGAAATACATCAGAATAAAACATATTAATTTTAATGAAAACTGTGAACTATATCTAGTAATGTAATTTATAATGAATCAGAATAATTCTTATCTCAATCAATCAAATATTAGTAATACAATAATATAAGACTTGTGGGGGCAACATATCCGAATGTACCTCGTATAATAAAAGTCTCTGGAAAACGATATTTGGTATTTAAGCTTCAAATAGTGTGGTTTATTATAGAACAGAGTATTGTTTATGTAGTAGTGGGGGTTTACTGAAGGCTGAAACTGAAAAATTCAAATAACCGAGATATTTGCATTTTTTCAGCTTCAACCTTCAGTAAACCCCCACTCAATATTATATTCAAATATCTTGGTTAATATTCAAGATAGCGTAATATTTATAGTACATTTACAATAAGATTTATTTCATACAATTGTTGTTCCAATTTATAGTAACGGAGATACTTCGAATTTTCAAAGTTCTCTAAACCCCCTCTCCTTTGTCCGATTTCAGCCGTCAACATACTTGATCTTTCTTTTTACATAAAACAGCTAAATATCGATTTTGGCAAGGATAAAACGAAAATTTCGACCGCAAGAGCGGTATATATATATATATATATATATATATATATATATATATATATATATATATATACAGTATTGAACGGACCTCATTATCGTCATCTCCTGGGTTGGATCGACGGACATTTGAAAAAAAAAAATCAAAAATTGCGTCATGAGTACGACCTAAATAGCTGATATTGATTGAGGGAAATCTGGTAAAATGTTTTCAGAGTCGTCAAAGAGAAACACTGAAAGCCGATCAAAAAAGATAGTTGTTGTGTTCTGCGCTTTTAAAGTGGGACGAAAGAGGTCTTTGGAAAAAGTTGAAATAACAGAACTTTACAGAGGAGGAATATTTGTAACTAACGTAAGACTTGTAAACGTTCCTTAAAGACCAGCAGGAGCAGTTAGTCACCATCGCTAGACCGTAATGGTGACACGGTATTGCGAGTTACAAGCCGAGAACCAATTTAAATCTTAGTACAGTAAGAAATTTATTTTGTAATCCATGTATAATGACTAGACTTAATTACCCCTAAACTTGAAAGAATTTTTTCAGTAATGGTCAATCTTAGTTTTATTTCTCAATAAAAATAAATAATTTAGAAACGTATCTTGTATATGGTTAATTGTTTGCACATTTCTCAGGAACAAAGATCAGCAAAGAGCAACGGACAATACTACTGTTTTAAACAAGAATATATTATCAAAATGTATGTTATTTTCTCTTGTTATTTTTTACTCTACGGAGAAAACATGAAGTAGAAGTGGCGGGCTACTGAGACAAAGTCTTTCAACAATTTTTCTTAAATGTATAAGGATCAATAAGAAGGCCAAGTCCTCTACTGGTTTTTAATATAATGCAGAGTGCACTTTCGGAGTCAACGCTCCATCCTCAGTGCCTGCTGATTAAAGCTGCGTTGCCTGGACCACGACTGCCGGGCGACTGCCCGTCGTGGTCCAGGCCACGCAGCTTTGATCAGCAGGCACTGAGGATGGAGCGTTGACTCCGAAAGTGCACTCTGCATAATATTAATCACCAGTAGAGGACTTGGCCGTCTTATTGATCCTTCTACATTTGTTCCTCTACCATCCAGCATATTCCAGAGATATTTTCTTAAATGGTTAGAGCACAGAGTAATATAAACAACAAAAAATATTTGTGCTAGAAGAATAGATAACTGACAGTGGACTATTGGAGAACGTTGGAGTCATGATCTAATTCAATTTCCAACTACCAAATACGCGGTGATAACAGGAATCTTGTTATAAGGTATTATTTCTTATAAGAAGACCAAATACAGAACAGAAAACAGAACGATTAAAAAAAAAAAATAATGTGAATCTTCTAAAGGCTCTATTAACTTGGATCAATAGTATGTGGCACTGACTTTAACGATCCTGCCCTCATTTCCTCTGTAATTTCAAAGATTGGAATGCTGCCCATTTTTTTTTTTTTTTTTTGTCTTGAATGCAATGAAAATGCTCCCTCATATACATGGCTATCTCTTTTAGGATCACTGATTCTGAATATAAATTTTTAATAACAATTAACTATGTTATTATCAACCCCTCAGATAATTAAAAGTATTAGCCTCTGAAAATGAGTATTTTCATAGGCCCTGATAAATAATTTCTACCATTTGAACCCAATTAATTTAAACGACATTCTCCATGGCTGTAACCTCAAAATAGCTGTATGTTTTGCTATCACATTACCCATAATTATTATACTATAATTTTTAACTTACCTCAAATATTTTCGGATTATGCACTATAACTATTTCAAATACATCCAAAAGTCTGTATTTACCCAACATTTTCATTTAGCTAACTGGAGTAATTTAG
The DNA here is from genome assembly GCA_019009955.1 of Riptortus pedestris. Classification (NCBI taxonomy): domain Eukaryota; kingdom Metazoa; phylum Arthropoda; class Insecta; order Hemiptera; family Alydidae; genus Riptortus; species Riptortus pedestris. The sequence goes on from CM032229.1 coordinate 69,349,150, forward strand.
AATAAAATGTTATTTTTGAATGCCCACTTGTGTTATTATGCTGTGGGTTGGGTTATCAACACCAGTTTTCTAGCCAAACTGGGACTAAGAGTTTTATTTCGGAAGTTCGTCAGGAAATAATTTGTTATTGCCCAGGCGTTAATCCTCGTCTCTATGTTTACAAAGTATATTAAGACCAATGCCATAAGTCACTTTTGACTAACCTTAGTTAACTTTTTTAAAGTATAAATTGTAGTGTGCGCAATAACTCATTTCTATTTCAATTTATGGCTGAACTTTAAACGATCTTATCAATCTCACAAATTCTCTCGGAGTGAAAAAAAAAAAACAATAAGAATTTGTTTACAATATTTCATTCATCAAATGAATAGCTCATCAGAACAATAAGAAGGGAAACCGCTACAATTGGCATAAAAATGTCATTGATAATTCTAGCCGCAAAACCACTTGCCAATAACACTCACTTTTTACAAGAAAACACCACGCCCCATGTTGAAATGACTACTGTACTACCAACATTGGGAAACATAAAGTGACTCGGTCTCTTATAAAGCAATACTTCTACAAAAGTATAAATAAACTACAAAAAGGAAAAATGTCCGAGTACACAAGGTTACCAAAATCAGGAAGAGAGAGCGTTGGATCGATTTGATAACCCCTATCCACGCAAAGAAAACTTGAGAAGAAATTAAAAAAAAAAACCAATTAGGAAATATAAATATCCTCTACTGATAGACTGTTTTTAAAGCACATTTAAAACGCCTATTTGACAAATTTAACCAACATTTCAATACTAAAAATTATTGATTTTGAAAATCAGATAATACATAAACTTGAATAGAAATTAGTTCATACATTTTAGGGGTAAAAATTTATAAAAAAGTTATTAACTTTATATATATGAAAGAAATCATTTTCAATTAAATAAATGATACAAATCAAATTGATAAGCCGATTTTCTTCATTACAAGGAGCTATTTATTAATAATGTATTAAAAAAATGCTCAACACACTCCCTTACTACTGTTACCAAAATTTTATAAGAAACGTGTAAAAGTAGGAGGACAAAATTGGGACAACCTCTAATAATGAAACTAAATAAAAAGACAATCTGCTTTCTAAAACCAACTTCATGCCTTCAAATCTGTTCGAACGAATGATCAATACAGGCTGGTGTGGTTCCTTCAAATGAATAATTTCCTCTCATAGTAAAAATGAGTATTTAGAACGATTCCTTTGTCTGTGTTATATCCATCATTCGACGATGAATAGATTAGTGACTGGCGTTCTGAATGGAATTACTTTCAAAGAATCCACGTTAACAGTTTCATTTGAAATCTAAAGTTCATTCGACAGAGAATGAAAAAGGCAAATTATATCTGAAGAAAGGAATATTCAAGAGAAATATGTAATATAAGTAACACATTTTCTCTTCCAAGAACATTCAAATTAAATATATGTTACGAATTTTCACGATCTCACCCACAGGAAAGTGTTGTTCCGTATTGGAATATTACTAGAGGAACCTTTTTTTTATCATACCTTTAAAATTAGATGTACAAAATGTTTGCAAGGTTATGAAATGGTACTTTATCCATGGATAAATTACTAGTTTACGTTTGAATTACATTATACATCTACAGTGATGAATTGAAGAAACAAAAAACAATCTTGCAAAATGAGTTAAAGTACTGAAACAACGTTTACGTTGATAAATGCCAGCTACAGTGGGCCCTAAAGCGAAATGAACTCTACCATTGAAATACACGCTATCCTGTTTAAAAACAAAAATGTAATACACATTCGTTAAATACAAGGCCAGGATACCTTGTATTTAACGAATGTTAAAAGAGTTAAATAAACTCTACCATCGATAAATATAATCTTTCCTGTTCACAAAACTAAAATGAAATACACCTTCGATAAATACAAGTAATCAATCCTGTTCACGAAATCCAAATGAACTACAAACTAACCATCGATAAATACAAGCTACCTTGTCCACAAAAGCCAAATGAACTACAAACTAACCATCGATAAATAGAAGCTACCTTGTCCACAAAAGCCAAATGAACTACAAACTTACCATCGATAAATACAAGCTACCTTGTCCACAAAAGCCAAATGAACTACAAACTAACCATCGATAAATACAAGCTACCTTGTCCACAAAAGCCAAATGAACTACAAACTAACCATCGATAAATACAAGCTACCTTGTCCACAAAAGCCAAATGAACTACAAACTAACCATCGATAAATACAAGCTACCTTGTCCACAAAAGCCAAATGAACTACAAACTAACCATCGATAAATACAAGCTACCTTGTCCACAAAAGCCAAATGAACTACAAACTAACCATCGATAAATACAAGCTACCTTGTCCACAAAAGCCAAATGAACTACAAACTTACCATCGATAAATACAAGCTACCTTGTCCACAAAAGCCAAATGAACTACAAACTTACCATCGATAAATACAAGCTACCTTGTCCACAAAAGCCAAATGAACTACAAATTTACCATCGATAAATACAAGCTACCTTGTCCACAAAAGCCAAATGAACTACAAACTTACCATCGATAAATACAAGCTACCTTGTCCACAAAAGCCAAATGAACTCTATCATCGATAAATACTGTTTTTGCTTATGTCTATCATAAGCAACACGAAAAAGTATTGAATTATAAAGAAGTATTCTTCTTATTCTGGACCCAATATTTATTCAAATATTCTTTTCAAGGGGCCTTTCCTAGAAATAATAACATTCATTTATAAAATCACAAATATAATTCTATGCTGCATTCAAAAATGAATTTGTTTAATAGAATTATATATTTAGAAGAATTTAACTATATATACTGTGTACTTACTTGCAATGAAGTGCTTGACCCCATCTTACATTCGTTGATGCGACCCTACCCCACTAAGAAGGTCGTGCAAACTGAGATTCCCGAAATAGGTTATGTCAACCTACTTTGAATCGATTATTTACACTTGTCAAATACTATAATCGATTAATTTACGTTGTCTATTAAAACCGATTATTTAATAAATTAAGATTAATTTTTAAGAAAAATAATTACATTAGAAAAAAAACCAATTGAATAGTTATCATTTATTCCAAATCAAATCGCTTGGACAATTGTTTTTAATGTAATTTAATTATTCCTAAAATTATCGAAGATTTAGTTTCTGACAGAAATGTACCTAATAAGAAAAAAAGACGAATTTCATTTAAAAATTGCCTTGGAAATGACACTAAAAACAATAGTTAAGAAATGAGGAATTAAATTAGCAAGTAATGGAAATAACACGAGAAAGAGAAATGATAAAGAGAACCCGATGATAAATGGTAAAAAGGAGAGGCTTCAAAAACCTAAATAACATGTTTCCTATCTTTAATAAATCACAAACGGACTGGTAAAATGTATGAACATAATTTTAATATAAATCATAACATTTTATTGCCAAATAGCCAAAAACTTACAATATCTTGAAAACTAATTCATTTGCATTTACTCGCTATGTGTGTGTATACTAGTTGATTTCATGGACAACAGCTTTCAACTAAATATTGAATATTAGAACTGTTAATATCTATTAGTAAGACATAAGTTTAATGCAGATACGATCTTATATAATTAATGAGAACAGGTATTCTAGTAAACGTTTTTCCCAGATTTTTTGATGTACTTACATAACTGCAGACAAGCAAAGGATTCAGTTCTTGAATCAAGGTAATCTTTTATAGCTGCTACGCATTTAGAATGGCTCTGGAAGCACGATTCAGCCAACTTCATGAAGGAAATAAATGGTTTATCGGCAGGAGGAATTTCTGAGCAGTAAATCCGGAGCTGGGGCTTTAGTGCTTCATGGTTATACTCGAGGAAGGGTTCCCATTGATTTTGCTCAACTATGCAGATAATCTCGGATTTAGATTGTAATAGATTACCTGTTGGAGGTAAAACCAGTGTAGAATTCTGCCGTTGAAGTTCGAAAGATCTCACACATCGCGTACTCTAAACAATGTATGAGTCGTGGAATCGTTATGCGTGTCTGCCGTAAATAGATGGCGAATGCGTCTTTTAAGCATTTCGTTCTATAGACGAAGTACATTGCCTCCAACACGAATTTGCGTTATTCCTAATCCTGAGAGAGAATTACGAACAACAGCAGGTGTAATGAGTTGCTTCAGTAATTCTTGATTATTACTCTTGACACAATAGATCATTTGTTTTGTAGCTTCTGATCCTCTGTCTAGGTTATTACTCTCTTACTCAACAAAGTATCTTTCTTAGATACCAGCAGCCAGCATCGTTCTTTCCCAGACCAGCAGGACTCTCTTCATTTTATTGGTAAGGCATTGGGAACCTTATATCATTTGAGAATTAAGAAGCGCAGATTGCGCAGGATAAGGTACATAGAGGACACGGGAAAATACAACTGGCTGTCCAGGAAACTATTGTATGGTATTCTTCAAGAGGTGAGGGCGTAGGTATATTTATATATTTCACGGTAAATATGCTATTGGCAACAATGTTCTCCGATATTGATTGATTTAATAGTCTAGATCTGCCCTCTTGGTCCTGTGACTTGAAGTTTTTAAGAACCTTTTAATTCTAAGAAACACTGTAATATCGTGAGCCAGTCAGAGTTGAAGTGCACTGTTTATATCTGTATACTTACTATTGAGGAGTTAAGTAATTGATGTTTTAAATCCCAAACAATCCTATTTTCATTATTTATGATGTATAGGATTAGGTGACGCAACAATGGAGAGTACATGTGTGATGTGGTACCTCCTCTGATTTAGGCCTAAGTTACTGTGGCCGTTGGAAACCAAAAAAAAGTCTCTCTCTCTCTCTCTCTCTCTCTCTCTCTGTATATATTTATATATATATATATATATATATATATATATATATATATATTAGGGTGTCCTGCGTGTTACGACTACACGTCGGTTGAAGGTAAACAGGTGAAGGTTCGATATATATATTAGGGTGTCCTGGGTGTTACGACTACACGTCGGTTGAAGGTAAACAGGTGAAGGTTCGATCCCCACCAAGGGAGTACATTAGCTCGCGAGTTTCATACCAGAGCGAGCTATTGTAGTAGCGCATTTGGATTAGTGGGACAGCAGTGAGTATATACTTCTGACAGCCCCTTGGGATGACTTATGATTCTGAATCTCGTAGGTCCCGCCCGCAGGCAGGCTGTTACAAGATGAACTGATTCAAAGGGACCCATTCATTAACTCATTCCATATCCTTTTGATTGACGTCGCTTGTACGTGAAGTTGATCACTCTGCGTAAAACTGTGGGCTTGAATCGTTGATGGGTATGGTTAAAAATCGCTTAGGTCAATAAGGCCAACCGAAAAAAAAATAAATTAATATATATGTGTTTAAATTTGAAATTGTATTTGTTTGTAGTACTAATAGGATTTGTGAATAATTGAAGAAATTGTTAAGGATCCTTTCAAAGACCTGAGCTAAAGAACAGCGTATTTCATTTAGGGAATTCATTTAAATAAAAGTAAAAATAAAAAAAAAACCATCCCTACTGAAAAAAACAAGCCTGTACTGAAACCATCTGGATTGGAGAAGAGGGGGCCTAAAATAAAAGGGTTTGCAGGTAGGGGAAAAATATTTTATCTCTCATTCTTCTCCAGTAGGAACTAGAGTTCTGTTTGCTCCAGTGGTTGCTTTATAGTAACTGCGAATTTTTGAGTGGTCCCCAACAATCTTTATCAAGCAAGTTGTTGAAGTTTTTTTTTTTTGGAAATACCTATTTTTCATGGTTCCCCAAGCACTCTAATAAAATCTTTCCAGCAGATAGCCTCTATGTAGTAGACTGGATTCAAATTCAAGCAGTTTACATTAAAGACAAGTACATCTCAAAGCTAGCTTAAATTTCAAAGGAAAATAAAAAGAATATTTTACATACTTACCTTGGCGGATTGTAGAAACACCTTAATTCATTTTTCAGCGATCAATTCATCTTGACATCACACTCCTTGTTCTGAGTGAGGCTAGAAATCTTTACAGAAGTTAGTCGTTTACAGAATGAGCTATTACCTGTCGCTATAATGGCACTAACAGATTTAATTTGTCATTTCATTCATAAGGAAATTTTTAAATCAATTTATAGGTGAACATTTTTATCTTAAATTAAAAATAAACTGTTGTAAATTTTTCTTTCATCTTCATAAACCACCATAAGACAGTCACTTTAATTTCCTATTTTTAATCTGTAATAGTTCTTCTTTTTATTCAATTAGATACATTCGGTAAGACAGCGCCTGATGAACATTATCTATATTATTATCTTAAATTTCCAGTTCCAATGGAGTATTATGAGGCTCAGGAAACATATAGTACAAACTATTGACCCTGAAAGCCGTCCATGGATTATACTAATCTGTGACATAAATAATTATCCTGGAGCATTAAAAATTCTATTAAGATTTTCGGATCCAATACCTCAGTATCAGTGAGTGAACTGATCGTGTTAAGACCTGGTAAATTATTAGAACGACGCAATAGACGTGTCTCCCTATTACTGATTTTTTACTTGTAAAATTTAATACTGTGATGCCTTGTGGTGTTAATATTTACATTCTTAGAGAATTATTAAACAAATAACGTTCTCTTATGCATTAAAAAAGAATTTCCAGGAGGAATAGACTTTAGTCACATTCTTTCCTCTTAGTTTTACAAACAGGATACTAAACGACCTGGCGGCTGATCTGTTGTTTGATGTACGTTCCAACGGATCTTGTTCGACAGAGGGAAGAAAAGTTGTTGCAAAATCCCACTAATTGTCTTTTAATTAGTTTATGCTTTAATTAGTTGTGGAACAACTTTTCTTCCCCGTGATTAATGGGTTCATTCAGTGCCTCACTGAGACTTGTTCGATAGCTTTAACTCGAATCCATAACTTCAGACCGTGACTCCAATGTTACCCATATATAGCAATTCATAGGACTAGGTAACCAGAGGGCGTTACAACTCTAGACTGATAATGTATTCATTTACGACTGGTAGTAGAGTTATGGGTAAAAGAAAAGCCATCAACTGTCAAGTAGAGGTTTTGGTCTGTAAGAAGGACGAAGAAACATATTGGTTCCTCCGTCAGAGGAAATGTCTTCCTGATTTACTTTAAATTGGCTTTTAATCTTCTCTTTAAAGCTTTTAGTAGCATTAGAGCTAGATTTCCAGCGGGGGTATTATGGCATTATGCCCCGTAATAAGTTGTCCTATTCAGGGAAGTACTATCGGAAAGAAAAACTAACCCCCCCCCCCAAAAATGGACCCTTGGCCATGAAAGACAGTGTGTACGCTTTGTACGGAAGGGTGGAATTAGCGGAAGTTCTACCTAGCCGATAAAGCCTTAACCAAATTCCCTTCTCCATTCCGACCTCCAGCTCACTCTTGGGAAGTGCCACTCCCCAGGAAGGCACAAACCTAGTTCTCTAGCTTCAGCACACTGACAACATGTACCAGTTTACCTGGCCTGCCGTCTCCGTGCGGTCAACACAAGACCACTACGTCAACGACTAATAGACAGGAGCAAGCTCCTTCTCAGGTAGAGTGGGATTAAGCTGTTTCCATCTGCTCCAGAGACCTAGAATGGCTCAACTGACCCGGAACAGCAATGCCAACTAAGGACCTACTGTCACTACGGTTCTAACACTTGGGGAAAACAGGAGGACCTATCTACTTCCCGTAAGGAGGGCTTTCCCCGAAGGGAGGGACCCGAAGTTCATATAAGACAATGAATCGTAGACTCTCACAAAAATAAACAAGGAAAGAAGAATCTTAAGGGAAAAATTTGATCTGCCATGGAGCAGCACTGTTGCCGGATCAGAAGCAATGCAAAAGAAATAAAAGTCCCTCACGCAGGGGCTGCGTCAACTTAGCAGATTTCCCACATGCATCATTTAAATCACGTGCTTACATTTATCTCAAAACTAAAATTTTAATGAGAACACATTTTCTATTTAGGCTTCAAATAATGTGCTTCATATTATAATAGCTTTTTGTTAATATGACATGAGTAGGAGTCAGGTTTACTGAAATCCGAAGAGTAATGAATACAAATATCTCGGTTAATAATTAAGATATTGAAAAACCATACATAACACCATTTATAGAACATTAAATTTGCAATAAGATTGGATGTATACAATTTTTATACTTTAATACTTTAATAAAAGAGATATTAAGAATTTTCAAAATTCCTCCCCTCTAAACGCTCCCCTCCCTCTCGTCCTATTAAAGTCGTTAACGAACTAGATCTTCCTTTTTACAAAAAAAAAGTTTAAATATCGAGTATGGTATCGATCAAACAAAAATTGATACCGCAAGAGCGTTAACACACACACACACACACACACACACATATATATATATATATATATATATATATATATATATACAGTTTTGAACGTAACTCATTTTCGTCATTCCTGGGTAGGATCGGTGGACATTTGATGACATTTTTCAAAAAGCTCGCGATTAGTACGACCTCAATAGCTGATTTCCTTAATGTAAATCTGCTAAAATCGCTTTCAGAATCTGACATTTTTAGTTATTTTTAAAGATGCGGTGTTCAACACATGTTGAAATAGTGAGAGATCTTTGAGTGCCTCAAATAATGTTGCATACTACTTCATAAGTATGAATTAAAAAGTAATAGGCGCAGAGAAGAGTAGAAAGGTGACCTGGAGGAGACTTGTGGAGGCTGGGCATTAATAGTAGGAAATGACTGCCTGTAACAGTGAGAGATGACCAAAAATATTAGTGGCACAAACCAGAGTTCAGCCAATGATTGTATAACTGTTTAAATCAATGTCGAGTCCAGTAACACGTCCTGATGATCAGCACCACACACTCACGGGAAAATCTTGACGTATAATTAGTGCCATGTTTCGAACCGATATGTATCATTATCCTCACTCAAACTTTGATTCCTCGAAGGATTCTTGGCAATAGGGACCCTCCTCACACCTCGGCCTATTTGCTACTGGCATTACTAGAATCCTTGGGTTCTACTGTTCCCCTGAAGAGTTTTCATATCCTCATCATCATATTCTCATCCTTTCACACCTTCCTTACATCGAGTATGACAAAAAAATAAAAATAAAATACAACCGGAGATGAGAAATCTTTCCCCTCCCGCCGGGAAGTGTCTGAAATGTAAAAAAAAGAAGCAGGTCTGTCACCAGAACATATTTGGAAGTATCACGTATAAAAAAGGTCTCTTGAAAACAATATCTCGTATTTAAGCTTCGAATCATGTAGTTTATTACATAACAGAGTATTGCTTATGCAACATTAGTAGAAGTGGGGGTTTACTGAAGGCTGGAAACTGAAAAATCCAAATATCTCGATTAATATTCAAGATAGAGAATAAATGTATATAACAATATTTATAGTAAATTTAATGTGCAATTAGATTGGTTCCATACATGTTTCCGATCCCACGTATAGCAACGGAGATATTTCCAATTATCAAAAATCCCCCCATTGGTTAATGGTTGAAGGAACTTGATATCACCAAGATTCAACACATGGCTGATCTAAAACATCACTGAACAAAGGCATCTATAGCTAGATACTCAAGTATTTGTTCTGATCAAATTAAAGTCGACGAGACAAAAGTCTTACATAAAGAAGACCACCTTGGTGCCAAATTAGTTCTAGAAGCTCTCGAAATTAACTAGATAACAGATACAATAAACGGCGTGGACGCTGACGTACTCTCTGAATGTGGAGAGCCATATTAAAATAAAATCCATAACGTATGATTGAATGAAGTAACTATTCAAATTAAAACACTACACTTGACGAAGATGGATGCATTTCCAAAATTCGCATACCAACAAAAATTCAAACCCCTGGACCAGATAGCCGAACTCCTCACACACAACACACACACACACACACACTCACTCACACACACACACACCCACAAACCTCCCCTCTAAACCCCCCCCTCCCCCTGGTCCGATTTTTGTCGTTAACGAACTTGATCTTTGTTTTTACATAAAACGACTAAATATCGAGTTTGGTAACGGTTAAACAATAATTGCGACCGCTAGAGCGGTAACAGACAAATATATATATATATATATATATATATATATATATATATATATATAGTTTTGAACGGAACTCATTTTCGTCATTTCGTCAGTGTAGGATCGATGGACATTTGAAGAAAAATTTAATTTCGAAAATCGCGTCATGAGTACAACCTCAATAGCTGATTTCCCTTAAGGGAAATCTGCTAAAAAGGAACAAAATCACTAATAAAATACAGATAGAATTAATTTAATATAATAACTAAAAATATCAATATATATATATATATATATATATATATATATATATATATATATATATATAACCTAGATTTTAAAGGCAGATACTTAAGGACAGAAGTTAGTGTGAAGTACTCTCAGTGAGTAAGTCATTAGGAAGTTTAAAATTTTCTTTTTGTCTGAGTTCTTAACTATTTCTGGAATGTTTTAGTAGGCTTTGGTCTGACCTGTCTAGTCAGCAAGAATGAGTGCGTTAGTTTGTGTCCAATTTTCAGTTGAATCAGTACCATGTAATTTCGGCTTTTTAGAATGGCTATTCCTTTGACAGTTCCCTTAATCTCCCGTGAATTGAAATGTCCCTCCAATGGGACAGTAAATAGTGAGAATATGGTAAGTAACTCAGGGGAACTTCGACTAAATACATTTCCGATACATTTCGCTACTGGTAAGCTTCACGCCTTATAAATAAAATGTAAGGACAACAAATAGCAAGTTAAAATGTTCTCAGTACCGGACGGACACTTCGATATACAGGAAAGTCTTTTCTTTGATAGTTGAAGTCAGGTGGTCAATTATGTAGAGAGAATTTAATTTACAAGTAAGTCAAAAATGTGTTGCAATTGAGAACAGTACTTTACTAAAACCACTAAAGAATAATGCTCATATTTCTTGAATAATTTTAGTCAAAAAAACAACCATCTAATTAAATTATTAATCTAATGATAGGTGAAGGGATAGTCTCTAAGAAACATATTTATCCTCAAGTAGCCTAAATTTTCATATAAAGTCTGGGGCTCTAGTTTAATCCATTGTAAATTAAATTTAAATCCAATTCGGAGGTCCTGTAAGTCCTTTATATCCTTCCATTCTGATTAGAGGAGCTACTGCTTTCCTTAAACCGGGAGAACAGTAAACGGAATGAATATATTATTTAAATTTTAAAGAGGTGTATTTTCAGGAGATAGCCGTTGAGTAAAAATTAGCCTTTACAAAGGGCTTATGAAGATGAATATCATTTTACCAGACATTTTTCACAGAAGTCTCTAAACTTTTTTTTCAAGTTACGACTTAAGTTGAGCACTAAGTAGCCTGGTGATTTTTTATTCTTAAGCCATCATGTATCAAATGGTGGAATCTGTAAGAACACTAGGAGGATTGGAGGGAGATACGGAGTAAAACAAAGAAAAACTTTCTCAGGAAATTGTTTTTCATTGAGAAAAGTTTGACATCAGCGTTCTTCTGAGGCTCATTTATGCAAAGTTTCTTTTCTCTCTCTTTTGCATTTCCCTCAAATAAAACAGCATGAATACCATTCTTGGGGCAATAGAGGTTATTTCTTCGACCTGCATAATTAGATTAGGCGTTATCAAAATTGATGACCAACTTTTATCTTACTTTTTCAGAATAATTTCATTGTAATAACCCATGTATTCATTGCCTCTTTTAATAGTATATTTCATGAATGAAGAATATTTTTACACTGAAATAAAGTAATAAAATAAATTCCTGAGTGAATAGTAAATAGATTTACTTCATCCTTTCACATTAACTTTATGTTAAAATTCAATTTCGCTGTTTTTTAATTATTAACCCTAGAACTACCAAGGGGGGGGGGGCTCCTCGAGCCCACACTTTTTTTTTTGTTCCCTATCACCCAATTTTAATGGGATATTTTTGACTCTATTTGTTGGGTCATGTTGAAGTTTTTTGTACGTTCCATCCTCAAGTAATTTTTGCATCTTTTCAATGTACTCTTCTCTCTTCATAACCACGGTTGCATTTGCTTTGTCGGCTGGCAGAACTAGTACGTCGTCTTGTTGTTTTATTTCCTTCAATGCATGGAGTTCCTCTTTTGTAAGATTGCGTTTAGGTGGTTTGGCTTGGCGTAAAAAACTTCAACATGACCCAACAAATAGAGTTAAGAATGAAATAAACAAGGCAGTGAAAGCCACTTCTACGATCAAGAAAGAAGAATACAACCGTTTAATCAAGCCCGACCCAGTTCCACCCAGACTTTACGGATTACCCAAGATACACAAGGAGGATATTCCTATGAGGCCAATAGTTAATTCGATTGGGTCTGCATGTTACGGAATCTCAAAGTATATTTCGAAGAAAATACAACCAAGTATTGGCCTGACCCCGCACCACATCAAGGATTCATCAGATTTCGTGAGGAAAATCAAAGATATTATGATCGATGAAAACGATCGTCTCGTCAGTTTTGACGTTAAGTCACTGTTTACGAGAATTCCAATTCAAGAAACGTTAAACATCATGAAAGAATTCTTAACGGAAGAAGAAGCCCAGCTAGCCAAAATCTGCCTGCAATCAGCATATTTCTTGTTCAACGGCAATTTCTACCAACAAATGGATGGAGCCAGCATGGGGTCGCCATTAAGTCCAAATGCAGCCGATGCTTACATGGAGAAATTTGAAAAGAAGGCACTTGAAACGGCAAGACTAAAACCGAAAAAATGGTTTAGATATGTGGATGACACGTTCGTCATATGGCCACATGGAGAGAAGACTTTAGAAGAATTTCTGCGGCATCTTAATTCAATACACCCCAACATTGAGTTCACGATGGAGATCGAACGTGAGAGGAAGATTCCATTTCTGGATGTTCTGGTGGAAAGGAAATCAAACGGACAGCTGGGGCATGCGGTTTATAGAAAACCAACACATACCAACAGATACCTACACGCTGGATCTCATCACCATCCAGCACAGAAGAATGGAATAATTCGTACATTGGTCGCTAGAGCTGAGAGAATTTCAGAGCCACAGAACCTCCCAAAGGAAAAACGACACTTGATGACTGCTCTGCTAAAGAATGGCTACGGAAATGAGGAAATAAGAAATCAATTCAAAAAGAAAAAAGAAAAGAAGACAAGAACAATTGAAGAGGAAATCCGGAAAACAGCCGTAATACCTTTTGTTAAAGGTACGACCGAGAAGATCTCTAGGATACTCAAGAAGCAAGGCATAGAAACAGCATTTGGCACTGATAGGAAAATAGCTCAGATATTACCCAGCTGCAAAGATAAACTCCACACAAAAATCCCGGGGATATACAGCATACCATGTTCCTGTGGCTCAGAATACATTGGCCAGACCGGCAGATTGATAAACACCAGGGTCGCCGAGCACATCAAGAGTTTAAAAAAGTTTCGGACAGAAGAATCAGCCATAGCGGAACATTTCTGGGAAACCAAACACAACATTAAATTCGATGAAGTCAAGGTACTGGCAAAGGTTGACCGTTACCAAGAAAGACTGGTTCGAGAAGCTATAGAAATAGCGAAATGCCCTAACAACTTCAATAGAGAGGATGGATACAAACTCAGCAAACTCTGGAAGCCGGTAATTCCACAGAGACCTCCAAAAAGAAACGAAAACGACGGTATAGGCGATGAACGACCACCGGACCAAGTATCCGTAGACACCTGGAAGGGAAGACTCCGCCCAAGGAAACCGGATAAGACTCAAATATATACCAGAGATGAACTAACAACTCTTCAGTCTCAGAGATAGCCCTGAGGAAGCTAGCAGCATGTCTAGCGAAACGTTGGCAACCAATATGAAGACACGGTCATACCCGAAGACCTTAATAGTATTAAGTTCTGTATATTGTTCACTCCAAAAAGCATGGAGAATATTGACATTTCTCGTTACGGCTGAGACGTTTCCGTGATTAAACTTTAGTAATTATACAGTGACCGAAATAGGCAAAAACAAATTGTTTCTTTATGCCGGGTTCAGTCCCGGTAGAGGCGTTTAAACCTCTTTATTACTATAAAGACACTACTAAAACATAAATTTGAGGTTTTAACGCCGATAGGTGTATGTTCCCAACAAACGCTTATCTGGAAAGGATTTCAGTTTCATAAATGACATCATACTTTGTAGTAGATGAAAATAGTACAGATTTTAGTGGTAAGTTTATTAGTTCTATATGATATCGTCCCTGTGTTAAGATATAACCTAAGTTATATCAACCTAACGGATATTAATAAAAGTTATATAACGTAATCACTGTGCCTACAAAGGAGAATGTTCAATAAATATATATAATATAGAATCGTTTATGATTTAAAAAGAAATGTTTTATATTAACGGCCACTTTGTGCTTCTGAGGTTAATCGGAAAAGGTTTTCTACCCCCTCAGTCTAGCCAGGATGGGACTCAGGATTTTATTTAGTAAGTTTGTCTCTAAATAAATTCCTATTGCCCATATGAGAATTGGACCCTAGACTCTATGTTTACCGTGTTTAAATTATATTATTATTTACACGACATTATTATGTAATTTGTTTGTATGTTCATTAGGAAAAATAATGTCACTCTCGAGCTGTCATATATACGCTCCCTGGTTTCTGCGTTGTAGTTCTCTGAATCTCTGAGTTAGCCGATTTATTTTTAGAGCATTTAACAGACTGGATAAATGAAAGGATTCCGACACTTTGATGTTTTGCCTATGGCAGCCAGTTAAAACGGCATTAAAGATCGTTATTTCCGTAGCAACTCTTCTCAGAAGGGTAAGAAATAAAACAGATCTCCTTGAAGATGTACTACACAAAGCAGGTATTAAAACGAACAAGGTTAACCGGTTTCATCTTCGTTTGTTAAAATTAAAGTAGCCGTGTAAATAAGTATACTTTGTATTACATCTTTTTTTATTTATTTATTTAAATGAGTTCCGCAACACCGGCGATTTACTCATAATTAAATTGTGGACAAAAAAGCGAATAGCAAAAAAAAAATAGAAAGACGGAAACGGAAAAGAAGTGAACAAAGGTGGTTTTTGATAGGTTCAATGGAATACCATTTTTATATGAAACAAACAATATTGTATGAAAACATTAGGGTGGTGAAAATAATATAAATGAAAATGTAAGTGTCGACTGGGGGGAGAAAGAAAAAAATAATAATAATAAAATAAAGTAAAGAGAAAAACAAAGAAATGAATACATAAGAAAATAATAATAATAAAATAAAGTAAAGAGAAAAACAAAGAAATGAATACATAAAAAAATAAAGAAAAAAAAATAAGAAAAAGAGAAAAACAAAGAAATGAATACATAAAAAAATAAAGAAAAAAAAATAAGAAAAAGAGAAAAACAAAGAAATGAATACATAAAAAAATAAAGAAAAAAAAATAAGAAAAAGAGAAAAACAAAGAAATGAATACATAAAAAAATAAAGAAAAAAAATAAGAAAAAGAGAAAACCAAAAAAATGAATAAAGAAAAAAAGGGGGGAAAGGGAGCCCAAAAACATAAAAATAAAATAAAATAATAATAAATAAAATTAATGTTTATTACACCCTGCTAATGTAGGAAAGAAGTGAGGAGAAGTGTGTGTGTGTGTGTGTGTGTGTGTGTGTAAATTGTAGATAATAGTGTGTTGTATATATTAATGTCTTTTAGATGTTTAATGATTGAGTCTATGTAAATACTGCTATATCTACTAGTATACGTATTACGTGGATTTATACAATATTACAATAACATTTGTTTCCTGTTATTTGAGCATGGCTTCGTTATTAAATCTCATTTATACTTGGAAATATTCATTAATAGGGGAGTAATATATAGTGATCCTTTAAAAATCGTTTTTGATAATCTTACTTCATTTCTGTCTATGTCCAATGTAATTCAATGATAAAGAAGTGGAACGTTAAATGTCGCCTCTTTCGATAATAATGGAATAAATGTCTGAGACTCTCCTTTGCTATTGACCATCTGTCTTCATTCATCTTCTATTAAAGATAGCAACCCCACAGGCTTCACTAATGATTGATTGCAACGTATTGTCGTCAAAGTAAAAAACGGAAATAAGTATAAACTGGAGTAAAAGGCGCCATCTAATAGCAATCTTTACACTATAGTATAACATAGAAGTTTAAATGGCTTAGACGTGTTCCATGACTAAAATGGTTGATTTTCTATAACGGGACTAAAGGAAACATTTTTATCCTTGCAGGGTAAAGCAGTTTATTTATTAATAAAATAAGAAAACTTTAATAAATTACTCATTCCCGAAACAATACTTTTTACGAACAAAAGTCTTTAAAAGAACTTGGCAACCTCAAAATACAAAAAGGAAATTGTATACATAATTTCCACGAACTGAGCTTGCTTTAAGGTTTTATTGTCATTTAGCTAGAGTTGAAGGATCTCTTTAGTTATACACCCAAATAGGAGTGTAATTTCTTCTGAAATATTTAAAAACCAAATTACGAAAGAAAGAAAAAAAACTTTTTCACGAAAACTTTTATTTCAGTGATTTTTAATGACATAAAAACTTATTCTCCAAAGAACTGGACCCAGCTGATCCCCTTTCACTATGTTGTCTTGTATAAATATATATCAGATATTTAATTAGTTTAAAAGGCTAGACACGGTGGCAGTGATTGATATTTATTTTTATCCTGGACGCTATATTGTGACCAATGGGTTTTATTTTCTTTACATTTTGACCCTTGGAACAAATATCTCGTTCTTTTAAATGTTACTGAGAACAGCCTATTATAACAACTCTGAGTTTATAACCCATATACAATTGGTAGTGATATGGCAAACACATTAACTAATACACACTTGGTTTCATACGAAATACTAATGTCGCACAATTTTAAATTTTAAAATATTGAAAATGGTTTACGGGATTATTGTCAAATTTTGGGCCCAAAGCTCCGCAAGTCACATCTCGGGTCACACCTTTACCCCCCCCCCCGAATTAATTCTTGATTCGGTCACTTTCTGTGAGAAAGTTCCCATTCTGGCCCTGTATATCGACTTTTGTAAATATGATCAATTGGGTTTATAATTTGCCCATCTCAGATTCATATATTTGTCCGTATTATATTCCGTGTAAATGTTGCTATTGAAATCGTCTACTGCATAGCTAGCGTTCTTCCCCAGTGTTTGATTGTAGATATTGGCCAGGCAGGTTTGGAGTATTTTGGAATGCATAGATTCTTTCCATCCTTATGAAGGGACCGGTCAATGATCAGCGGTATAATGCAAAATCTTCACTGTAGTCTGATTCTGCAAATCTGGATATTTATAATATTATCACAGTATTGAGTTTAAGTCCATTCTTGATCTTTTTCTATATTTTTCCTGAATTCTCTCTCTATCTGATGTATTCTAAATTAAATTTGTGCTATATATAAAGAGAAATTTATGTCTTATTTATTACAAGAGAGAATGATTAAAAAGTCACAATTATCGATGTCTTTAACAAGGAACAATAAAGCACTTAGGGAGGCATGAAAAGAAAATTTGGATCTAAGAGAGAGTTAATAAATAAATCGGTACACAACCTGTGTAGACTACGTACAAACCCTTTGTGAAAAAATATTTCAAAAGTTTAAGATTGTTGAGCAATCCAGCTGGTCTATTATAATATAACCGATAGAGTGCTTCCTTTTTCCGGAAGTTGTACAAAATGTTGTAGGAATAGCTTCAAACAAATATTGTGGAAGCATGTATCTGTCGATGCTACTCTGAGTACTATCATAATACAATAGTAAGATTTCTAGAACTCAAAGCTTAAGATGCTTGGGACCATGTAGGACAACGTGAGGTATTTCAGTAGTTTTCGGGGTGAAAAGTACCCAAATACCCATTGGTTAAGGGCCACTCATTTAAAGATGATTATTAAATCAAAATAAAAAGAGAATCATTCTATTATTTAAAATAACACTTCTAAAAGTTATAATTAAAGAGGTAATTAAATCATTATAAAAAATATCACTTTTTATATTTTATATTATATATACAAAAAGACATATGAATTTATTGAAGCAACAGACTAAAATGAAAAAGAAATTCAATTTTGTTCAAATCTGTCTGTCTGTCTGTCTGTCTGTCTGTCTGTCTGTCTGTCTCTCTCTCTCTCTCTCTCTCTCTCTCTCTCTCTCTCTCTCTCTCTCTCTCTCTCTCTCTCTCTCTCTCTCTCTCTCTTTATATATGTGCGTGTGTGTGTGTGTGTGTGTGTGTGTGTGTGTGTGTGTGTGTGTGTGTAAGCAGTGAATATTGCCTTACACTATTTTCTAATATATTGGGTATGGGAATAAGTTTTAATTGTTTTTCCATACACAGTATTGATAGCATCACATACATTTCATCTAACCTTTCGATACATGAATTTAAAAGGTGGTGTGTATGTATGCTGCTAAACACAGTTTCACACTTTTGTTTGGAGTCAAACAGAGCGAATCATATCAAATCGAAATACAGCGTTCGCGGGAAGTTCTCCTCTACAATCCTTCGAAGAAAAGTGCTGCGGAAATGGAACATTTGCTTGGCAATGTTTATAGCAACCACGCTTCATCAGAAACAACTTGCAGATAATTTATTTTTTCTTCGAAGGATTGTAGAGGAGAACTTCCCGCAAACGCTGTATTTCGATGTGATATGAATAGCTGCTGTTTGACTCCAAACAAAAGTCTGAAACTGTGTTTAGCAGCATACATACACACCACCTTTTAAATTCATGTATCGAAAGGTTAGATGAAATGTATTTGATGCCATCAATACTGTGTATGGAAAAACAATTAAAACTTATTCCCATACCCAATATAAAAAGAAAAGTTGTGAAACTGATCTCCATTCCTACACCAGACTTTCTTAAGGGTTAGCTTATGGCTCAAAAAGAAGAAACGAGCGTAAAACCTGTCAAATTTATTTCGCAGGTAACAACAGTAAGTGGTAGTTTTGACCTTTAGCTTTTAGGATAAAGGGAACACCTTGCCTCTTCTCAGCCACAAGCATATCATCCTTTAACAGAGACTCTCTTCATTACATTATCTCCCATTAAACATATTTACATGAGACACTCCGCCTTCAGAGAAGAGGAAATTTAATTTTCCCAGAGAACAGATATTAACTGAAGGCTGATAAACCAATTTCAGCTTGCTCTTAATAATTCAAAAGCAATTTATACCTTCTGTACAGCTCAAAGTGAATTTTCTTCTCAACTGCTACTATAAGATATGCCACGGTATATATCATAAATATTAATTCATTCCGTGGGCGTCCCGCTTTCTCTGATTAAACAGATATTTCAATTTGTTCCTCGAGTAATAATAACTTCCTTCGTGTGTAGATAGCAATATTCAGTGCCTGAGGTAACATTGAGTTCAAAATGGTCTTGAAATAGATTGGCGGGCTTTCTTTTTATAGGGTAGCTTAGTTAAAGTTCAATGGAGTCGGTCCAAAGTGAAGACGGGGAATGACATAAAAATATATTTTCGTTAAAATAAATACATTAATTCAGGTTAAAAATACAATGTTAATTTGGAGACTCCTATTATTTTAATATGACGTAATGTGTTTATGTTGATGCGTGAAGGATAAAAGGATCACAGTTTCAAATGTTGCTGAATTCACAGATATACTCACAAATACAATAAATAAATTATTTATATTTGACTGTTTTCCAATTGAAAGAGGGAATATAGAACAATTTTTTTATATACATTGATATATATATATATATATATATATATATATATATATATATATATATATATATATTTGTTAACAATGTTTTTGTTTATTATTTATTTTATTTCTTTTTTGTTTTCTTTCTTTCCTCTATCCGTTTATTTTATATTCTTATTATATATGTTTTTTGGCATAATTTTTGTCTCAAACGTATTACTTCTATTTTAACTCAACTTTTATTTTATGAACATTTACTTTAATTTTATTTATTTGTTTTTATGTAATATGATTAATCTGTGTATTCAGCAACTGATCATTGGCGAGTAGCCACTCCTAATTCTTTAATTAAGTGTTTTTCTTCTGTAATCCTCCTCTCTTATGATGGGTTTAGACTGCCTGGATATTTAGTAGTATGAACTTATAGGGGCAGGATTAGAGCAGGATCATATTGACAATCACTTTTTTTAGCACCAATGAGAGTTACTTAAAAAATATGTTTTAAATATATGAATTATTTTTAACTGATTATTTCAAATATATATTTCCATTCCGTGAGAATCATTGCTAAATCTGATTTTATCATGATTGAGTTCATAACAATGAACTTCACATGAAAAGAACAGATTTCTTTTGAACTTGGCATTCTAAACATGATTTTAAAGATCTTTACAGACCACTAGTTATTTATAGACGTGTGAAATAATACAGAAACATGTTATAACAATGTAAATGGGAATATTACGTGAGAAGTAAGCTTAGGCGAAGAAACTTGAAACCTACGTTTTTCCCCCTTGATGTAAATGTCAACAAGATGAAGGGCTCCCCATTCCTTGCTGTTGGAACAGGCTATTCACCAATGAAATGATCCAACTCGGCGAAGAAGATCTTAAAGATCTCTTTCCCTCTTCTTTACAATCAGATGGTGGGAACTGCTTTTTCTTTGGACTTTTTCAAACACAGCTTTCCTATTGCTTCTGAAGTGTACCTCTAAGTTTCCCCTTTTCTTTTTTTTTTTTTTTTTTGAAACTCTACTTTAATTAGTTCAAACTTCAGAAGCTTTCAGCAAAGTTCAGGTTATGTTTCCAGGAAAATAAACTACAAAAAAAAGGAAAAGGAAAATACATTACATCATATTTAAAATAAGACTTATACAAAAGGGACACCATACTGCTGATAAAAATGGGATGAATTGGTAATTTTAATTGATAACTCTCATAGTAATATTAGTCATGAAAATTTGTATGTAGTAAAATAAATTATGAATCATAAAGGAATTCCAAATCAAGATTAAATAACTGGTTGAAGTAAAAATAATAATAAATAATTATGATTCATCCACTCTCTGATTAAAAGAATATTTACGTATAAACTAAGAAAACATTCTAAAAGTATCAAGTCATTTTTTGAATGTGTGTCTAATATTGATGCTACGGAAATAGAAAAAGCATCAACGGTAATCTGTGATACTACTACTGAGGTAGTTTTAATTTTAGCAGATTTCCCTTGAGGGAAATCAGATATTGAGGTCGTACTCATGACGCGATTTTCGAAAAATGTCTTCAAATGCCCATCGATCCTACCCAGGAGATGATATATATATATATATATATATATATATATATATATATATATATATATATTTGTCTGTTAACGCTCTAGCGGTCTCAATTTTTGTTTGATCGTTACCGAACTCGATATTTAAACGTTTTATGCAAAAAGACAGATCAAGTTCGTTAATGGCTGAAATCAGACCACTGGGAGGTTTAGAGGGGGGATTTTCGAAAATTCGAAATATATCCATTACCATACGTCGGATTAAAAAATTGTATAGAACCACTCTTATTGAAAATTAAATTTACTATAAATATTGTCATATACATTTATTCTCTATCTTGAATAATAACCGAGATATTTGCATTATTATTAAGTGTAACGGAAGAGTGAGTTTCCCGCCAAAAGCTAGTTCGGCCGTATTTGTTGGGCTGTCGTATGGAGATTTCTCTATTGTATAACTTCACGTGGGAAATCTGCTTAGTTTACGCAGCCCCTGCGTGACGGACTTTTTATTTTGAGTTTGAAAAGTCTGGTAAGCCATATATTTTCAAATTATCCTTACACTCACCTTATACTTCAGTGATATAACTAACCATAAGGAGTGTGTTGGATTCCAACAAAAGCGTTGAGATTTATTCAGAACCAAATTTACTTATTACGTCTTCAGTCCTATCCTGGACATAATAGGTTGACAATCATAAAATGACCCGTATTAATTAATCTACTTGCCATATTTAATGAAGAAGGAAAAATATTTCTTAGTCTATAATTAGATTAAATTGGAAATTGTTTCAGTGGTTGAATGGATTACGTCCTTTTGGCAAAAATCAAAAATAGTAATAGCTACCAACACGAACAAACTAACTATTACCAATAAAATTCAATAATAAACAGGATATTTATGTATTATAAAAAACAAATTATATTGTTTTCATTGTAAGACTAAAATATAAGTGAAATTCATTTGCCAAATAGATTTCAGGGAACTGTGAGCTGTAAGACAATCAGGAGTAGAATCTTTCAGCTGGTATACAATTCCCGAAGTCTTTTTATTAATTCTATTTCCCCCGCCGTTCCCAAACCTCACCGACCAAAGGTGAGTCAATAATTGGTTATTTATATTTACGATACATACATTTGAATTTTTATAAATATAAATAATTTATTTGGATTCCCAAATTAAATTATGAAATCTCCCGCGTTCAGTTTAGAAAGTGAAAAAACATTCAAAACAATTTTGATGTTAGATCACTAGTGGAAACGCCCAAACAGGAGTACCTACAACTATGAAACCTGAATATTTCATTATATGCACTAATAATAAAGTTAAAACAGCTTTAAAATAACGAACGTTTTAGTCAAAGGTGTTGAGGCCTGTAATAGGGGGTTATAAACTCAGGTACTCAAAGCCAAATACCCAGGTTCGTTTAGTGAACCTTTCTATCGATTTTTACTTGGGTACTTTGAGTCCGTCTTTTGAGCTTCACATTAAAACAACAACAATAAAACCTATATACATCACAACAAAACCATAAAAACAAACTAGTATCTAGAAATAAAAACTTCTAAACCCTTCCGTGTTATAAAAATAAAAAGTCCATCACGCAGGGGCTGCGTAAACTAAGCAGATTTCCCTCGTGTAGTTTACTAATAGATAAATCTACGTACTGATAACACAACACCACCGTGAATAAATACAAACGGAAATAAGAAATGTTTCATCCAATTTCAATAACTTGCCGACAGGAAGCGTTAGGTTAGAAATGTAAACAAACGGGTCTGCCCGCTTCACACCGGAAAGAAAAAAAATTACTGAAATATATCAGAATATAACAAATTAATTGTATTGAGAACTATTTACTATATCCAGTACTGTAATTAATAATATGTCAGAATAATTGTTATCTCAATCAATCAAATTTTAGTAGTCCAAAACCTTATGACGGGGGAGGGGTCACCAGGACATATTTACATGTATCTCGTATAATATAGGCCTCTTGAATACAATGTTTGGTATTTAAACTTCGAATAATGTGATTTATTATGTAGCATAGTATTGTTAATGTAACATGAGTAGAAGTGGCGGTTTGCTGATGCCTGAAAACTGAAAAATGCCAATATCTCGGTTAATATTCAAGATAGAGAATAAATGTAATTATAGTACATTTAATTTGCAATAAGATTGACTCTATACAATTTTTCGATCCGACGTATAGTAACAGAGATAATTTTCGAAAATCCCCCCCTCTAAACTCCCCCTCCCACTGGTCCGATTTCCGGTTAACGAACTTGATCTTCCTTTTTACCTTAAACGATTAAATACCGAGTTTAGTGACGATTAAATAAAAATTGCGACCGCTAGAGTGTTAACAGACAAATATATATATTTATACATATATATATATATATGTGTGTATATATATAGATATATATATATATATATATATATATATATATATATATATATATAATTTTGAAAGGACCACATTTACGTCATCTCCTGGGTAGGATTCATGGACATTTGAAGAAATTTTTCGAAAATCGCGTCATGAGTACGACCTCAATAGCTGATTTCTCTTGAGGGAAATCTGCTAAAATTTGACCTATGCATAGTTAGATTTACACTATATATTTTGATATTTATTTTTATATATTAAAATATTTTTATTTCTGGATACTAGCATGTTTTTATCGTCTTGTTATGCTGTATATAGATTTTATTAGCAGATATATGTATATAGATTTTATTAGCAGACGTGAAGTTTTACAATAGAGAAATTTCAGAACAGAGAGTCAAACAGTTACGGGAACGGCCCGAACTAGCTCTTGACGGAAACTCACGACTAGACCCGAAGTTAGCCGATCTCATCTCAGAAGCTGAAAACAGAAAAATGCAAATATCTCGGTTAATATTCAAGATACAGAGTAAATGCACAAACATTATTTATAGTAAATTTAATTTTCAATAAGATTTATTATATATAAGTTTTTGATCCGACGTATAGTAACGAAGATATTTCGAATTTTCTAAAATCCTCCCTTCTAAACCTCCCCTCCCACTGGTCCGATTTCAGCCATTAACGAACTTGATCTTTATTTTTGCATAAAACGTTTAAATATCGAGTTTGGTAAAGAGCAAACGAAAATTGCGACCGCTAGAGCGTTAACAGAATATATATATATATATAATTTTGAACGGACCTCATTTTCGTCATCTCCAGGTTAGGGTCGATGGACATTTGAAGAAATTTTTCGAAACTCGCGTCATGAGTACAACCTCAATAGCTGATTTCCCTTAAGGGAAATCTGCTAAAAGAAGGATAAACGGCAGCCGGGACTTATAAAAATATATTCAAGCTAATGCTGGAGCGTTCATTGTCTTATTTTACAGACAAAAAAACTATTTCAGTAAGAGTCTATCTGATGGATACATGATTATAAAACATTTTTGACTATGTGCTGACTTTATCAGTGAAGGATGGGATAGAAGTGCTACCAGCATTACGCAATATTTTATTCGTTCACCATTGCTACTACTTTCAAATCTTTTCATGTGTCCCTTTTACTGTTGAATTATCATTTCAAAGGGGGACAAAAAATAGAAACAAGTATTGCAACTTTCTCGCCTTGTTCGTTCCTGTAAAAATGATTAATTCCAGTTTACTGGAATAGCACAGAACAGCTACAATAACGCTTTCACCTATTTTTAGGTTAGTCTACAAAAAATGCTTAATAGTTCTTGAATCCCAAAATTCAGAATTTCCCAATTTTAAAAAGTCCGTCACGCAGGGGCTGCGTAAACTAAGCAGATTTCCCACGTGAAGTTATACAATAGAGAAATCTCCATAGGAGAGCCAAACGGTTACGGCAAAGGGCCGAACTAGCTTTTCGCGGGAAATTCAAAAATCCGTTATCTGCCAAAATTTCATAAAAATACAAATATCTCGGTTAATATTCAAGATAGAGAATTAATGTATAGATTAATATTTATAGTAAATTTAATTTGCAATAAGATTGGTTCTATATAAATTTTTGATCCGACGTATAGTAACGGAGATATTTCGAATTTTCGAAAATCCTCCCCTCTAAACCCCCCCCTCCTACTGGTCCGATTTCAGCTGTTAACGATATTTATCTTTCTTTTTACCTAAAACGCTTAAATATGAAGTTTGGTAAGGATCAAACAAAACTTGCGACCGCTAGAGCGGTAACAGACAAATATATAGATACATATATATATATATATATATATATATATATATATATATATATATATATATATATATATAGATATATATATACAGTTTTGAACGGACCTCATTTTCGTCATCTACTATGTAGGATCGATGGACATTTGAAGAAAAATGTCGAAAATTCCGTCATGAGTACAACCTCAATAACTGATTTCCCTTAAGGGAAATCTGCTAAAAAAAGATAAACAGTGTATAGAGAAGTAATTTTGTATAACCACGATTCTCGGCTTCTAATAGTGAATTTCTTCTTAGACGTTTTGAATGTGATATTCCCAAATTTTGAAGAGTTAGTAGTTTTGGAACGGACTTAGTTAAGTGTTGGCATAACAATAACTATTTTACTCTAATTTATTTTTATGAAGATGGTCACGGAGGAAAAGAGGGTATCTAAACTTTAGAGTTTTTTTTTAACGATGACGACTGTTTTAATTTTACTAATAGTAATTTTTTTTGGGGGGGGGGTGGCGATAATAAGAAATGCCATACCTTTCTCGGAGAGGGAAAGACATATTTGTGTAGAGTTGGCTTAGTGAGATTCATTAAAAGCTAATAGGTGCTTTGTCCTCGATTCCTTTCTTAAGGTAAACAGTTCCATACAGAGATCCTTCTAAAATTAGTAGTTCGCCCGCCTCTAAATACCCTTCCTTTCCAGCTGCCATGCTATTTTTCGACCTAATTAATGGCTGCTTGCCATCTTAAGTGCTCCATTAGGCTATAAAATGTCGGATAACGTTATCTTGCCGGTGGCCCGGCGGCCATCAAATACTAACTGTCTGTTTCTCCGCCAGGGAGCGTTAATGGCAAATTTCTTATCACTCTTTTCCTGTTTTCTTGTTATTGCTGTTTTCAAGTTATTATAACTCGTGCACTCAAAATAGAAATATCTACACTAATTGTTATTTTAATTAAAAGTGGTTTATGTAAACATCTGTTTCGGTTATCATATTATGTAAATGTAACAAAGCGTATAATTGCATACGTTTTTATGAAGATAACATTTAAGTAAATTTCTTTTAAGGAAAATTAAATATTGACATTATCTTTATTAAGAGTTTTTTTTATAAAATTTACTAGCAAATACCCACGAATTCTATCAATCAGATGATCCAGATTCATTAAACCATTTATATATATATATATATATATATATATATATATATATATATATATATATATATATATAATAGCGGACCCGGCAGACGTTGTCCTGCATTATATATCAAGCGATTAGGATATTAAATTTAATAATATTATGTCTAAAAAAAATCTACTTTTAATAATGCAAAAAACAACATTTGTTATATGCACGTTTGCCTAAAAACAAATAGTAAATAAAATATCGCAAAAACTTGTTACTTAAAAAGTAAAGGAAAAATGAGAGAAGGAAAAGAAGACGTTTTAGTTCTGAGATTATCTGGTAGAATGCGCACTACACGTTCTTAAAAACAAACAGTTGTAGACCAATAACTGAAATAAATAAAAACCCTCAACAATAATAACGCAAATACATAAATATAAATAAAGAAAAGAAAATAATTGCAACATTCAAATCAAATTAAAATAAATTTGGAAAATAAATAACAATGTCTGAAAGTGAAAACCTCTCGCAGCTGAAAACATCATTATATAGATGACATACTTAAATTCTAAGGACATACATTAGATAAACATATTAACATTTCATTACATTTCCAATAACCTCGCCCTTCGCCCTTCGACCGGAGACCTGCTCCATCTGCCTGGCCGATCTGCGGCGCTAAACCATCCGGGGCGTCACTCGAACGCGTATTTCAAAATTCAATCAAATCGGTCCATCCGTCTAGGAGGAGTTCAGTGACATACACACGTACGCTAGAATTATATATATAAAGATAGAGGTGTATTAGCCTGTTAACGCTCTAGCGGTCGCAATTTTCGCTCGATCGTTACCAAACTCCGTATTTAAACGTTTTACGTTAAAAGACGGATCATCTTCTTCAACGGCTGGAATCGGATCATTGGGAGGGGGGATTTAGAGGGGAGGATTTTCGAAAATTCGAAATATCTCCGTTAGTTTGAGTCTGATCGAAATTTTGAAGAGAACCAATCTTTTTGCAAATTAAAAGACCTATAAACGTTGTCATATACATTTTTTCACTGTCTTTAATATTAACCGAGATATCGGCGTTTTTTAGTTTTCGGCCTTCAGTAAACCCCCACTCTCGTTAGAACTTAAAAAATTTAGTACAGCTTATAACAATGGTAGAACTAATGCTAATTCACATACCGAGTTTTGTTCAGTTCGGTTCAATCGTTGGTGCCCAATAAAATTGTTGGCCCCTCTTTACTATTTTAGTGTATATCTCGTTTATACTTTATTATACGACAAAAGTGAATATGACAAAAGTTACTCCAAAAAACAACATAAACAACTCTTATCATGTGCATATTTGCCGAAAAACCAATAGGAAACGAAATACGGCTATTTTTAATTTCAGGCCACCCTCACGACCCCCACTCCTGCTCCATCTGCCTGGCCGATCTGCGGCGCTAAACCATCCGGGGCGTCACTCGAACGCGTATTTCAAAATTCAATCAAATCGGTCCATCCGTCTAGGAGGAGTTCAGTGACATACACACGTACGCTAGAATTATATATATAAAGATATATATATATATATATATGTTTTATCTTTAGCATCTATAATTTTTATACAATCCTTATCAAACAGACACGAGATGCAATCATATTACTTTTCTAAATCGAATGAGAACAATGTCGGTTCATTACTAAACTTATCGTAAATACGAATTACTACGTTATTTAATAATCGCACAATACGAAACTTATTGTAATAGTACGATAATTTTCATAGAAATTATATTTTCATTGTGACGACTTCTGCTATCTGCTCCACCAGTTGGAATGTTTGTTGGTTTGCAAATTTTCAATAGAAATGTGTCCATCTTCGTCAGGCAGTCAATTTGATTTGAATAGCTACTTCAATTAATCATATGTTTTGGAGTTTTATTTTAATATGGCTTTCCAATTTTCAGAGAGTATGACACCGTCCACGACGTTAATAGTATTTGTTCTCTTGTTTATTTCTAGAACTAATCTTTTACCGAGGTGGTATGCTCTGTGTAGGACTTTTGTCTCGTCAAATTTAATTTGGTGAGAAGAAATACTTGTGTGTCTAGCTATGCCGGATGTCTTTGTCGGTTGACTCTTGTAGCAGTCTTTTTACATGTCCGTCACACATAAACTTTACCGCAATTACATGGTGTCATATATTATTAATTAAATTAGTTAATTATATAATATTATAATTATATAATTAGTTAATTATATAATAAAATAATTAGTTAATTATATAATAAAATAATTAGTTAATTATATTATAATTATATAATTAGTTAATTATATATTAATATAATTATATAACTAGTTAATTGTATAATTAGTCCATTTTATAATAATATAATTATATAATTAGTTAATTATATAGTAATATAATTATACAAGTAGTTAATTATATAGTAATATAATTATACAAGTAGTTAATTATATAGTAATATAATTAAATAATTAGTTAATTATATAGTAATATAATTATATAATTAGTTAATTATATAGTAATCATTAATTATATTAGTCTAATAA
The DNA here is from genome assembly GCA_019009955.1 of Riptortus pedestris. Taxonomy (NCBI): domain Eukaryota; kingdom Metazoa; phylum Arthropoda; class Insecta; order Hemiptera; family Alydidae; genus Riptortus; species Riptortus pedestris. The sequence goes on from CM032229.1 coordinate 69,378,397, forward strand.
TTGAAAGAAACCGTGAACCCGTGAAGTACACTACCTAGCCCGAACCCCTTAGCAGTCTAGTTTTTTTCTATCTCATATAGTAATACTTCTGGTTCATTAGTAATAATTCTGATTCATAATTCAAATATTTACAAACAAAAAAAAAACTCTAAATACCTTTTACAATATTTATCTTCTAGTTCAAACTTTTGTACTCTTAATGTATTTATTATTCATTTATTTTCCATGTCTGAGTCTAAGGGCTGTGTAAAGGCGTGCGGTTAGCTTTTGCGGTAATAATAATAAAGCATTAGACTGAAATAAAAGTATTAAAGAGATAATTTCCTCATACGAAAGCATTAGACTGAAATATTTACTATTTTATGGAAAGATGAGGGTGAATAATACAAGTCACTATTTGAGTTCTCCAAAGAATCAAGTATATATTGAATAAGTAACATATAATAAACTTTATAGTAAGGAAGCTAATTTTATACAACTCAAACCTTAAACGAATGCTAATTTAGGGACTAACGTTATATCTAATTGACACAAGCATTAACATTTATTGATATAGATGTTGACAGAACAAAGGAAATTTAGCTTTATAAAACACGATTGTACAACCTAGGTAGACCACAATGGTTAGCCCTTTGATTGTTTGTAAACTTTAGCGGCAAGCCAATAATATATGTATAATATATACAAAATAGTGATCGATCTATATTTATAAGTACTCATTTAACTTTTTTCGCAGATAATGCAATCATTACAATAAAGAGATAGGTTCCTGTGGGAAACATATACTTTTTATGAAGCGGATTTCTTTTCCTGTGTTATTTTGTATTCCCAATGAGATTCTGTCTTCTAGCTGGTTAATGCTGGTTGCTGAGACCTTTATTTCGATGCGGCGATCCTCTTCTGACACTAGAGTTGCGGGCGGTGAATACTATTTCTTCTTTTGCGGAGCCAACTACCTGTCCTTTCTCACTCGATTGAGGGAAACCCACTGCTCTAATGTAATGGCCACTCAGATCATGCTGGCTCTTTGTCCTGTAGGCTAGCGCGGCAGTTTCCTCTCCTGGCCACCGCCTACGTGATCTCCAGGTTAGTGTTCCAAGTAAGCGCCGGATTTTCAATTCAAAAACGACTGAACAGGCTGCATTGATAGCCGTTTTGCTTCCACAGTTTGATAAAATAAAAAATATGTAATACATATTTATTTCTGTTTTTTGAAGACATGTGAATGTTCCGTCATTTGGCTAATTTGCAAAAATAAGGCAAGCAGGGTGAAAAAGGCTGCATTAACGAAGTTGAAATTTTAATTTATAGATCTCAATTGTTTAAAAGTAAAAAAGATTAAACTGTGTAAAAAAAAAAGTTAAATTGTATTAAAATGGCTGGGAAAAATGTAGTTCGTAATGTCTAAATTTTAGATGGTGAAAGTAGGCTTAGAGGAAATGGTGCTTTCTCTACACAGAAAATTTAATTGCACTTCAAAATGTTCTCAGAGAACTGACTCCAGCATTAGTGGTCACTCAAAAAACATCAAAAATTCGAAAACAAATACTAGACATAAAATAATTTAAACTAATAATAAGATTCAATCCTCAAGCTGGAACCAATTTCAGAAAAGTATGTGGATTTGTAAGCATAAGTTAAAATGTGGTGGTGTGGGCTGTTAAAGTCATTCTTACCAAGAAGAAAATTTATAATAAAAAGTCAATAATATAAAAAAATTATTCTCACCGTTTCAGAGTAGGAAGTGAACGGCAGAATATAGTTGAAAATGACTCAAAATGAATATAAAACTCTAATCTAAAAGAACGAAAGATGGCCAATATTTCAAAGATAATATTGTCTTTGAAAGAATTTTGGGCTTAAATACAAACTGCAAAAGGATTAGACGTATTCATTTGATAACTATAGAACACATCAATATATTAGTGTTAACAAGAGCTATTGTAGCTTCTGACTATATTTAGCATCCTAAATGGAGCACACAGTAGCATTCAGATCTAGCACAATTGCGATCAGGTACAATAATAATTATGGCGAACCATAATTGGAATATAGACATCGTGTGATTGGCTTGGAAATTCTATTCACGTTAAAAACTTTACACCTTCTGTCATTTCTTTTTTATATTTCCAATAGTCACCATCTTCTGAAAACCGGCAAAACAAGAAGTGGCTAATGCTCGCAATTTGAACAAAAATTGAATAGTGACTTATTTAGTAACCCCATTAACACTGAAATCCCGTCACCATTGCCTTCCATAGACGAGAAAGAACATAAAAATCGAAAATTGAAAAAAATGTTTATTCTTGAATAAATATGACGTACGCAATAAAAATAATTATTTGATTTGAGAACTATTATTATCCATCTAAGTAGACGGAACTGTTATATAAATAAATAACAGTGGAGATTTATCTGGTATCAAGAATCAAATTATTCTCATTTTCATTCGACTGAACAGGCCTAGAATAATAATGGAATCGGCAAGCTCAGAATAATTTCATACGAATTTAAATTTATTCCTCTATATAAACTACGGAATAATCGTTTTATTAACGTAATCCTATTATAAGACACAGCACTAAAGGCTGAAAAGTTAGAAGTATGCATTTAAATTAATGCGAATACCCCAGGACTTAGAAATATAACTGTAGTAAAATAATATCGTCTTTATGAATCTTAAATATAATGTCCAAACAAATTATTGTGCTCATACAAAGATAACTCTCTTATTCCCACCCAGGGTAGAAATGAATGATAACCAGTAGATAACCCGTCCACATTAGACTTAAATTAGAAATATGAACTTCAGAACTGTTTAAACGCAATGGTTAGTTAAAATATGTGTATTATTCGTCTCCAGCCTACCGATTGAACTAGGTGAATTGAAGTTTGTGAATTAGCTAGGCATGTTGTACGAGAGTAAAATAACAAATAGAGGAAGTGGTCAAAATAGCCGGAGCAAAAGCGTTTAAAGTCCCTAATAGGACGCCGAAGAGAACCCCTAGAAGAAAGCTAGTTGCAAATATATAGCTTAACTGGAAGCGGTTGAAGGAAATTGCTCCTTTTCTCGGGCCAGGGAACCCTCCTAAATCCCAAGCCAGCCCCGTCTAACAGCCTTGAATCAAATAGAGAGATAGTGTAACAAGATAAACTTAATGTGGCCAACATCTGATAGTCGCTGCAACAGAATATATCATAGGGCTATTCCGCGAGAGGCCCTCTTTCCCGCTTTTAGGAAGATTTATATTCAAAGGATGAATATGTTGACAAAATATCTCCTAGGTTTGTTTCAATACAAGAAGTATCGTAAAGTTACACCGATATATGGACGTAATTCTAGATACGTCAAATGGGAATAACAACAAAGAAGTCCATCAAGCAGAGCTGTGTCAAATAAACAGATTTTTCCACCCATCGGAATAATGATTTATGATGATTATTTTACAATCTACTCCTATCTTATAATTTATGTACCAAATAAATATATGGTTAACTTGATTGGCTCAGCGAAGCAGAGGAATGGTCTCTAACAGAACTGATTTCAAGATGATTTGTCACTATTCTTCAGTCTCATGCTGAAGGCGGGTGGCACTGCAGGTTAAGGCGTGGGTCCATCTAAGACTAACCTCTGGAAGCTAATGGCAAAATTAGAAGCAGGTTCGAGCCCTGCCAAGGGTGTATTTTGGTCACGAGTTCACTACCAGAGTATGCTAACGTCGTAGCTCTTGTGGCAAAATTGTAATGATTCTGACAGTGATACGTGAGGCTCTCTTAGATCACGTCAGGCTGGCTTACACTGAGTAAACTGCCCACAGTCCCCCCGAAAAATAAAAATTTGCACTTTTCTCGGTACGTGGTACACATAGAAAAAAATTGAAAAGTACCTTTTTTGTTTATAATAAAATGATTAGCAAATTAAGTTCTATGGCAATTATCATTGAAACAGTGACACAATATATCACTTTCAAATGAAATAATTGTAAAAGAAATGCATCCAAGGATTTTCTTTTGTTTAATTTGAAGGGTGTATAAACAAGAAATTAGGTATGTGTATATGTGTGTGTGTGTGTGTGTGTGTGTGTGTGTGTGCGCGCACGCGTGTGAACAAATTTAGAAAAAAAATCTATCACTTTTAATGATTTTTTACAAATTAAGGGGTTAAATCCCCACCCCCAAATCCACCAAAATCTATAACCTTGGAAAACATATACAAATTTTAGACTTTTTTTACCTCTATAACCCCTTGGAAGAAATGTATAGGTTCAAATAGACCTCTTCCACACCCCAAATGATCAAAAAGTGACAATCATAGTTTGGGCTTCCCCCAAAAACGGTGGGTGAAGGGAAAAACGGGAGTCATATTTAAATTCAAAAGGAACTTTTACATTAGAATCAGCAGGTGGGTGGTGTCAAGGTGGATTTTCTTGTATGCCTGGGTGATCTCCTGAAATAAACAATTCATGACAGTCAAATCCAACACAAATAATATATCATACACACTTTTTCCTTAGGTCAGCTACAAACCAATGACATTTTTGAAATTTTATAAATTGATCAATGCAGATAATGTATGTTTAACAAAAGTCATAAGGAAAATAAAGCCCGAAAAATTCTATAAGCTGTTCTAAAAATTCCGCACGGTGTCAAACTTAGGAAGACTTTAAACAAATATAAGCTAAGCTTAATCATTTTTTGGGAGTAATATCTGTATTCTGGAGGCGATTTTACTCAAGAATCAGCAGAGATGGTTACGGGGATTGAAAAAAAAACAATACTTATTTTTGGAGAGCAGTGTTATCTGTATGTAAACCAAGTAGGCTTAGGAAGTAGATGAGCTGTGAGAGGAAATGTAAGTGTCGAAGTAGATCAGCTGATCAATCCATTATCATGCCCACAATTGATGTTGTTTTCTTATGTACATCAATAAATCATAGTGATTACCTGTCAGAAATCAACCAATAGCTATATTCATGCCTACTCCCACAAATACCTTCCACTCAATTCTTTCGAAACATTACCCAATTCAGCATTGAAAAGGGCTCACTCTTACTTACCAAGGACTTGAAGGAGTATAAATAAAAAAGAAAAAAAGGCATGAGCTGTAAAATTGTGAATATATCCTTTATTTTACGATGCTAATTACCAATTATATAGACTTAAGTTACGACAACTGATGTTCAACACATTTTACTTTCTGATAAACTGGTATATTCATCTGAATTTTGTTGCATTTTTTAGCAGACTTCCCTTAAGGGAAATCAGCTATCGAGGTCGTACTCATGACGCGATTTTCGAAATTTGTCTTCAAATGTCCATCGATCCTACGTAGGAGATGACGAAAATGAAGTCCGTTCAAATATATATAGTATAGTATATATATATAGCTCAGATACCCGGCTTCGCCCGGGAATTGATTTGAGGCAGAATGGTGATGGTATTTTTTTGGCAAGGCTTTACTTTGCACAATATTTTGACTTTTACCCGTCCCAGTGTTTTAGGTTAATACCCGTTGTTGGCATTTGTTAATAATAAAATTAATTTTTTATGTAAGTCTTCAATGTCCTCCAAATTGTCTTATTTCCCGTCTCCAGTACATTATGCATAGGTTTCAGTTATTAAGGACAAAATATTAACATAGATTTGAATTAATTTTTCCAGGTGAGGTACCTCATAGTTCAAATTGGAATGAATTGTTGGAATATAGCTTATAATCATGGAAGAATTAATGCTAATTGACTACCGAGTTTTTTAAAGTTCGGTTTAATCGTTAGCGCCCAATGAAATTGTTGACCCGCTTTAGTTTTTAGTGTATATCACGTTTATACTTTGTTAAAAGACAAAAATGAATATGTCAAAAGTTACTCTAAATAACAAAATAAACAACTTTTGTTATGTTCATATTTGCCGGAAAACGAATAGAAAACGAAATACCGCTATTTTTAAATTCAGGCCTCCCTTACAACCCCCACTCCTGCCCGTCCCTAAAAATCTTGGTATGGCTTGTTATAATGAAAGCGTTAGTGCTAATACACATACCGAGTTTTATTTATTTCGGTTGGGTCTCTTGTCCCAAATAAAATTGTTACTTCCGTAGTAGTTTTTAACGTATAACGCCTTTATACTTCGGTATACGACAAAAGTGTATTAACAAAAGTTACTCTAAATAATAAAATAAACAACTTTTGTTATGTTCATATTTGCCGAAAAACCAATACGAAACGAAATATCGCTAATTTTAATTTCTGGCTTCCCTTATAACCCCTACTCCTGTTCGTTTCAGAGGATATTTATATAGTCTAAAGTCTAAGTTGGGTTAGTAGTAATATACATACCAAGTTTCACAAAATTCGGTTCAGCCGTTTATGCGTGAAAAGGTAACAAACAAACAAACACGAAAGAAACAAAATGCAGTTATGGTGTCTATGACATGTGAAACGAAAAGTTATCATGAAATTTCGCGAAAAAAATCAATGTATAATTAATGTTATATATATATATATATATATATATATATATATATAGACTACCAAGCCCTTTATTGACAGTTTATTAATAATTATTTATTTGCATTAAACGTATTTGGGTGAAAAAATGAAATTATTTCATACAGGTGTCTGGAGATGAAAGGTCTCTTCCAAAAGCTGGTTCTGTAATGAAATTTATTTGGGGGACAGGTTAGATAGGTGTTGGTCTTGATAAACATAGTGGTTTCAATTATCGTGTGACCATAAGAATTTATTTAGTGAGATATTCACTAAATAAAATTCCTAGTCCCACTGTACCTAGTGGTCGCATGTATCCCATCAGTAAATTTTTAACTTATATATTTAGTTAGACTCCTGTAGAAGTTAATTTTTGAAGGTACATCCTAAAGAATCAGCATTCATAAAGATAAATGTGTTTCCTCAAACTGAATTTAAACACAAATTATAGTTATACTATTCATTGCATCCATACAAATTTGTTCCTCTACCACCCAACATGTCTGGGCGAGACGGTCATAATTATTAAATCACTTTTTTTTTTGTTTCGTAAATATATTTCTTTTGCTTACTCTCCAACTATTTATTTAATTTATTGTGGACCTCATAAAAAAAAGAAGTGAAAATAAACTAATTAAAACAGTAACAGAAAAATATAAACACTACTCTTAGAACAGGGCAAACTATGAACGCAACAAAAGAGACAAAAAACACGGATAAACAAATAAAAATAAACGAAAACGAAAACGAATCAATAAATCATAATCAAAAAATATCTTATATAGAAACTAGATAATTAAAAACTATATGGACTAATAAATTACGAATACAATTATTTATTTTCAATGGCTAAAATTAAAACTTAAAACAAAAAGATAAAAATTTGTATGAACATAAATAAAATGCTTAGACTAAATTCTATAATATGTCGAACATTCCTAATCATGTACTTCTTCTGTCACACACCCACAACCACACACACACACACACACACACACACACACACACACACACACATGCACAAATTGTCATAATTTCCTACCTCAGGGTAGCTTTTGTATATATTTATTTGGTTATTTTGGTAAACATAAACACACTCGCACACACATTAATTCCATCATGTATTTTTGCACGCATTTTTAGCAGATTTCCCTTAAGGGAAATCAGCTATTGAGGTTGTACTCATGACGGAATTTTTGAAATTTTTCTTAAAATGTCCATCGATCCAACAAAAATGAGGTCCGTTCAAAACTGTATGTATATATATATATATATATATATATATATATATATATATATATATATATATATATATATTGGTCTGTTACCGCTCTAGCGGTCGCAATTTTTGTTTGTTCGTTACCAAACTCGATATTTAGTCGTTTTATGTAAAAAGAAAGATCAAGTTCGTTAACGGCTGAAATCGGACCAGTGGGAGGGGGGGTTTAGAGGAGAGGATTTTCGAAATATCTCCGTTACTATACGTTGGATCGAAACATTGTATAGAATCAATCTTAAGCTTAAATTTACTACAAATATTATTATATACATTTTTTTTGTATCTTGAATATTAAGCGAGATATTTGCATTTGTATTGTGTGTGTGGTCGGCAGGAGTCGGCTATGTTCGACATTCCGCTGAGAGCTAGGGCGGCCGTTTTCGTCACTGATCGACCCTCGTGAATAGATTTAGAGATTCATTACTACTACTGTTGTTATTAGGCAGATTTCTCTATTGTAAAACTTCATGTGGGAAATCTGCTTAGTTTACGCAGCCCCTGCGTGACGGAATTTTTTTTAAACGCCATTGGTTTAATTTGTTACTGTAACAATATTAACAGGAAAATAGATGTACTTTATTGAAGTGCTCCCCTAAGCTATTCAATATGAGATAATAGCAGAACAGAAGCAGGCTGACTATTGTCGAAGGACAAATACTGATGAGGAGACCTAAATGCCACTCAACCGGCAATGTCTACTCCAACAATACCATTCTACTTCTATGGATGACAAATGTTTTGAAACCTGATCCAATTCACTGATATCTTATTAATTAATGTTTAACTAGCTGTCGTTCAGCTCCTTTTTAAAAACAATATAACTTCAATACATCTCCAAACCCAATAAAATTATTAGAGACAACGAGATCCATTTCAAATGATTTAAAATTTATTAAATTTATTCACTTTTTAAGTTGATATCTTTGCTCAGACCGTTAACAGCGCAATTTTACATTACTTTAATTATAGTGGTCGTAGAACCATTTGGAAGGTTTCAGCATTCAGGTTAAGAAAGATATGTCAATGAGTAATATTTTATGGGTTATAAATATCAAAAACTGAAAGGCATCTCTGTTAAAAAAAACTGAGATATTTGTATAAATTCGAACGGAACTCGGATTATAACTAAATAGTTAGGGACCGTGGACCACACTTACTTAACACGGTACACAGCACAAACCACGTGTGGCGTGTTTATTGTATTAGTTAAGGTTTTTGTATATATTAGCAGATGTCCCTTAAGGGAAATCAGCTATTGAGGTCGTACTCATGATGTGATTTTTGAAATATTTCCTCAAATGTCCATCGATCCTCCCTGGGAGATGACGAAAATGTGATATTCAAAAGTTTGTATATATATATATATATATATATATATATATATATATATATATATATATATATATATACATGACTCAAATTATAAAAACTGGAGAGGTATGTAAATGGTGCCAAAATATATTTACCTACATTTGAATCATTTACTGCTGTATTGCCCCGCTTTTACATCACACAGGATAAAATTCCTTGACAAATATATAGTGCCTCAAAGAAAATACCTATCATTGGTAAACATTCTGGATTACAACAAGGAAAGTAAAGTTAATGATATTTTTGTTTCTTATCAAAAGTTTGTGAAAGGTAACAATATAAAAGAAAGAATTGTATTATTTTTTATGGGGGTGCTTATTCAATAATAATCGGCAAATTATTTATTATATGCAGTTATACTTATTATTGGAAGAGTTATACTTATCTTAGATAATAGTCATGTTAATCTGATATGTTAGAAAACGGATCTTTATTTAGACATTAAAAAAGAATGAATTAATTTACATTTACATTAAATTATAACCTATGGAATTCAGTATTATAATCATTTAGATTAATATTAATATTGTATTACGTGCCAATGCATATGGTGTTCAGTTGTAATTCTAGGAATTATTATTATTTTATGTACACATACTTTAAGAAGTATAATATACTAATAACCATACTAACACTAATTGGCCAGACTCTTGGCAACATGTTGTAAACAGAAGCCAATAAAAATATCTATCTATCTATCTATCTATCTATATATATATATATATATATATATATTTAACAGTTAACGCTCTAGCGGTCGTAATTTGTTTGATCGTTACCAAACTTGATATTTAAAAGTTTTATGAAAAAATAAAGATCATCTCATTAATGGCTGAAATACGTAGGAATGGGGGTGGGGTTTAGAGGGAGATTTTGAAAATTCTTGTTATGTATCTAATCGAAAAAGTTTATAGAACCAGTCTTATTGAGAATGTAATGTTATGTAAATGTTGATACGCACATTTTTCCACTATCTTCAATATTAACCGAGGTATTTACATTTTTTAGGTTTCGGCCATCAGTTAACCCCGACTCCAACTCATGCCATATTAACAATACGCTATTATATTATGAAGCACTTTCTTTGATTCCTAAATACCAAATATTGTTCTCATTAAACTTTTACTTTTTGAGATAAATGCAAATACGTGACGCACGTGGGGAATCTGCTTATTTAATGCAGCTCCTGCCTGACGGCCTTTTTTTTATTATCATACAAAACTTTCAACAATTGTACTTGGTATATAACTATGTAAAAAGTGTTATAATGACAATGAAAACACAGGAACACTATCTCTAAAGAAGTAAACTTCATTTTAAGTTATAATGTTTGTATTTATGGGAAAAAAATATTCCGAATCCACACTGAAAACTGTCTATTTTCACTGACTTGTATATCAGATTCCTGATCCATTTTAACTTAAAATAATAAGCAATAATAAATTCAGTAGCTAAGTACTGTGATTTTAACTAAATCACCCACTTTGGATGCCAATATTTTACAACAAAACTTATATTTCATAGGAGAACTTAAATATCTGCTGGATACGTTATATATTAGCTACCTACTTAAGAAATACAATGCAGTAAATTATGTGATCCCGATATTTTTTACCAGCCACGAAACAAAATGAAACTCTGTAGTCTGTGAAGAGAAATGGAAGAACTATTGAAATATGACTACAGTATTCAGTACTTAAAAAAATAAGGCAAAAAACACCGTTGCTGTTTTACGGTTTTACGGCATAGAATCATTTTCTACTGCCATGAAGCTAGAGTATTCTTATTATTAAATTTCACTTCGCATTTGACTAAGTGTTGGCTTTCTAGGAGGAGTACCATGAGTGAGATCTTTTGACGTATTACTCATTAAGTTAGTTAAATTTGTGTGTGTGTGTGTGTGTGTGTGTGTCGAAATTCTACGCTTATGTTTGTTTACAGCCCCTTCTGAACAATTACTGACGCACCAGCATCTTTATCATTGATATATTATGTTTTGCGTGGTTTGGTATCTAATTTTATCTTTTCTTAGTTGTAAGTCACATTAGTGATGTCAAATTTATGCTTTAATTCCCCCTTTAACTATCACACTTTCTACAAACCAACATCATCTCAAACGCTGACTGTTACTCCGCCTCAGTATGTTTCCCAAACATTTTAGTGCCCAGTTAGGTCTTAATAACTATATTTCCTATCTAGGATCACTCCTACATTGCTCATTGTCGTGGGTGCTAGTGAGAATTTTATTCTTTTTCTTGATGGGGCGAAAGTGGGAAGGGGTTGGATATAAGTTTTATGAGTTGACCTTCTTCTAACAGCTGCGACTAACGACTTCGCGTACTCTGAAAGATTATATATATTGTATCCTATGTTCAAATAAGTACTAAGTTGCACTGTTAAACTAACCTATCGTTTTCTGTGTACTTATCCAATAGTTTTTTTTTGTAGTTTGAACTCCTTTTTTTGTTGAAGGTTGGTCAATTTTTTATGGAAAACAAAAATTACTACAAACAAATGCATAAAAGTATAAGTAACATATTTTCGAAGTTGTTCAAGTTTGGATTCTGTTGTAGCTATTCTGTAGACTAAAGGATCACGCTTTTATTTTCAAATTTCTTAAGAATCTCTGCTTCAATTGTTTGTTATTACAGCGTTTTGATATCGTTGTCTTATTACAACATGCTACACTTTGTAGAAGTTTTGCATTTGTTTCGTGTATGCTATTTTTATATCATGAATAATTTAGATAATATTTATAGAGAATCATTAGTGTTTCAGTATTTTAGAAAGCTTTAAGCAAAGCAATGAAGCAAAACTACAATTGCTACTGCCTATTTTAAGAATATTTGGTGGTGTTTTTTTCCGTTTTAAGATTTATATCATGTAATTTCTAGCCAGGCACTATAATCCTTGACGGACCTGGGCCTCATTCACTCCCATTGTTAACTAAGGCTCGTGGTTCCCATGCAAGCTGCTCAAGTTACGGAGTCTCCCCCTGTCTTCGCTAAAGGTCATTAAGGAAAAGAGTTATGGCTTTTGCCAAGCAATAACTCGTGGTCTACTTCCTCCAAGTGTTCTAAACAATATCTCTTAGAGTTGTTCGACAGATTCCGTCCTTCCTATTTCTAGGCCTATATGGGAAATAAAATTACCTTTTGTATATTTGTTAATACACCCATCTGTCCGAAATACTCGTCTTTCTGCTCAACCATGCATAAATTTGTTTCTCCAAATCTTCTATTGACGCTTTTAAATAAACTAAAGAAAATCTGATTTATATATTTACTTTATTTAGGAAATCAAACAAACTGTTTAAACTTACTTTTAAGGACTTCTTTCAAAGAGAGTGCTCATCTGTCAAAACATTTTCTTTATATCTGAAAAGATTTCACTGAATAAATTATTTAGCAGGTGTTTTATCGCTCTTTAAATTCTCAAAGAAGTTAATTTTCTTAGGCGACTCAGAAATACCCTTTTCTTTTAAAAACCCTTTTTGTAAGAGAACTTCTTCAAATCAAAGCCAATACATAGTTTGACATTTAATAAAGCGAATATGAAACTTTTTTAAGTTAAATTATACATTTCTGATAGAGAATACTTTGTGAACCAGCCAATTCACAGAATTCAAGCGTAAAGACGAAATTAATGGTTGGTATTAGACTAATATAATAGTTTACAATCTATATAATACATACATATATCAAAATGGTAGGTATTACACAATCACTCACTTTCAGAGCAAAAGCTCTTATCTTGAATGCCTCTTGACAAACCAAATGAAAATCATGCAGTAAACATTATTTAAATTATTAAGCAACCTTAGCCTAACCAAGAAATAAAAACCCAATTAAAATAGAAGTTGAAGGTAGAATAAATAAATATCTCAGAAAAACAGTCATTACTTAAAAACATTCACTTAGTAGTCAAGAGTTGTTTCAAGTATTTCCTCTACATAGTAACCCTATATGGAGGGATTTTATTTTTCTGCACATCCCATGCATAGTTTGTAATTAATTCCATATGTATATTCAAGAATGTGATATTGATGTAGAATAATCATATGATTAAGGGTGTCGTTGTGGGTTCCTATAAATAAATCATATGTTATGGTTGAGGTTAGTGTAACTATGGTAACGTACAATGAAACTTGATAATAATACTGTGCTAAAACATTCACCAGGAAAAATAATATAATTGGTATAAACAGTTGTGGAATGAATGGATGTGTATGTAAACGTATTTTTAAATTCATGATGAGTCGGTATCTGTATATCTAGTGTTATCTATGAGCTTTTTTATTGCTGCTTGATAGCAAGGGCATACCTTGCTGAGAGAGGAATGTTTGATATCTACTTTAGGATACACTTTAGAACTGAACGACTCACATTAATTTCTAAAGATGCTAAAAATACATAGCATCTTACAAACTGAATAATAGAATTGCAGGTTGAGGTAAAATGGTCACATTTAAACCTTTCACACATCAACAGACAATTTTTTTTTAATAAATACAAATTTACAAATTTTTTTTTAAAGACCAATAAAATAAAATTCATCCAAAAGCGTAACACAGAAGCCTACTTATTATCTTTTTGGTGTGACAACAGGATTATTCATACTTAGTGTATTACGGGTGAATATTGACCACTACCCGAATTGAGTGTGTTTGTAAAAATTCGAATTAATGATCATTTCGTCACCTCAAAATAAAGAAATATTTACCATTCCAAATGGAAATTCGCTAAGAGAGTGGGATCAAATTTTTAAAAAATTTTCCTATTTAATTTTTAAAAGGAAAATTCATTTAAGGACTGAAATGTAGCACCTCCGGATTGAAAAAACAACAAAACAATGGGAATTACTGCACTTAATATATTTTATACGGGATTTACCAAACTTTGATTTGGGAGACTACAGTTGTTTAATTATCAGTTTTGTAAAATTATTCAAAGGGTATTCCTAAAGTCATCCATTCACTTTAAATATTTGCCTACATTGATTAAAATTGCTTCATATACACGAAATAGGTGGAATATTTTCTTAATTAAAATTCTACGTAAGCGATGACACACCTGCCCTGCCTGATTGGACTATAGCATACCTGAGCTTCGTGGACTTAATGAAATTTTCAACAAGATTACAGCGGAATTAAGTAACGTGCGAGAGGTGTTTAAAAAAGTCATGCCCTCACCAAATTAGTCCTCCTGATTTACAGCCTCGACTTTAACATGATCAGGCAGGCAAATAACATGAAACACCGAGTAAATTTTCCGCTTTATCGTTTTACTAATATTTCACTTTATGTTCCGGCTAAAATTGCTGGAGGAATAACTAAACACTAGAAATACTCTTGAAAGCATTGTTATTAACTTGAAGTATGCAATGTGGCAACTAAAATATCTGAGTAGATTAAATTAAAAAATAAATAAGTAATAAATCACCTCTAATTGTCTTTACTTCTAATGTGTATTATTTTTAAATAAATGCATGTTTTAACGTTTCTTTTTTAATGCTAAAACTGAGAAGTTCGGATGAAAATAATTCATATTTAAATACATTTCCTTCATAAATATTTTGGATAGTAAAAAATATCACTGTGTCTCCCCATTCAGGCTATGTTTATTATAGAAAAAGTATACAACTACATTATTATTATAGGCAAAATGACTATACAAATATAATAAGTAATTGATAGTTTAGATCAAAAGATAAGGGGATCCATGCGTTTTAGCAGATTTCCCTTAAGGGAAATCAGCTATGAGGTCGAACTCATGGCGCGATTTTCGAGATTTTTCTCCAAATGCCCATCGATCCTACCTAGGAGATGACGAAAATGAGGTCCGTCCAATACTTTATATATATATATATATATATTAGTCTGTTACCGCGGTCGCACTTATTGTTTAATCGTTACCAAACTCGATATTTAGTCGTTTATGTAAAAAGAAAGATCAAGTTCGTAACGGCAGAAATCGGACGAGGGATAGGGGGGTTTAAAGGAGGAGAACTTTGAAAATTCGAAATATTTCCGTTACTATACGTCGGATCGAAAAAATCTATAGAATTAATCTTATAGAAAATAAAATGTACTATAAATATTGTCATATAATTTATTCTCTATCTTGAATATTGACCGAGATATATGCATTTTTCAGTTTCCAGCTTTCAGCAAACCCCCCTTCTACTCATGTTACATACACAATACTCCATTGTGTAATAAACCAAGTCATTCAATGCTTAAATACCAAATATTGTTTTCAAGAGATATTTATTATACGAGATACACGCAAATATGTTCTGCTAGATATAGTAAATAGTTTCCAATCTAATTAATACGTTATTTTCAGATATATTACAGTAATTGTTTTTCTTTCGGGTAAGAAGTTCGTAGAACTGTTTGTTTACATTTCAGATGCTTTCCGTCGGGAGGTTTCTTATTATTGTTTGTATTTATTCACTTGATATTCACGTTGGTGTTGTGTTACCGGTATGTAGATTTATTTATTGTTAAACTTCACGCGGGAAATCCGCTTAGTTTAGTGACTCACTTTTTGAGTACCCTTTAGAACTCTAAAATAATAAGTATACTTGAAATGTTTAACGATCCTTTTTTATTTATTTAACTTTTTCAATATTATTTTTACCATTTGCAATAAACCTCTGAGCATTTCCAAGCCAATAATGGCCAGATCTGTAATGCACACCTTTTAGCCATGTTTTATCCATGATAAGGTGAAATTCGGGTTTGCGCCATTCCGATACCTGTTTCATCAAACTCATTCTGGAATTTATTAATAATCTGTTCCAGTCACGGAAGTCCAAAGTTAAAACGAAAACGTCTTAATGTATGATTTTTTTGTGTTTCGAATTTTACCTACATTCTACCGTTATTTGCCGTGGTAACTAGTTACAGGAAAGGAAATAGGCAACATCCTTTCACTTCCGACTGTAGAACTCACTCAAATCAGTCAAAAAGTTTCTCTGATAAGAGAAGACAGTTAATATGGATTTCGAGAAATATCTAGTATGGGATACAAAAAGAAAATGCTATTGATATTACAGTATTTTTTTTTTAAATCTAATAAATATAATTTTTCTCTCTGCCTTTAACGGAAAATAATATAATAGACATATAGAAATTTAACAAAGAGGAAGGTAAATGTTGAAGTTGGATTTTGCCACTATATTGTTTACTAGGTTGGAAGATAAGGGTAGTTTATCAGTTTGAAGCTAATACAGCTGGTTTCGTTCTCATCCACTCCTCTAAGCATATCTTCTGTGGGTAGCTTCCAGATTAAAATGTCTTATCTTGTTGAGAACATAATCAATTTGTAAATGTCAAATCTCATGTTAATGTACTTTATAACTAGGAGTAATACTCAAAACATTTGAATGCGTGTTGTGTGATTCTACATTTAAGGCATTATGTTCTTTTTTTTTTATCTGGTTTCACTAATGGGTGAAATTTTGGTTATCAATCAATAGTTTAGTGCTACTAAGCAACAACAGTCTTAATTTTGGGCATAAATATAGGCTAGTCGTTTTTGATTTATACGAGATAAATACATACTTCTAGATACCCCGCGAAACTAGTCAAAATGGATTCAGGAAATGTCACATCGATAATTACAATGAAATCTGAATAACAGAAAGTTTTGCGATCACAATACTTACCTTTTACGAAATAAGTAAAAGGAAGTATTAATAGAAACGCTTCCTATAAGACTGGTCGCAACTACTACTCCCTAAAGTGGTAGCCTACTGCTTATTTGTTTGCCTTGCTTCTATTAAAAAAAAAAACAAGAAAGTGTAAATAACTTCTTTAATAATTGAATTATGAAAAAATGTTTAGAACAACAATTGTACAACATCTATTGCTTAATAAGATTGTTTCTACACCATTTTGCGATCCGACATATAATAACCGAAAGATTTTGAATTTTCTAAATTCCTCCTCTAAACCTACCCATTCCTAGTCCGATTTCTGCCAATGACAAATATGATCTTTTGTGCTCCTTGAAAAGGTTCAATATAGAATATGGTATTCTTGACAAGAACGTAAAATCTTAATTGTTGACAATATATGGTATTTAAGCATATGGTAGAATAGAAAGCACCATGTTATAACAGCGTATTTTTATTATGACATGAATAGGAATGGTTGTTTACTGAATTCAGAAAGTTAAAAAATCCAAATATCTTCGTTATTATTTACATTAGAGAAAATATCTATATAAAAGCATTTGTAGGAAATTAAATTTACTATAAGATTGCTTCTATAAAATTTTTCGATCCCACTCATTGTTCAGTGCTACTTCCGCTTACTTAGTTCACTAACCGGCCGTACATCAGGAGGTCGCCGTAGGTGGTGGCCAAGAGCGGAAACTGCAGCGCTGGCGTACAGGATGAAGTACCCGCTTTTAGGCTGAGTGGCCATTGTTGATTCTATTGTCCCTGTGTGGGTACATGCTTGGCGTTCTGCTCCACAAAAAGGTAACATTGTTCGGCTCCCGCTGCTCTTGTATTCAGAAAGGATCCCCGCATCGAAGATAGAGGCCTCCGCTAACATTCTGCACCAGTTAGAAGGAATCTGATTTGGAACACAAATAACAAGGAAGGAAAATCCGCCTCATGGAAAGTATATTTTTCTCGAAGGTGCCTCTTTCTTTACTATAATGCCATTATCGACGTGAACAATCGAATGAGTACTCATGATATCGGACATTTCAATCATTTTCTAGCGTATATATAGTATTGGCTTGCTGCTAAAGTTTACAAACAAAACAAAGGGTAACCATTGTGTTCTGTCTATGTTTTACACCCATCTTTCATAAAGTTAAAGTTTCTTTGTTTTCATCACATATTTATCAATAAGTGTTAATGTGTTGTTTCATTAGTTTTAAGGATAGTTCCTAGGTTTATATTTTATCAGGTTTAAATTGTTTCAAATTATTATCATTTTGTTCTAACCTATCAGAAGGCTCATTGCTGTAAAGTTTACTTATATGCTATCACTCATTCAATATATTTTGATTCTTTGGAGAACTCAAATAGTGGCTTGTATTATTCACCCTCATCTTTCCAAGAAAATAGTAAATACTTCGGTATGGTCAAGGTGAGGAAATTATCTCTTTTATTAATTTTATTTCAGTCTAATGCTTTCTTATTATTAACACAAAAGCTAACCGCACGCCCTACACTCATTATTACGGAGATTTTTAAAATTTACGAAATTTTTCTTTCAAAACCCACCCTCCTACTGGTCCGATTTTTGCCATTAACGAACTTGATCTTTCTTTTCACATGGTAACGATCAAACAAAAATTGCGACCTATATATATAATTTGGACGGATCTCATTTTCTTCATCTCCTGTGTACAATCGATGGACATTTTAGGAAATTTTTGAAAATTGTGTCATGAGTACAACCTCAATAGCTGATTTCTCCCAAGGGAAAATTGGATCGAATTAATGGGTTATTTTAAATAATTTAATTATTACTGTTCATTATAATTATTATTTCTACAAAATGTATAAAATATGTACATATTGATACTTTCATATATTTACAACGTTTTAAGGCACAATTAAGGTTATTTTTCATTTATTCATTTCATTTTACAATATAAACACTCGTATAAAACTGGTTTATATCCGATATAAATCTTGGATCTGAGAAAATTACTTTCCACTCAAACTACTATGGACGGGGGATTAATCAGAAATAAACTTCGGTAACAGTTTATCAAGGCCCGTAATCAAACGTTGACAAGTAAACTTCCTGAGCCAAGTTTTCTCCTTTTCCTAGAGTTATGTTTAACTGGAAACAAAGCTAGCAGGGAATTCAATTAAAAGTGAGATTTTCTTTTAAAGTTGTATAAATGCTACATGTGCCTGTCTCCTGAAGACAGTGCTCGATCTCTGTTGTAATTACTCAATAACAATCTCAGAGAAGCAAGAATTAAATGAACTAATTCTTCATAATGGCGTGCGCAGTGAACGTTTTCTTGAATTTAATGAAAGCTATCATAATATCATTTACAGATCACAATTTTGTGACTGCAGTACATACACTTTGTTGTCCCTCTTTACTTCTTTTTAGGGAGAATAGAAAGTTCTACCTGAAGAATAGAATAGAAACCTAAAATAGAAACCTGAACCAATTTTGACTTCTGTACGTACGTAAGAGTACATCTATAGGTATTTATCGCAATAGAATGTTGAATTTTCATATTTTTCATATCTTTTTCAAATTAAATAATTTTAAATGGTTTAAATAAATGCAGCATATTGTTTTCTTTATTTATTCCAGTAGAAGATATAAGGTATAAGTGCCCACATGAGATAGATTTATTAAAGGGTGTTCTAAAAAAAATAAAACCATTCCCAATTTTCTTTTTTAATAAAACCACACTCAATTATAATAGTAGAAATTTATTTAGTGACGGACTCCCACCCTGGCTAGACAAGGGTGGTAACCTGTAGATAACCCGTCCCGATTAGCCATAGTAGCATAAAGTGGACGTAAATCAAACCAAACTAAAACAATTATAATATATATATGATACAAACCTTTTTTAATAAAAAAAAAAAATTGTTGTTATTATTGAACATTTTAGGTAAAAGAGACTTATTCTTGAAACGTCTAGACGTTATAGATTAATGAAAATACTCAATAAAAGATCAAAACGTAAAGTAATGGTCAATTGCCTTATAGCACATTCATAAGTTAATTTCTGAATTAGACGCTTTAATTTAACCATTTTCTGAAAAGCTAAGTAGATATCATAACAATAAATTTCAAAAATAGTAGTAAACATACCTCGATTTAAGATAATGGAATTCATACTCATAATCTTTCAAGAAATGAGAAATTTTCCAGATAAGGTTAATTTATTTTTATGTTTTAGTAAAGGAGTAGTAAATCTAGTTACTGATTTATAAAACAATCTAGAGAATGGGAACATTTTAAATTTAGATAAAATTAAGTCGAGATAAAAGGGTAAGATGATTTGTTATAAAGAACTATTATAAATCAAAGCGCCTTATTTTCTGATTTTGCCTCGAAGGACAAATATATATGATTATATGAAATAATTATATCATTAACCCCTTAGTATTATTTTTTTCTAAACCCTAAGTAAAATATCAGTCCAACTTAGCTTTTTTCACCATAGCCACTATTACCCCGTGAATGTGAGACAAGAGAAATTTCTTTGTAAATGTATGAATGTGGTTTATTATCGGATACCACTGGGAATTCTGCTTACATGACGCTACAGTTGCGTCCAGGCATTTCTAGATTCAGCGGCTCTAAGGGCTTTATTCAGTAAATGTTTAATTGGATTAATACACTCATTTACATTTAATACCACAGACACACTCAATCACTGAAATTCCTGACGGAAATTCATGGAAAACGACCAGAAATGACAAATTTGCTCCGACAGTGACTGACTTCATTCTCCATACACCTCAAGTAATAAATGACATAGCTCTTATCCACCGTCTTCAAAGGATTTGTCTTGCCGCTCGTCATAAATTAACGTCATTACAGAAAGCCATCTCTATGGAAAATGACAACGAATGTGTCCTCCAAGTAGGAGTTCAGATTTATTATAATGGGGATAAAATTCATTTTTATCACATTTTATTTCTGATAATTATATTTTAAAAAGGACCCTCTCATTATTGTTTTTATAATTATTTTTAATTTAAGAATTATCTTAGTTGCTCCAAGTAAACGTCTGGGAGAAACTGGTCCATTTTTATAGATATTTACTTCACTTCTTACCTTTTGATACAAACACACTACTTTATTATATAATACTCATATTACATAATATGATACTCTATCAGAATATTAAAACTAAATAACAATTCTGTAGTTTTGTGCACATCTACCAATGGATTCCCCTTGTTTTAAGGAACACGATTAAAAAATCCAATAGCCCATTTGTAATTGACTAAATTTAAATATAGAATTCCTTGCACAATAAAATTTTGAACAAGTTCGTATATGCAATACTAAAAATAAAATTTAATTACTAAATCACGTAGACCTAACCTAAAGAAACATGAGTAACCAACTAATTATTTTTTATACAAATAAATGTTTTTATTTTCCTATAGCAATATTACTATCATTAAAAATATTTAATAATTGCACATACATGTGTATAAAGTAATGGGCGTTACTCTCAAAAATGATTATTGCGTAATGATTTTTTTTTATGAATTCCACCGTTCTCATGGTAAATAAAATATTTAGCTTAAGGTCCGTTTTGGGTTTCACTGGATTTACTTAAATAAGGCACAGCATTGAATATATATTTGGTCCTTAAATCGCGGTGTATAACAGTTTCAATTCCACTTTTTCTTTGGTTTATCCAGTAAATGCAAGGAGTGGGCAACTCTACTTGAATTTCATTCGTTTATAAGACTTAATTTTATTTAATTAAAAAAATTAAATATAAGGGTAAATACATTATTACAATCCATTCGTCAAATCGACAATGTTATTAATAGGTACGACCTATTCGTAGAATCGATGATGTTATTTTAAGGAAGAATTTTTTTTTATCTTTATGGTACTGCTACTCGTAATTGGCCCTGGGAAGTCTACAGGTTACCACCTCAGCAGATTACCCTTAAGGTAAATCAGCTATTGAGGTTGTACTCATGATGCAATTTTCGAAAGACTTCTTCAAATTGTACATTGATCCTACCCAGATGACGAAAATGATATAATTAAAACCAATAATATATATATATATATATATATATATATATATATATATTGTATGTTAACGCTCTAGTGGTCTAAAGTTTTGTTCGATCGTAAGGAAACTCGTTATTTAAACGCTTTGTGTAACATTAAAGGTCTAGTTCGTTAATGGCAGAAATCGGTGTTAAGTGAGTTGAATTTCGAAAATTCAAAATATCCCTGCGATTATACACCGGATCGAAAAGTTGTATAGAGTAAATCATGTTGTAAATTTAATATTCCATAAATATTGTTTTATAAGTTTTTCACTATCTTGATTATTAATCAATATATTTCTCTAAAGTCGGGCTAGGAATAGGAGGGTTAAAAATTTCAAAATATCCTTTACTATGAGTTGCATCGGAAATGTTATAGAACCAATCTTGTTAAAATGTTAATGTTCTACAATTATCACACTGTACATTTATTTCAAGGCATATATTAAGAGAATAAATCGTATTTTCAGGCTTCTGTAAACCACCACTTCTTCTCATCGGAGTTCTACATAGAAATGGAAAATATATTGTGAAATGAGGTGTGTGTCATACCAGCACGTGGCAAAATGCAGTTTTCCGGGTTTTTTATACAGCCCCGGCGTAACTTTTTCTAACAAGGGTGGACCTGGAGTTAATGAGTTCGCTACTAAAAAGATTTCTATTGCCCAGGAAGTAATACAACCGATGACTTTTTTTAACCAGATGAATTGATACCAGCACCTCAAATTACATGATGAGCTCCCTCTGAGTCTTGACATTTATTTTTTAGGAAAATGTTTTTCCAGAACGATCCTTCTGGATCCAGCGGACTGTAGTGTAAACGAATTTCAGTTTTACGTCCACTTTGGATATAATTTTACAATTATGTGTCTGAGCTAGAAAGGAATGCGACATATGTTGAGAAAACGTATTCGTTGAATTTACACTTTCTCAACGTCCCAAAAAGTGGTCGTTAATAAATAAAAATACATTTTTTTTATATGGAAGATGGTTCACACACCAACAAGTAATATTGTTATTAAAAGTAAAAAAAAATTCTCCACTGAATATCGGATAGCTAATTTTATATTTTTCTTATAAAACCAATTAAGAAAAATAAAACCCACCCTCTGTTCAGCTACAACATTGAATTCGAGTATATTCCCTAACTAAGCTATTAGTAAAGGCCACCTTAATCTGGTTCCTCGGGTCAATTTAAAAGTTTAATTCTGTTTTTAAACTCCCTTGTTCTACAAGAAACTTAAGGTTTCCAATTTCTCCGGTTACCAGGAGTTCATCAGACAGTAACGGTTGTTAGAAACTTTAAACGAAACATTTGTCAATGTACGTAGTAGTTCTTCCCTCATTGAAAATTACCTAGGATCGAAACTTTTTTTTTAAAATTAATCAACATTTACAATAGTGGATTCATATTTGGTCACAAAACTACTAGTCTATTGTATTAATCCGAAATGAAAAAGTGTGTAGAAAAGTTGCAATGAAAACCTGGAATCACTTGGGAGCTGTGGCCATGTCTTCTGTCATCTAGTTGAAGCTCCCTCTAGTGTTAATGGCATTGCGGATCTAAGGTTACGACTTCATTCAATCAGTAGCTACTCAATTTCCTCACTCTGAAATTTAGTCTTTTGTTCTTGAATTCAAACTTGAATCTTTTAATACACAAGCCCAGCCAGATAAGTTTTAATTAGCATCTGTGTTAAAATGTAGGATACGAAATTAATACATTAATTTAAGTCAAATAAGAAACATTTCCAAGGATTATAAATGATAGAAAAACCTGCGAATGAATTATTTTGTGTTACTAATATTTTGAATGACATTCTGACATTATTAGTAGTAAATGATAGAAGACCCATGACCGCCGAATCCGTCCAGTGATAAACTTTGCAAAATTTCAGTTAACTAATATTCATAAGCATCAAATCGATTACTACATCCAAATGAAAGGAGAAGACAACCTGAGTTACCGTTTTATAGTAAGGATAAGGATGATTTTATTTGCTTTCACCAGCAAATTAAACATTGGGTTAAGATATGGTAGACCATATATTTATATTATTTGCGGAAAAAGAGCAATGTCGTACGCTGTTAGTGTCTTTTTTATGTGTAATTCTATCAAATGTTGCAGAAACGTTGATCCCGAAAAACAATAATGTTCCAGGACTCTACGCTATCCCCTCAGAATTAATGAACTATTCAGGAGATGCTATTGCCAGACAGTGTATAAAACATGGACCAATAAACGCAAGATTCCAAAAGTAGGAGATAATATTGTGCTTTTTCCCACTGCCAATGACCTGTCAGTGGCATCAGGCCGTTCATTGGAGGTTATTGGAGGGGAGAGAGAAATCTGGGAGTGTACCGAAGAAGAATTCGCCGACGAAGGTTAAGTACAGATCAACTCTTCCCTATTAAATAAATGCTGGAATATGCATAACAGTATGGCGTTAATCTGGTCCTACAATACCGACTGCTGACATACTTGAAACAGAATGGGTTGGCTTAAGGAAGTTGAGGTTTTATGTCTTAACGAAACTCCTGACAATAGAGGTCACGGAGAGCATTTCAGTGGAACCAGGTATCACCATAAGCAGAAGGAAAATTTGCAGGAACCATATGCTTCTTTACCCTGGAAAACACTCTTCACACTACGAGTCTCGTTGCACGAATGAATGAAATGTTTTCCTGGACAACCATTACATATGGCAATGAAACATGAGCTCTCGTGTATACCAGCTTTGCTAATATGGGTGAGAGTGTCATGAGAAAGAAATTTCGAGAAATGAGAGGAGCACAGATGGAGCAGCAGAAGCAGCGCTGAACTAAAGGGCACGTATTTCAAGCCTGATATTATCTATACAATTTAGAAATGCAGACTGCGCTTTTTAAAGAACTCGCAGAAGGAGTTACAAAATAGTTAGAAAGGAAGACGTTACATTATACTGAGAACTAGGTAAGGTAAGAAAAAGGAGCCGACCCAGGGAGAGATGGTAGGCTGACCTGAGTGACAACATTAGCAGGACAGATGAGCGAACTTGGAGGCGAATGGACCATAGCTAATGGTATAAGATGGTACAGCATGTCCAGACATTACAAGCACTGAAGCGTATAGAAGCAATTAAGAAATACTTATTTCTAGATATTTCGAAATCCTAATGAAATAAAAACACACGTTTCCTTAAACAGTATTTGTTAGATAAATTATTTATTTATTAACGTCCATTTTTACAACTAAGGCTAATTGGGACGGGTTATTCCCAGGTTACTACCCTTTTCCTAGCCAGGGTGGGACTAAGGATTTTATTTAATGAATTCCGTCACTAAATAAATTCCTATTGCCCAGGCGGGAATTGAACTGGCCACTCTAGGTTTACCATGTGAGACTTAAGTCAACGCTTTAACTCACATGGCTAACCTGAGCCCCGTTGTTAGATAAGAGTTGAATAAATTCTCATGTCATTTAAAGTCATTAATTCTGTTATACGTTTCAACCACATTGCTGTCATCTTCTTAGCATTGAAAGGAGAGTATGTGGTACGTACCGTAAGCTATAAATAAAGCTTTTTTTTTTACAATTTTCAATTATATTTCACTAATAAATAGCTTTTCTAGACTGACAGCAAATAAAAAGCCTTTCCCAAGCATAACAACGACTGAGATATGATTCTCATAAAGTTCCTTTAAGCAAAACAAATGACCGACTTAAAACGCCGAAAGTTATTTTTTTTTGTTGTTCGAAACGAAAGCCCTCTCTGGTGAGTTATAAAGCTAAGAATGAAATATGGAGACGAGACAAGGAGAGTATGGCAGCCTTCACTAAGGAGTCGATTCTCGTCACACACGAATAGCTCCACTTAAGGATATTGCCCCTCATGTCAAAGAGCCATATCTATAACACTCAACGCTTATATACATCTTCTTTCCTTCAGCCCATAATTCACCATTTCGGATATTACATTTGCCAATATATATCCATTCTTTAGTCATGGAAAATCATTCGTTTCAAGGGCTGTCTGGAGGCCCCCCCCTTCCTCTATGTCCTTCGACCTACTAGAACATATAAAAGATCCGTCATGCAGGGACTGCGTAAACTAAGTTGATTTCCCTTGTGAAGGTTTACAATAGATAAATCTACATACTAGCAACAACACCGCGAATTAATACAATATAAAGGTAATTACTAAAAAAATGTAATGAGAAATCTTTCAGTCAATTTATAAGTTAATAATTTCTACAAACGTCTGAATTGTAAACGAACAGGCCAGCCAACCTTTTGGAGCTGTATAGATAGATAGAAATATTTTAGGCCGAAAGAGGAACAATTACTGAAATATATCTGATTTTGACATAAATATTATTGAAGCCTATATATTCTATAGCTAGTGTTGTAATTTATAATGAATCAGATTCATTTTTATCTTAATCACTCCAATTTTAGTAATCCAAGATCAAAAGAAATGGGGACGAGACCAACAGAACGTATATGCATATATCTAACAAAGTAACAGTTCAATGAAAATAATATTTGGTATTTAACCTTGTAATGAAGTGGTTCATGATATTACAGCTTATTATTAATATGACATGAGTAAGAGTGAGGGTTTACTCAAAGCCGAAAACTATATGATCGAAAACAGTTAATAGTAATGACAGAAAATATATATAGAAGAATATATATCGTTCATTTAATTTGCAATAAGATAAAGTTTAGTTCTATACAATTACACGATTCGACTTATAGCAACGAATATATTTCGAATTCCCACCTCGAACCACCCTCTACTGGTTTGATTTCAGGCATTAACGTACTTGATCTTTCTTTTTACATAAAACGATTAAATATGGAGTTTGGTAACCATCAAACAAAAATTGAGTCAACAGAGAAATGTGTATATAGTATATAATTTTGAACGGACCTCATTTTCGTCACCTCCTGGGTAGGATCGATGGGCATTTGAAGAATGTTTTCGAAAATCCCGTCATGAGTACGACCTTCAATTGCTGATTTCCCCTACGGGAAATCGCTAAAAATGATTTATGTGCACTTTGACCAAAATATTGCATTGGAGTGACGATTATCAGGAGAAAAATTCCATTATTATTTATAAGTTGTTTCTAAAATATTACTAAACTATATGTTATCAGATAAGTATTAATACCGTTAACCCAAGTACTTACTCATTCACACCTGGGAAGAACATTCCCAAGTTATTTCGATATGTTTCAACCTTCATTAGTCCTTGAATTGGCAAATAAAGACTTCGGGTACCTATATTTCTATATGATGCTTCCTGCCTTTGCTTCTCAGAGAAAATGTCATTTTAGTTCCTTATGTTAACTCCAGTTATTTACTGGTGCCAAAAGTCTTCTTTCTCTCAACGGAAGGATCAAAAAGGTCAAAGGTTCTTTCTCTGTCTAGAAGGATCTTCCTGTATAAGAGTGATGTCTTTTAATAAGCCAGACAAATTTAAAAATTTCTATTCACTATGTTTTAATGAAATCGAGCAGTCAATAAAAAACAACTAATTAAGTTCTCACTTAAACGTTTATATATAAAAAAGACTTCTTTACAGTTCAGTTATTTTATTAAGGAAGTACGTTTGAAGGATTGGAATTTTTTTTTAGTCTTTAATATCTGGCATTTCTTTTCTATTTTCTGCTTTTCTTCGACGGCGAAGCTGCGAGCTGGATATTAAAATGACCTTTTTATTGTGTCTGGAGTTAATAAAGTGAGTCGGGTTTGGAGTCCCCGGGGGCAACATGACTTACTTCTGTCAACCTCATTACGCTATTCATTAATTCACAATTCTCGTTTAGAAGCAAAATGGTTATATAGTTCCGATTATTTTTCCTTGCAATATGTTTGAAATTTGTAAAAGGATTCTACTTTATGTTCATTTTGTATTTTAAAGTTTTTATTTGGGGATTCTAAGTGTCTGAGCTCCTTTATTAGACTTTTAGGAGATTTCCCTTAAGGGAAATCAACTATTGCGTTCGTACTCATAAAGCGATTTTCGAAAAATTTGTATTACGGGTATGTGTGTGGTCGGCAGAAGTGTGCTATGTTCGGGACTATCCGCCGAGAGCTAATGCGGCCGTTTCCGTAACTGTTCGTCCCTCATGAATAGGTTTAGAGATTCCTTACCATTACTATTATTAGTAGGCAGATTTCTCTATTGTAAAACTTCACGTGGGAAATCTGCTTAGTTTACGCTGCTCCTGCGTGACGGACTTTTTCTACTCAACTTAATCGATTCGGCAATCGATTTTTTCGTTCACCGGCCAATGTAATAAATCTATATTATGACCAAATGCCAATGGTAAAATGAAAGAAAGTCAAAATGAAAAACTATGAGATCACTTTCACCTTATCTATATAAGTGTTTCACGTTACATATGAGGTCTCTTCAAATATAATTAAAATGAAACCAATATTGTTAACAAGAAACATCCGTCTCACAGGTGATGCGTAATCTAAGTAGATTTCCCATCCATACTGGAATATGTCGCGGGTGTTGATTTCATTTCTCTATGTATTCTCCAGTTCTCCCGTAATAAGAGGCCTATATAAAGAGGAGTCAAAATGTAAGCTTTACAAGAGATGTTTATTAACAGAGGAACTAAAAAAAAATCGAATGGTTTGAAAAACGCTGATTACAAAGAAATGGAAATAACTCGGTTAATATTCGAGTTGGAAAATAAGTTTGGTTGATAATTAAGTGTGCAACAAGATTGGTTTTATTATATTTGTTGCACTACAAATACATTTTTAAGGTCAACCCAATATGATTTTCAAATATCTGTTTATTGCTTTTATGTCTTTCGCAGTATAAGGAATTTGACGTAGAGAATATTTAATTTTCATTTCCAAAGTTGCTAATTATTGTCAGTATTTCCAATTGAATTAAGGTGCAACGACGGATCTTCAGATCCGGTTGAAGCTAATTTACGTCCATATTACTGCATAATATAGCACTATGACAATGGAATTTCAATATTTCAACACATTTAAAAATGTTAGTTTTTAAAACTTCAATTAAACACAAAAGTTATTAATAAATGCTTATTAAAATTAAAGGTCAAGCACTAATTCCTAATTATGTTTCTTTCTATATCTTTCCCTCTCTACCTCACTCAAATACGTACTCTCTGTGTAATCTTTGTGGTGGTTTGGAAAAGTGAGTCTATACTTACCCACCTAACGTAAATTTAAATTTGAAACAAGATTGGCTATATAATATTTTTTGGTAAATCAATTAAGGGGTTAGTACAACCCTAGAGGGCTTGAAGATGGTGCCTTCGCATCGAAAGCTCTTGCCAACAGTACTCGATCATTAGCCAGTCAGTATCGATGGTTTTCAGAGACAGATATGACAACAGTAATATTTTTTGGTTGGAGTCATAACAGGGATATTTCGATGTGATGATCACTAACCTCCTACCCCCTTACTCCACTTCCTAGGAGGATTTCAGTGGTTTTCCAATAGTCTTGCATGGAACAGAGAATATAAATTACGGTATTCATTATATAAAAATCTTGCTGTTTAGAATGTAATATCTCAATACTCAATATTCGTATATATCTTGAATAGTAAAACTCGTTTAGAATAAATCAAGAAATGTTTCGAAAATCGTGATATGGGCACTGTCATAAAAAAATTATATAATATATTTATGAAACGTTTTTATTGACAGAAAGTCGATTAGATATTACTAATCGAGATTATACGCTTGAAATCGATTTTCGTGTCATGGGTCGCTCGGTTTTTTGAGTGATATTCAGTGTACAAACCCAAAAAATTACATTCAAATTATTTACTGATATACTTATATCAACTATGAAGACTCAGACTCTAATAAGCTCACAATGCAATATGATCCTAGATTAAGAGCAGCTTCCATGATATGTTAATATTATGAAGCTTGACTGCCAATTTGACTGTTATTTTCCCCCGAAAATGGTTGATGATTATGATATTGAGGAGCGGAGTCTAATGGAGGCAAAGGCTGAGGGCTTTAGGTCCTAAAATTAATACCCTTCTCTTTCAAGTTGCGGCTGTCTGTGGCTTACTCACAATATCCGTGGAGTGGGGACTTGTTCGTTCAGGTCAGCATAATTAATTCTTCAAATAGTACTAATTAATTAAAGGTATTGAACTACTTCCAGGAGGTGTAAGGATGCATTATGGTTGATTTCATTCAATTTATGTGCTATTTATAGCTATATTGAAGTGTAAAGGGAGACAGCTTAATTCATGGAACTGTAACATACTTTCATAATGAACGCCCCCTTTCAAATACTTATATCGGACGTACTAATATCATAACTTTGTAGGACTATACTGAGAGCAAATTCTATTAAACTGTATAAGAAATGAGTAACCTATCTTGATCCATCAATGAGATCTGATTCTTTTTGTATGCCTTTGTAAGTTCTGTGTAAACGAAAAAGCATAATCTCTAAGCTTTCTAGTCAATGCATTGTAAAGAAGTTACAATTTTCAGAATCTACACTAAACCTTATACAAAAAATGAAACTTTTTACGTAATAAGTTTGAAATTGCAATGTAGCTATTTTTTACATGGTTTAAATGCTATGTTTTTCTAAAAAAGAAAACAAAAACAGAAAATACTCTATACCCAGATCGGAAGTACCTTACACATGCTTGGCCATTGAAAATATTCCTCGATTTATTTATTTCTCCTTTAATAAGACAAGACTTTCTCCTTTGTCGTACAAAGTCAATTTTATAAATTTATGGTGCTCCTTCCACGTCCTGAAGGGTTGAATCCATGAATGAAACACATGAGTTTTTATTTATTCAAGATTATCCATACTCTTAATACATATTGATAATTTTTTTTCTGTGTAGGGTAATTTTACAGCATGAAGACTCAATGGAAAAGAGGGCGACTCCCATTTTACATAGAACACTGAAACTAAAAACAATAAGTAGTACAGTAGACTCCCGATTAACCGAAACCTTCGGGACCGAGGGGTTTCGGATAAGCGAAAATTTCGGTTAAACGGGAGTCCGAAATTTCTGCGTGAAAATGGATCAATTAGAATAAAAAACACGTATATGTACTTGAAAAAAAGCTTATTTTATTTAACAATTAAAATAACTACGTACATATGTATTTATAAAACTTTAGACTTAAAAAGAAAAATGAAAGAAAAAAAAACTTCATCGTTTAAAAAAGTCGGTGATTTTTCTTTGCCGAGCTTCTGAAATTTTTTTTGTCGATGCGTAGTCACG
Source organism: Riptortus pedestris (assembly GCA_019009955.1). NCBI lineage: Eukaryota > Metazoa > Arthropoda > Insecta > Hemiptera > Alydidae > Riptortus > Riptortus pedestris. The sequence goes on from CM032229.1 coordinate 69,409,554, forward strand.
CCATTTCTGAAGGGTAAGTATATCAGAACGGCAGGAGGTAGGTTGTTGCTCGATGTATCGAAGCACCGTCTCCAGAGCATCTGTCGCTTGGGTGTGTGTAATGCGAGCTTCTGTTCCAATTTCGACGGGATCATAATCTTCTTCTTCTTTGGAGACAATGTCTGCGATGTCATCGTCAGTCAATGTAATGCTAAATCTATCATCAGATTCGACCCAGAATCGCGCACCCACACCCTCTTCTCACCCCTCTTTCCGCGAAGCTAGGACGAAGTAATTTTTTCCCCCCCTCCCTAGCAACTCAAAATGTTTCGGTTAAGCGAGAGAATCGGTTAATCGGGTTTCGGATAATCGGGAGTCTACTGTAATAATTTTTAATTTTACATGCATTTTAGAATATTACGCAACATGAATTTCATAATTCTAAATGGTGTTAAGCATGTTCCCTTTTTTAAAAGAGTAATATAAATAAAATTTTAACACTAGTTTTCTTTTTAAATAATCACTTATTTTCAAACGTGCGTTAATAATAGAGGTGGCTCCTTTTTCACACTAATTAATCAAACATACATCACCTTGCCGACGAATCATCATTGACTATTACTTGATTGTTAGTCTTTAGTTAGTTTCGTTATACTTTAGCCATTATGCTTTACTTTTCATTCGTTACTACGGGGATAAAATACACCCAAAGTTCAAAGTTACTAAGAGGGATTCAGGCAAGTTGTCACCACCGGTATCTGTATCACACTCCACAAATGATACTATCCCCACACCTGGCAAAAATACGAAGCATGAAGAATGTATGCTCACCACTCTAAGGTCCGTTAGCGATTGGGATACTAGCTCAGAAAATGGATGTGGAAAGGAACACCACCTTTGATAATGAATATGAGGAGGCATTAAAGCATTAGAGAATGAGTACATGCCAAAGGAAATCACACTTTACATGAATTTTATCGTCCAAAAAGAGGAGAGCGTTAAAGAGACTTTATCATAAATGGAAAGTGTCCACTTTATTTAGATAATTCTTTTGATGCCATACAGAGTTTGCTGGGACCATGTACTGTGAACAACACAAGATATGGGGCTAAAATAATAAGTGTGGTAAATACCTAGCTTGAGCATGATTATCCTTTTTGGAGACAGATTGCGTTTGACATCTTTGTTTGAATTTTGATATTTCTCCAACCCTAATTATAGCACGTTGAAGTAACTTAAAGGGATATTTTCGGAAAGCAGTAGTGTACATATACATTCCTAATTGATGCTGGTACAATACGTTTTAGACCCTGCAAAAAGTTCAATATGTATCCTTCGTTGCACAAAATGGAAACACACAAAACGGACAACTTACCAGAAGGTATGGTGTGAACTGAATGGTAGATTAAATTCTAAAAGCTCTGGGAAAATATGGAGAAATATATTTAAAGCTGTGGTAGAGCAGCACACTTGTTTCAGAACTAATGATAGACTAAAGACTCGTTTGGCTTGATGGCACCTCGTCTGAAGGACAGATGTCCCTGGTTTGGATGTATCTAAAGAATGGAGCCGGCAGGCTGTCCAATAAATTTTCTATGATGGAGAAGTCTCCTTTTCTAAGAGGCCTGAAGTAGAGGAAGCTGGAAGATCTGAAGGAAGACTTGCAGAGGCTAGAGCATTGGTAGTGGACGCTTCTTGCAGTAGACCATCCTCACTGGTTCATGAAATACAAAGATTGAAGTGACAAGAAACGTGTAGTTAGGGTGGTGGCCAATCGCAATAATAAAATATAGTACTTAAGGTCGTTTACTGTAATTAACTGGACGATTCTGTTTTTGACTTGAGTCGAGTCTCAAATTCTGAGGGGGAATTTTCCGTATTCGGTCAGGCACCTAGCGAATTAAGCTGGTGCCAGTTATATCGGAAATTGGCGACGGTTGATTACAAATGTACTCTCATTATATGGAGAAGGAATGATTACAGCATATGTAGTAACATTCAACGAACTATCGGAGCAACCAGACTGAATGACTTTCACAAAGTTTTCTTGCTCCAAAATGCAAATAGCTTGAACGAAAGTTCTAAGTGAATCGACGCCTGGACTGAACTTGGAGAGTCTTTATCTAATTGGGGTTACGCAAGGGACGGAGAAGTTGAGGCCCGTCAGTACTAGATCGACGCCAGATGGACAATATGGTGGCGTTGCCAAGGGAACACCTGTGATAGCTGGCTGGATAAACCACTACCTTGCTAACTGGGTCAGAGAGAAGATTTTCTTCTATATTGACTCTGAGGCTTTAGGTACCATTTCCCCTCTATTGCCAAGCATAATTGAAAATCTCTCCGCTTTTCTTTTTAAGCACTTACGGAGAAGGAAAGCTGAACTAAGAATTTAGAATCCTTAATAAATAAAGAAGTATAATAAATTTTATTTCAAAGAAAACCTTTCCTTCTGAGAGTGAAAGAGAGCTCCGAATGAAGTTGTGTCAATACAATAAATTTTCTAAATATTTATTAATTTTAAGACGTTCTTTTATTTTGTATACTCTACATTTTCAAAAAGCGAGAGCTAAATAAGGTTTAACATATGTTTGCAAACAACATAATTATTTACCAGTTCTCCCTCCCCCTCTAAATTTATTGAGGAGAATTTGATATAGGTGCCTCCACCAAAACTCTCCCTTGTTCATATTTATATCTTAATGCAGTGAGCCATCCATTAAAATGATTTGCCATACTGACATTTTTGTATATTGGAAGTGTAGTTTCTGCCATGAAATATCTCTTTATTGCTGGCATTACTCTCGATTATCAGTTGTGAGTAACGGTCAGTTCTTTCACTTGGATTTAGGAACTATCAATGCCGTCAAACATCTTGAGAATCGGTTGACAAACATTTTCTTCTATTTTACAACATAATATAACATTTTGACATAATGAAACTTCAATTGTTTAACACATTTTAAAAAATATTCATAAATTTTGATATTTAAAACTAGATTCAACACTAAAAGCTATGTTAATACTTATCAAAATTAAAAGATAAAGCACTAATATCAATCAGCACAAGCACTTTCTCTTACCCCTTGACTGGCAATATCTCTCAATCTCTTCCTCACTCAAATACATACATGACTATTAACAATTAACAAACGTTTAATCTAATAATTAACGATCTCATTTAATCTATTGTATGAAACTAACTATAAAAATAACAGCCAGATTGAAGGGACGTGTAGGAACATACTTACACAACTTAACCTCATCGAAGCTCCCCATGGAAGTAATATTAAAATTAGAGTTATTAAAATATAAATTATTCTGATTCATTATAAAATGTAGTACTAGATATAGTAAATAGTTTGCAATAAAGTTAATGTGTTATATTCAGATGTTTATCTGTAATTGTTTTTCTTTCCTGTGAAGGATATGTCTATCTGTTCAGCTCTGCGTGGTTGGCAGACCTGTTTGTTTACAATTCAGAAACTGCTTCCGTTGGTAGCTTATTAAAATTAACTGAAAGTTTTCTCATAACCGTTTGTATTTACTCCTGGTGATATTAAGTCTTACCAGTATGCAGATTTCTCTATTGTAAAACAACGTGGGAAATCTGCCTAGTTTAAGCAGCCCCTGAGAGACGGACTTTTATTTTACTCTTGAGTGTATATGGCCTTTTATTATGAACTTTACATAAAAGAAACATTTTTTTCAATTCCATACCTTTCTAGATGGAAAATATTAACTTGATTTTTAGAAGGCGATTTTTAAGTAAGAAGGGTTAAATACGCCATACTTTGAAGAAGATAGTCAGGCACACTCGTTGGATGGTGGAAGATGGAGAATGGTCCCTCTCTCTTGCTTCCTATGTTAAACTTCAATTGAATGTTAGGCAGTTCAGTATTCCGTCAGAGAAAATGGGATAACTGTAAGATGGCGCATGGGAAATTGAAAAGAAACAAACGAAAATTGGAAGCCCTTAACAATTATTTAAATGGATGCCAGGGAACTTGTAAAAACACACAGAAAATCGAATTTCAGAGTTCTAATCATTATTAAGACATGGCGATTTGCAGACAGAGAGGAACAGCCATACTGTTACGAAAATTAAATACATGAAAAATTAAACAGAGATAGTCACGTATTTGGGAAGTGCGAGGTGGATCAAAGAAGCCGACAGAGGATCGAGTTCGTTCCAGTCCTGTTCTGGAAGGGTCGGGGCGTCCCTTTGATGTTTTTCCGCCAATCTATATAAGACACCCTGGCCGACCCTAGTCAGTTTAGTTTTGTTCTCAAGTGCTCATATGTGCGTTCAATGCTACAGTGTGACTTAATGCAGCGCAGTAAAGTGTTTTTATGTGAAGAACAGTGTTTTGCCGTGACTGTAAGTAACAGTTTAGTGCCGTGTTAATAAGGGACAGAGTAGTGGCGTCTCTTTGTGTACCTCAGTGACCGTGAGTGAATTATTGGACTGTGTAATCTGAAGAACAGTGATGCTATCAGCGCATTCTGTGAGTAGTAATTAAGAACAATTAACCAAGTGTGTAGTGTATTGTAAATAAATTGTGCAGTGATAAAAACTGTGAAACTTGTGTGTGTTTAATTTTGCAATCCAAAAGAACTCTTATTAACAACGTTTATTACTGGTTTTGTTATAAAAACGTAACAATACTTTTATCATTCACACATATGATCACTGAAAGCTCCCATCATCACCTTCTGTTCAAGATGGTAGCTTTTATAAAATTTCAACCATTCCAATGAAAATCCACAATATTTGCTGTAAATGATAAAGATGTGGTGCCCATTTATTAAAATGTCTCTGACAACATAATTCTTCAAAAATGCAGGTAACTCAAATATTGACCTTCATTAGCGCTCATACAATTTTACCAATGTACATAGTCGTAAAGAATGACGGAAAGGTTTGGGGTCTGACATTGTGACGACAATAGGGAAAACAAATTACACTAAGTAAAAGAACATTCAATTAATTTAAATAATTCCCTTCACAACTCTTTAAATAAATAAATTATTCAGCCGTGAGATAGTTCAAATTTAGGATATCTTCTAGAGATTAACGTAAGTTCCGAGGAAACATTTTTGTCTCTCTTGGAAGGTTAAAACCATAAGAGAGGTTGTCTCGGGTGTCAGCCGTTATCCCCTTCAAATGACAAGATACGACGGTTTGTTTTTTCCCCTTACTTTGTTTTTCTCAATGCCTTTTGAAAATCTTAAATTGAATGGATTTTAATCTGCTAGAGCTCCATGTACGAGATATTGTTCTCGGGGCGAAATCCTAACTACACGATAAGGAAGACAAATGTAAACATTTCCATTAATCAAGATAAAGATGAGACGTTTAGTATATATGTGCTGTTATTATTATGTTCTTTTCTTTATCACAACCCATACCAAGGAGATTTTATTTTCTATGAATATTTTGTTTTGTATGCCAATGAATTACCAGTTTTTTTTTAAATTATCTATTTTTAAAATGATGCCCTACATTAGGTCTTGAGCAATCATGAAACAGGGTCAGCGGGAAGAAGCTCTTCCGATAAGAAAATAGCCCAGATACTCAAGAAGCTAAGAGAAGCAGATCAAGACGGACCCGTCCCATTCATAATACATGAAATCAGCATTGACACAGATGAGTTTAGGCAAATAATTAAGAAGCATTAGTTCCCAGGAGGGTCTAGTATTCAACTGCCTACCAGAAGTAAGGCAAACAGTTCCCTGAAAAAGAATTATACTCTTTACATCCAAAGTGGTGAGTAGCAAACCACATGATAAATTAAAGGGTTGATGGGGGAGGGAGAAAAAGTACGAAGTTCCACCTAGTGGACTTAAATGCTATCGTCTAGGATCGACAGTGAATTGGGCTTTTAAAAGTGGTTGATAATCTCAAAAAAAATCTTTTAGATGAATATACTCGTCGTGAAAGACCGATGTAATTCTTATATTGCTGGACTATTGCTAGGACTGAACTTCTTGATACTTATCACTATTGACATAATGAGGAGTTCACATTGTTATTTCTGACAGATGTTGCAGAAATGACTTCTTGTATTGCGTTACCAGCCACTGTAGAAACACGAGTGAATTTAACACAAATGAAAATTTTCTGACCACTTCTCCGTAAAATATGTATGAAAATGACGTTTCTTTTTCATGCATTTGGTTGTTTACCAAGGATTATCCTGAATCAAAGAATACTCCACCTTAATTTCAAAATTTGACTCTTTCAATATAAAACATACGTAACCAAAGACTGTTTGTAAAGAAGATTAAACCTAGAATTAAAGTTACTCCAAGAAGTAAAGTACACGTGATGTTACCTGAGAATACTAAAGAAAATCTTTTGCACGTACGTGCTGAAGTTTCAAAGAACCTATTTACTGGAAAACCGTTAGCACACTCTCAAGAGAGCCTCCTAAACACCGCCTTTATTTTCTCGTTTCTCTTTAGAACTCGAGTGACTTCAGGAATAGTTACTAAGGATGCCGGGGAACAAGGGAGGGTTCTAAAAGCCCTTGGTTCCATTAAAAGAGACTTGTTTCCCGGACAAAACTACTAGTTCCTGTGGTTTCGGACATTCATTATTGATTCCCTAACAAGAAAATAGAGCTTCAATTTACCTTGCTTCTCCCTATCCTGAAACGACGAACATCTTAACAATTTATTATAAATGAAAACTATGCTATGTTGTCGACGCACAGCAACGCCTACGTAGTTTTTTTTTTTTTTTAATATGAACCGACTGTTAACAAATTTAATTATAACTAACAAGGTGATGGTGTATTTTTTTTTCTATTACATTGTTCTTCATTGATGATAGTCTTACTTTTCATAAAGAAACTGCCCAAAAAAACCATAGCTAATGAAGCATAAACGGAAAATTTATAGAAGCTTTGTATTCGGTTGAATAAGTGACGAAAAAAAGGGGAAAACAACGCATAAAGAGATTTGATGATTCAATTGGTATAAAAATTCATTGTGTATCTTGGTCCTACAGGCCATGTATGTGCCGGATATGCAAACTTGGCTGTTGTATATCTGCATATAAATTGTATTTGGTGAGAATGACAGCGAGGCTTCTCAAGTAAACACCGACAGAATATCCAATAACGTATGGCCCAGCTTTTCTGCACTTATTGTAGCACATTTTTACATTGTTTTCGTCGACTAAAAAATGTTGTTTCTCTTCCAAACCCTTTTAGCGGATCTCAAAAACTCATATAAACAAAGGTAGCTGATAGTGACCCAACGACAATAATGAATACAAATTCTTCATATGCATCACTAGAAGGCAAAATAAAAGAGCTGCTTTTTTTAAAAAATCCAATTATTCTTATCTGTCCACCATGGTATAGAATTTCGTATTCAATAAACATCGTACTGGTATTTAAAGTGGCTAGTACATTTACTTACAGAACCCAGAATATTATGTGAGCCATTCGTACAAAGGTAGGTTATAATATTTGGTAACACACAGGAATACTTTTAGAGTAAATCATACTGACCGAAAACAAGATTAATGGACCGATTGGACATTTTAGGGTAAAAGAACAACGTTTTTAACGCCTCCTCTTCTTAGTCAGTAGTTCATAACTAATTCTTTAGAAAAATTTGGTTTCTGAAGAGTGAGCATTTTGGTTTTAGATCTCACACTTTTGAAGGAGTAAAAGAGCATGAACAGATTATTTAGCACTGGTTTGTTAGAATAATTTACTTTTTGTATAGCTCATTTGATCTTTAAATGTATAGCTCTTTTTCATTATACTGTTAAAATAACATGTGTTTTCAGTGTATCGTTTGAGTACGCAAAGTGATACTTTTCTTTACTAGTACAGAAAAGTAACAGCTGTTATTGGAATATTCCTCATTATATATCATTCATTGTATATTGCATACTTACTTCACCTGTATTTATTAAATCAAATTTGTCATTAATTAAGCAATCAATACCGCAAAAAGGTATTAATATAAGTAACAATAAAAATTGCACAATAAATATTATTTTTAAATTATAGGTCTATTGCCTATTCTATTTATCTGTTGAATAACCTTTGCAGTTTAATAAACATATGTTTCATATTTTAGAATTCATATCTTTATCTTCTGATTTTTTTATAAGAATAAAAATATTAAAATATTTACCTTATTTCCTTTTAAGAATAGGTACAGTATAATGAAAAATCATTTTCAACATCCGTACGCAAAGTATCTTTTCTGTACTCGGTCTTATTCCCGAACTCGGCTTCGCCTCGTACGTGAAACTCGACCTCGTACAGAAAAGATACACTTTGCGTACTAGTGATGAAAATAACTATTAGTATAAATTCGTTAAGGGAGACCAGTTATTGGGGTTGTATCCACAACGTAATGTTTAAAAACAGTCTTCAAAGCCCACGAATTCTTAATAGGATACGAACTTTTACTTCACCGAGATGACTGACTTCGGTAATCAACCCATCTTTTTTTCCATCTCTACAGTAATATCTTTGCCAACAAAACAGATATAATTCTGAAAATTAGACCTACAAAAAGGAAATTATAAAATATACTGTTGCGAAAATTACCCGTAATTAATCACATATTTAAGAAGAACGAAGGAAATGGGCATCTCTGCCGAAGAGCGGTATAAAATTTTATAGAATAGAACTCGGTCAAGTATAGAACCTTCTAGGCGACGGAGCCTACTCAGCGACTGAACGCTTCTGGTAGGCGCCGAGCTAAATAAAAGTCCGTCACGCAGGGGCTGCGTAAACTAAGCAGATTTCCCACGTGAAGTTATACAATAGAGAAATCTCCATACGAGAGCCGAACTAGCTTTTGGCGGGAAATTCCGTCATCCGTTATCGGCCCACAATTAATAAAAATTCAAATATCTCGGTTAGTATTCAAGATAGAGAATAAATGTATAGAACAATATTTATAGTAAATTTAATGTACAATAAGATTTGTTCTATACAATGTTTTGATCCGACGTATGGTAACGGAGATATTTCAAATTTTCGAAAATCCCCCTTCTAAACCCCCCCCCTCCCATGTCTTTTTGCATAAAATGTTTAAATATCGAGTTTGGTAACGATCAAACAAAAATTGCGACCGCTAGAGCGTTAACAGACAAATATATATATATATATATATATATATATATATATATATATATATATATATATAATTTTGAACGGACCTCATTTTCGTCATCTCCAGGGTAGGATCGATGGACATTTGAAGAAATTTTTCGAAAAGTCACGTCATGAGTACGACCTCAATAGCTGATTTCCCTTAAGGGAAATCTGCTAAAAGGCCAGCTTGGCCAAAAGTAAGTTAGTTCTCAGTTATCTTACCAGTGTATAACAGTGGGTCCACTGCAGCTTTTAGTGAAAAGTGCTTTTTAGTTTCAGTGCAGTGCCGTGTTTTGTGAACATCAGTAATTCGCGTGATCGTGAGTTATTGTGCTGTGTGATAAGAACTTTAAGTTAGCATTTCATATTGTGGTAAACAGTGAAGAATAATTTACCATATGTGTAAAAGTAAGTAGTGATCGTCATGTAAATTGTGCATTGATAAAAACGTTAATGTTTGTGTGCTTAATTTTGTAATCCAAATAATCGACATATACTTTTTTTGTAATGCACGTAACATTATGTTTAATATCTATTTCTAATATAAAGTTCTCTTATATTAGAAAGTGATACTTTATTTAAGATATTTATAGGGCAAGACTAACTCTATAAAATAAAATAATTAACATAAGATTTTAAATATATTTACATTAAAAGCGTTGACCTTAATCTAAATGGTTAACCTAGAGTGGTGAGTTCAATTCCCGATTGATTTATATCAAAACCACATCTTAATTTTAACTATTAAAACGAATTTTCTAATACTCATGTCTAATCTGAGACAGTAATGGCATCACGAGAAATAATGACTTTATGATTTCATTACACATTACCATCACAATAAAAGTATTGGATTGTGTTCTAAGTCGATGATGTATTTCCTTTAAAGATAACTATAAATAATAAATAATGTTCTTCCAGAAGAAATATGGCTAACGTAGACAAAAAAAAAAAGAGGATGAAGGGATTTTAATATGCAAGAAGCTTAGGGGTCCAGGAATCATGCATGTTCCTTCTCAAGTACTCTCCCAAAGGAAAGGATTGCTCTCGCATGAATAAATACAGAATCTTCCCTGAAGTCCCCAACATCTCCCTGCGGAGTATAAGTCCATTATTTATCGGCCAACATCAACAGATACATCGAAAATCACCATTTTAAAAACTCAGTAATGGTGAAAGCTTCAATATGATATAGATCATCAAGGATTTCTTAATTGTGTAGAAAGATTAACGTTTTCTATGCTTTAAGAATTTGAAATAATTATATCAATATATTAAATTGAATTACATTATGAAATACCCAATAAATAAAACTGCTACATATAAGAAACCTTAAAAGATTTAAGAAAAATTATATTATTCTTTTATAAAGTGAAACAGTAGGGGTTCGGGGGGGGGAGTAATTTACGTATCACGTGCACATTGATGATATAGCCGTGAACAAGAAGTCTACTACGTTTGCACAAAGGGCAGGTTAAGTGGTGTGAGAGCGTGGCAGAGATAGTGGTGTACGAGTAATGGTGGGGCAGTCTAGTGGGTGGGATTTAGGTGCAGTGGTGTGGGTATGAGGAAGATGTAGTGGTGTACCACTAATTTAGAGGTAGTGATGTGGATATGAGGAATGTGTAAAGCTATTGGTAATGGTGGTGCGAGTTAGCTAGAGGGCGTGGTGTACGATTAATGGTGAGGTATTAGTGTATGAGTAATGGTGAGGAAATGGTGTTGAGTGAGGTAGAGGCAGTGGTGTACGAATAGTGGTGGGGTATTAGTGTATGAGGAATGGTGAGTAAATAGTGTTAGTGTATTAGTAATGGTGAGGGAATGGTGTTGAGTGAGGTAGAGGCAGTGGTGTACGAATAGTGGTGGGGTATTAGTGTATGAGTAATGGTGAGGGAATGGTGTTGAGTGAGGTAGAGGCAGTGGTATACGAATAGTGGTGGGGTATTAGTGTATGAGTAATGGTGTGGGGTGAGGTAGTGGCAGTGGCTTGTGAATAGTGGTGGGGCATTAGTGTATGAGTAATTGTGTTGAGTGAGGTAGAGGCAGTGGTGTACGAATAGTGGTGGGGTATTAGTGTATGAGGAATGGTGAGTAAATAGTGTTAAGTGAGGTAGAGGCAGTGGTGTACGAATAGTGGTGGGGTATTAGTGTATGAGTAATGGTGAGGAAATGGTGTTGAGTGAGGTAGAGGCAGTGGTGTACGAATAGTGGTGGGGCATTAGTGTATGAGTAATGGTGTTGAGTGAGGTAGAGGCAGTGGTATACGAATAGTGGGGGGGTATTAGTGAACGAGTAATGGTGAGGGAGTGGTACGTGAGTGAGGTAAAGACAGTGGCTTGCGAGTAGTGGTGGGGTATTAGTGTACGAGTAATGGTGAGGGAGTGGTACGTGAGTGAGGTAAAGACAGTGGCTTGCGAGTAGTGGTGGGGTATTAGTGTACGAGTAATGGTGAGGGAGTGGTACGTGAGTGAGGTAAAGACAGTGGCTTGCGAGTAGTGGTGGGGTATTAGTGTAGGAGTAATGGTGAGGTAGTGGTACGTGAGTGAGGTAAAGCTAGTGATGGGGCATTAGTGTACTTGTAATGGCGAATTAGAGTTCTTCTTAGCGCTTGCCTTGCATCTCACGGCTCATGGTATCTTATTATGTACTGCTTAATTTTCAATTCCTGTTTACATAGACATTTTGAAACTTGAAATCAAAGAATAAATTGCTTGATGACATCAGCAGTAAACTATTCCAGAATGTGAAAAATCTACTTAATTTACGTCAGACTCTTTTTAAGTAGTGGTTGGGGATACCCACACCCTACACCCGTTATCAACGTTTGGATAGACACCAAATATGGTGGCAGACTTTAGTATTCCATAGTGAAATACGGTAAAGTTCATCTTAACCGAATTTACCAAAAAAAGGGCACAATGTGATCCATAATATAAGACATGAAATCATTTATTTCTTCCATCTTGTAATTTTGGGGCGCGAGTTAGAGAAAGGCTATGGATGCATTGTTAGTGTAGTAGATCGATTTTCATTGTCCGTATAAGTGTTGGCTCAGAAGACAAGAGTCATCAAGCATTGATGAGCTCTGCTTAGAGAAGCATCATTATGGGCGTAGCAGCAGAAGCAGATGTTGAATAGCTCTCTCGTACTCCTGTTGCTCCCAAACATTCCCTCTTGTTTGCAACTATCAAACCGGCAAAATCATTTATCCCTCTGTTTTCCCACGCAAATATTAAATAATTTTCTTGTTCCCTGCAACTTATTATTTTATTATAATCCAATTATTCTGTTATATAATGCGATTTTAGGGGCTAAAAATCATTTATTTATTTATTTTAGGGGGGATAAAATCATTTATCCCTCTGTTTTCCAACACAAATATTAAATAATTTTCTTGTTCCCTGCAACTTATTATTTTATTATACTCCAATTATTCTGTTATATAATGCGATTTTAGTGGCTAAAAATCATGTATTTATTTATTTTAGGGGGATAAAATCATTTATCCCTCTGTTTTCTCACACAAATATTAAATAATTTTCTTGTTCCCTGCAACTTATATTTTATTATACTCCAATTATTCTGTTATATAATGCAATTTTAGTGGCTAAAAATCATGTATTTATTTATTTTAGGGGGATAAAATCATTTATCCCTCTGTTTTCCCACACAAATATTAAATAATTTTCTTGTTCCCTGCAACTTATTATTTTATTATACTCCAATTATTCTGTTATATAATACGATTTTAGTGGCTAAAAATCATTTATTTATTTATTTTAGGGGGATAAAATCATTTATCCCTCTGTTTTCCCACACAAATATTAAATAATTTTCTTGTTCCCTGCAAATTATTATTTTATTATACTCCAATTATTTTGTTATATAATGCGATTTTAGGGGCTCAGGTTAGCCAGTTAAAGCGTTGACCTTAATCTCACATGGTAAAACCTAGAGTGACGAGTTCGATTCCCGCCTGAAGGAGAGGAATTTATTTAGTTACAGAATTCATTAAATAACATCTTTAGTCCCACCTTGGCTATAAAAGGGTGGTAAACTGTAGATAGCCCGTCCAAATAAGCTTTGGTTGCAAAAAGTGAACGTTAATAAATAATTTAATTTAATGCGATATTAGAGCAGAGTTGGACAAAAATTTAATAACAATTACAAGTTACAACTACATTATTTGAAATGTAGTTACAATGACAACTGCTAATGTAATTCGTTATTGCTAATAGGCAACTACATATCTTAACTAAAGCAATTTTAATGAAATTTCACAACTATAGAGAGTTAGTAGTTGATAAAATCAATTGTTCCAAAAATAACTACAGTTAGCAGTTACTTGGGTAGTTACTTAAACAAGCTGTCTAAAACAGTGATTAAAGTAGTTGAGGCTCTTAAGAAATAAGTACCTGCAATGTCTTTTTATTCAAAATTTTATTATTACACATACATGTTATTACACATCATATTATTACATACATTTTAGTGTAAATTACGCGTGCCAGGTAAAAATTTGAATATAAATAAATGAAAACTAATGAAATAACGAAAAAATAAGTAAAACAGCAAAAGTAAATAAAAATTTCTCTTTATTTTCCCCCAAATCGAATGAAATGAAATAAATTAACCTAATAATTTAAACTAATTAGCCTTTAAAATGACTTTAACTCAAAGTTTTTGTAAAACAATCGATTTGATTTTGGGGCGTTCGTCTTCAATGCAAACGAAAATAGTCGCTCTACAGGAGCAGAGGAAGGAATGGTGTTTTACTTCATACTGCGTGTGAAAGTGGTACTTTCTCATATGGTTACTAGGCTCGAAAGAGATCCATTACTGTACTAGTCACTGTAATAGTATATTACGTTACTAGGGCCAAAAGTGGCACTTTACGTTGCGAGATCGTGTTTGACTGGCGAGGCGAAGCCGAGCCTGTTAATTCGATCGAGCATCGTAAAGTCATTTTCTGTACGAGTAATGTACAATACTTTTCATCACGAGGCAAAAACGCATATTAAGGCGGTTTTTAACTCGTGAATCTTTTAATAATTAATATTTCCATTATTGGTAACAGCTGCTTCACCGTAGACATAATAAAAAAAAAACTTTATTTAGCGGGAGGTTAAGTGACAAACATATGACTTTACACGCCTAGAGTCGAAAACTTTCGTCCCTAGGCGTGTAATTTCGTCCCTAGGCATGTAAAGGCATATATGTTTGTCACTTAACCTCCCGCTAAATTTTGAGATCTGTAAAGGCCTACTTTCCTATCTCCCAGCTGGTATCGAATTTATCTACTTTCCAATCCGAGTGATGAAAAATAATTAATTACGAAAGTATTTAGTTACTGCCTAACTCGGATTGAGAAGAGCTGTAAAAATATAAATAGTTGGTTGTGATTTGTATTCTTTAATTTCAGTTTAAATCAAAAGTGTCCAAGGAAAAAACACAATGAAAAACCCATTCCGTGAGCCATTTCTTTTTTAATATTTTTTTTTTGTAGAATTTACCAGCAAATTCATGAACCTCTGCAAATATTTACAGAGGGAGAAAACCCGCTCCTAGTGGCATACACAGTTGAATACTGTTTGTATTTTAACCATCGTAGTGATTAAATATGGCAACGTACTTTGCTGATTAAATATGTTAAGTGTCACAAAATCCTGCTCCGAACGACTCCTATTGTATGTGTTTCTGTAAAAAATAATTACTAATTAAAATAATTTAAATAAATTAATTAAAATAATTTGCTAGTGTTTTATTTTCAAACCATTGGAAATGGAATATTATAGATTGCATTGTGGCAAAGTATAATGGCCATTCTTTCAAGAATTTACAAGTATTTGAGATATGACAAACATATACCATTCAGTTAAGACGAATATGACTAATTCGTTAATGAATCAATCTGATATTTCCTACAGATTTTTCTTACTCTTAAAAAAAATACAAAGAATAAATTAATGGAAATGATCAATAATCATTTATTTAATAATCATAAAAACAGGCTAATCACACCCATGTACTATTTTCTTATGTCTACAACAGCAACAGGCACGTCACCCCACTCTTCACTCAAGTAAAATGTACAGGAAATAAAATAAAATACATAATGCGCGATTTTTTTTGTTTAACTATATTTAGGGCCTAAGGTCGGCCATGTGAGTTAGGCGTTGCCCGCCTGGGCAATAGGAATTTATTCAGTGACGAGCTCATTGAATAAAATTTTATGTGACACTTGGGCTAGAAAAGGGTAATAACCTATAGATAGGTAAATAAATAATTCTATTTAAATTGTAGATCTTGTATACATATACACAGAGCATATATGATATAATATATACACTAATTACTAGGTACAAAAAGTGTCAAATCTGCATTCATTATTCATTAGCAAAAACGTCTGCTACCTTCTGAGAAAATGTAATGAGATATTTTTATTTTTAGGTTTCTATATCAAAACCACTTCTTAATTTTAACTATTAGAACGAATTTTTAAGTAACCTTGTCTAATCTGAACAATAATGTCATCGAGATAAATAATGGTTTTATGGTTTCATAATACATTATCTCCAGAATAAAAGTATTGGATAGTGTTCTAAGTCGAAATGATCTGCTGATGTTCAGCTGGTCCATTTTGACTAATGCCAACAAGGAGCTGGTGGTTGTGAATATGCGGGGAGCTTATATTGGCAGTCGTTGCTAGAAATATTTACATGGCCTATAGAGGAAAATAGGCAGGCCTTCCCTAATGGAAGAGAGTTTGTTTTCGTCGACCACCCCTTTCAGAGAATATTGGTTTCTTTCCTCTAGTAACTACCTACGCTAGTCAGCTAGGCCATCTCATGAGCTAAATGGTCCTTTCATATTTCTAAACAAACATGGGTCTTCTTCATCCTATTAGACCTTTAGCCAATATAAAAAAACATATCAAAAAACAGACTACAAATGTTCTTGGAATATTTTACTAAACAAAAAAGTTTTGATGAATAACATTTCTAAACAATTATTTAACTTATTAATATTTAAATGCTTCCGTTTGCTATGACGTATATTCGAGTATATTTGTGTTAAGGATGTGTGAAAAGTATCTTAACTAAAATTTAAAATACTTTGCAGTAGTCTCATTTAGGATAACGAGACTGTTGCTTCATTGATGAAATCAACTGGTTGTCCTGGTTCTCGGAACATGTCAAACGCTTCAAAAATTCCCTTTTCAGGGTATTGAGTTTTGATTTAAGAAATCTAAGCAAAGTCACCCGGAATCATCATAGGGCCTGAGTAGACGTAACAAAGCAGTGATTATGAAGAAAAACCTGGATATTCAAAAACAGAAGTGGCAATGCTACGGCACGGAGTCATCGATTTTCGATCATCAGGTACTACTTAATTTTTCCTCAATGGGAAATCAGCTACTTAGACTGTACACATGAAGGGATTTTTTATGGCATTTAAAGCTTAATACCTTATATATATATAATATCACATTGTATCCTCTCTTTGTACATTAATATGTTTTTCTAAATTTCACGATAATTTTTCGTTTCACATGCCATTAACGCGATATGTGCAGTTTTTGGCATGCGCATAGCAGAATGTGTTTATGTTGTTATGTAGAGTAACTTTTGTTATCTATACTTTTGTAGTATGTCAAGGTGTTTAGTGGGAGTCAACAATTTTATTAGTGCTCACTAATACACAAAGTATTTTTAATATAGGCACACTAACACTGATGAAGTTATGTTTTTAGACTTATATTTAAGCATTCGTATCGTTTAATATTTAGAATAGCTGAAAATACTATAATTTAAACCAAATAATATAGAATTAAGACCAGTTCTGGGAGCGGAAGTTATGAGGACATAACGCAGTTGTGTCCTGGCAGACCGCCTTTGATCCAGCCGACTTGGGTTGGCTTACGCCAGGAAAAGTTAGTCAATGCTCAAAAACTGAAAGTAATGATGATGTTTGCTTTAAATTGCGGCTAAACATTAAATGGCGTGTTTAAACCAAGTAGATCGTCCGTGGTCAGTAAACTTCACATGATAATGAGTTAAACAACATTTATTATTTGCTCTTTTAGTGATTTTAATAGATAAAGAAAGTGAGATGGTGAGAGAAGGAATGTATAGAACGACAAATGTAGAATATTAAAATTTGAACTTGATTGGTCGAAGTTAAATTCTTCTCTCTACTTCATAATTCTTCAGATATTCCGTATTTTTTTATTTATCTTATCTCTGAACTACCATTATAGTCCGGGCATTAGCACACAAGACCTTTTGTATTACACAACAAATTTAAATATTCAGTTTGGTAAAGATATTTTATATCGTTTAGTTATTATCATTCTTTGGATAGATATACACTTGGGGAAAATCTTTAAATGAAGTCAACCCAATAAATGAATTATTTTATTTTTATTTTCAGAATTCAAGAACGCCTTTTGTATTGAGCTGTTTATATAGATAATAGCGGTATTCTTCAAAGCTAGCGGATGAAATATAATCTTATGAAGGGTTTTCCGTATTTCCCTTTACTCCCCTCCACCAAAATTTTACTCACTGAATTTCCCAGCATTCCATCTCTTTTCTCCACTGATGGGAGTACTTTGCTCCATTAGTGGGGAAATTTCTCTCTGATATCGCGTTATACCATCCTCGCCGCATGCTTTCTATCTCAATTCAGGAGCAACCTTGAGCTTGTTGCTAAATAATTTTCTATTGAATACACATGGGGTGGGGGGCTAGGGTTTCCAAATGTATTCTACCCAACGTCTTAAGATACGAGTACAGTGTTCATCTGGGCCCCAAAATCTTAGTTCTTAGAATGAATCTTGAATGAAAGTAATCTCTTTCTGATGGACGGCAACTTTCATTACATTATTATATTTCCAGTTTACCTCCATTTTTCCCTTTAAGGAATTCACGTGAAATTCTATGAAATTTCAAATGATCATATATGGCTAGATTTGTTTTAATGCGCTCTTAACTGCTCATCGCTCTTACTATATTAATGACATTAATGGCTTCATTTTGAAATAAAACATTACATTAACGACATATCAATTATTTCTGCAACATACGAATTATTAATTATTTCTGTATAAGTTTGATGTAGGTACACATCTATATATTTTGTGAAATTAGATACCCATTTTCTTTGATTTCTTAGTTAATACTAAGCTTATTATTTTTTTTTCCCACAAGAAACAAAATATTTTTACCACTGATGTGAAGTAAGTAATTATGGTCTAAAATTCTAATGTAAAAGGTAGCTAATTTGAATTTCTACGGAGAACAGAATTTATTGTCAATACACTTTCTATAGAATTATTCAATAGCTGAGAAATAATACTATCGTAGTAACATATGAATACTGACCTATGTATTTTGGTTTTATTTATTTTGAGCGGGATTTTAACTGATTTAACACATTTGGTTTCAATAATCTCTCAATTATTGAATGTTATTCATTATAATTATTACCGCTGTAAGTGTTTTATTCGGTGGATATTCACGTCTATAATATTTTAAACATGTCACGTGCGCTGGAATATAGACGCAGGCTACATGGGCATAAAGGAAAGACAATTAAACTGAAATATAATATAGTTTGGAAAGGGCAAAGGCGATGCCTGAGTTGTTTTACGGCCACCCCGAAGGCTTCGCTTCGTGTCACGAGGGCCAAGGGGCACTGCCTCATTCCCTGAATGGATAGTTTAAACTGTCAGCGTCCCATTCCGATATATCGATTTATCTTCCATGGTCGTAAAATACGAGTGTATTAAGAGTTCTTTGGAAAACGTAAACGTCTAAGTTCCAACTCTCCTGACATTTTAGGTAATGTTTCCTAAAAAGTCCACTGTTATTATTTACTAGATGTGTTACTCTTAGTTGAAGAGCTGAAAAAAAATGATTTAAAATGGAAAAATAATCATTGAATTAATTTATCCACTAAATAGGCCGAACTACGCAAATTTCCTGCCTGTTCAATCATTCACTTGATAAACCCGTGAAGAAAAAATGTATTTTGAAGAATATTTGTTTAAAATCGCTGTTACAGTTCAAATGAAAATGGTTTTCCGTGAAAATATAATGATTCGTTTTACTTAAGCAGTAAATAATCACTTGATTTACTTCACATGCCGAATCAATCTAGATCAATAGTACTCATCATTTATTTATTACAAATAAATATTGATTCTGCATGAAATTGTAACTATTCATTGTAAATTGAATTCAGCATTATTAGGAAAATAATATAAAATTCTGTTCTATTATCCTCTTATAATACTGTAGGAGTTTAGCAATCGTATGTCAGAAGTAATTATTTTTAAATTCATTCTACAAAATAAATTTTATCACTGAAAAACATATATTAAATACAATTTGACCAACATGTCTTTTGTTTCAAGTAAACACCGATCTACGATTTAACAATAATGTATTTCAAAAGGAAGCTCAACACATAAAAAAAAAAGTCCGTCACGTAGGGGCTGCGTAAACTAAGCAGATTTCCCACGTGATGTTTTACAATAGAGAAATTTCACGAGAGCCAAGCACTTAATGAAACGGCCGAACTAGCTTTTGGCGGGAAAGACACTTCGTCCGTTAGCCACCCAGATTTAATAAAAATGCAAATATCTCGGTTAATATTCAAGATAGAGAATAAATGTATATAATAATATTTATAGTAAATTAAATTTGTAATAAGAATGATTCTGTACAATTTTTCGATCCGCCGAATAGTAACGGAGATATTTCGAATTTTCGAAAATCCTCCCGTCTAAACCCCCCCCCCTCCCCGTGGTCTGATTTCAGCTGTTAACGAACTTGATCTTTCTTTTTACGTAAAACGACTAAATATCGAGTTTGGTAACGATCAAACAAAAATTGCGACCGCTAGAGCGGTAACAGACAAATATATATATACAGTTTTGAACGGACCTCATTTTCGTTATCTACTAGGTAGGATCGATGGACATTTGAAGAAAAATTTCGAAAATTCCGTCATGAGTACAACCTCAATAGCTGATTTCTCTTAAGGGAAATCTTCTAAAATTATTAACTACACTATTTAGGTCAAAAGGGCGTCACATATTTGGATTTATCTCGACATGTAAAAGCTCAGTGAGAACAGCGTTAGGTATTTGAACTTCAAATAAAGTACGTCATATTATAATAGCTTAATGTTAATATGACAGGAGTAGGAGTGGGGGTTTACAGATGGGTGAAAACTAAAAATTGCAAATATCTCCGTTAATACTAGAAATAGAGAATAAATGTATACAACAATATTTATAGTATTTTTTATTTGCAATAAGATACCACCAACTTGTTTGATTTCATCCATTAACGAATATGATCTTTAGTTTTCTATGAAACGCTTATATATCGAGTTTCCCTTAGGGGCACATTTATATTTTGTTTGCTCTATAAGTTTCATGCTTTTTATTTAGGTGCATGTAAAACAAAACATCTTCCTAAACGATTGCTACAGGATCGTAGCAACGGGATTAGTCAACCAAGTCAATAACAACTAAAATGATCTTGGACAGCAATAATAATATTAATATGTTTTATCATTATAACATAAAGCATATATGTAAAACATGTGATCTTTAAGAGGCGCCTATAAGGCATGAAACATGTAGAGGCAATAAAAATAGAAATAAGCAGATGTCAGTAACATTTTTATTGGTCAATATTGGGCCACAAAAGAGCAAACAGTCGAAATTGTTGTTTTTAATTTGTAGACCTTCGCCCACGATTAAAATAATTATTGATTTAAGCTGGGGAAAAACATTTTACAACAATTATACTTAACAGTAGAAAGTACATCTTAATAATTTCGACGATCGTTTGCCTGGAGTGTCAGCTATTTTTCTTTCCACACACGTTCCAGTAACCAGTAAATAGCAATGAGGATTTTTATTGCGTATGTTATAAATAATTTCAACATGAGTTAATTTATGTTTAATTTGCCTAAATTAAATGATATTTATATTTGTGGATGAAAAAACTTTGGGAAGTACTGTAAAAAACTAAACAATTAGTGCTAATGTAAGAACATTAATTGTAAACAAAACAAGTGTGAAGGCTACTTCGTGGTTATATTTTGAATTAAATGTTCGCAAATGTATCAAATAAAGAAAGTCAGAGAGAATGAGATGCATCAGCTGTTATTTGACTAGCATCTGGGCTGGAGAATTTCTGTTGTCTCCAGTATATAGTGTGGCATTAACGATCCGTCACTCACTTCTCTTCCTTATGCAATTGCTGAAGCACCCACTAATATTTAAAAATGAATCAGGGGTAGCAACCTGTAAATTTCCCTTCCCAATTAGCTACACTAAGGTGACGATATTATTATTTTTTTTTTTTTAAATGGAACGAATGTTACAAATAATGAAGTACTACAAAGAAATGTCTGATTGTTTGACACTAATTAGAGTTTGGAATGTCCTGTTCTGGTTGTTGACCATACCCTGCGTGCTCGGTATCAACAGGTTACATGATCATCCATTTGCCAAATTATCAGTAATGTAATTGGAAAAATTGACTGAATGAAAGTAATAATTAAAATAATTGAACACGAACCTGTCATACCCATCAGATAGAAGATAACCTACAGTAAATTAGAATTCTTAAAAACAATTCTGTCCCACGTGCTCTGTGTAAAGTCAGAAAATTTCCCCGTGCGCACTGCGACACTAGCGCGCTCAGGTAGCAAACCCGTGAACTAAGGTTCTCTCTTGGTGGGGATCGAACCTGCTCATATTTTTACTTTCAGCTTACAGAGAGTAGTCGAAAATGTACTACTCATATATATATATATATATATATATATATATATATATATATATGTGTGTGTGTGTGTGTAAGACGAATGTGGTATACGTTCTAATTTTATACGTGAATTTGAACGGGCCCCACTTTCAATTTCTATATAGGATCGATTATTATTTTTTTCTGTAATCGTTGAATAATGGTAACATTATTAAACTGAAATGAGTGAAGAAAGTGAAACATTTTGCAATAGAGTGAAGAAAGTGAATTGCCTTCTTAATTAGTAATAAGTATAAATTAAAAAATAATTTGAAGTTGGAAATTAAATGCATTTAAATGTTTCTTAACATTGTAAGAATTTATTTTAACAAAATAAATTGAAATGTGAATGAATTTTTGGTGGAAATAATCCATATATTTTAAAATTTAAATATAATAATAATTACCTTCCTGGTTTATAACCTGCACTTATTTATAACTGCACTACTTCACAATCATCACTAGTTGTTTTATAACTATGCTTATAACCTTTCACAACCATGTTTATAACCTACCAACAACATACCATAATCTTCAAAACATCCTAATTTTGTTCATATTCTGGTTAGATCTGATCATGTCGCTTCGCTCGTGTGGGTAAACGTTTCACTCGAGTTGTAAAATGATCTACTTTCGTCACTTGTATAATAAATAACTATTTTAAATATTTTACATATTGCTGGAATGGTGCAATTACTAAGGGGGATCTACTAATAATAAGTCACAAATAAGTGCACATCGAAAGGCCAGTCGAACCTTACTTACATAATTCTTGACCTTCAGGTCTATGAGTGACATAAGAAGTGTGAAATTCAATGGTAACAGTATTAAAGCGGAATATGTGGAGGAGAGTGGAAACTAAGTGCTGTTGAATGGGTAATGAAAGGCTTTTATACTATTATGGAGTGAAAAAAATCTGAATGACGGAGTCATATATTTTATTTTCACTTTCATGCCAATACACAATGCTTCATCCTATTACCTTTTACTTGAATATGAAGGAATAACTGTCATTCAAAAGGGTCACTATGCTTTTTTCAGTTGTATGATTCACTTAACTTACTTCTATAGTCTTCACTGAATATGAATTTTAATATCAACAATAACAAACTTCGAATGTTTCAAAATGAATTTACGATCCGGTGCTTTACATTAAAGCATATAAAATTATGAGAATAAATTTATTTTGTACCTCTGAGTTTTCCGATGGTAAAATCAGTAAGACCAACATAAATCGTTTTATTGTTTCTAGCGATTTCACATTTATGGGGAATGTGACCTTTTTGAAGGTGATTTGTCTAATTTCTTATAAAGATTTAATATATCTGATTTTTTGTCTAGGCCCAATGCTTAGGATTTCGTTTTACCCTTTTTATTTCATTTGTTTTCTAAAGAAATGGAATGGAAGAATATTTTCGGCATTAATATGCTCATTTAAACTACTGAATCATTTATATTATTGTAGTATTTATAGAATAATTGAATATCCTATCTCAACTCCACTATATGTCGTTGCACAGTGGTCAAATAGGCTTACTAAAGTGAGACGCCGGTCTCTGCCTTTGTGATTTTTGTACAAATCAAACCTTTTTTTTTAGTTATTTGTTAATTTTTCGGCCAACCCCTTCTCTCACTATAATAGTTGAAACGGGTTCATTCACAGTCTTTTATTAGATGCCGAATGATACGCCATCATTATTTTGCACAATAATAATATTAACTACAGGTGATCTAAACCGAATAACCCAAATGATCTTAATGTCTTTGAATACAGTTAAATAGGAGAATCCTAAATTGAAGCATTTTTTTTTAAATCACAATCACAAATTGATAAAGGTTTCCGAAAAGACCTGAACCTTTGACAGGAAGTTATTTGCGCCAGATTATATGATAGATATCCTTGTCAGAATTTGACTAGTTTATGCCTGCAGGGTTTTGGGTCAAACTTTGCCTCCCTTCAATATGCCCCACCGGTAATCTACATCCCAGATATATTCCACTAAAGCTATAGCATGTCTAGTGTGTATATAAAAAAACTAGTTAAGGACAGTTATAGTGGTGATACCTTTTTTTAAATTCCATATGCTTATGACACCAAAAAGTAGAAATTTCTGTTTATTATTAGAGAATCTGTTCCGTTTGTACCTCATAAAAATTGTAAAAACCTTATTTTCCTTTTTATAGGAAAACAAAAAAAAATCACGGGAAAAGAATTTGAGCAGCGAAATAATTCGACATTTTTCATCGAGGGGCAGCTCAGGCGTTTAGATACTCACAAAAACGCCCAATCGGGATCAAACTGTTGATTATATATACAAATTGTCTGCATATTGATACAGCAGAACAGCTATAAAATAAAATTTGAATATCATTTCAAAAGACTTTTTTTCTTCTAAACAAGAGGAGGTCGCACCTTTAACGGTGTTCGGGAAAAATGGGTTGTCCACAGAAATACTTACGAAGAGCCAAAGAAGAGAAGAAAAAAGTAATTGTGAACCGGCTGTGATGGAGAGCATCACTATAGTACAGTACTCTGACCGCCAGCTTAAGACAACATATTTAGCAGGGGAAAACCTAGAACCTCCAATGCTTTTATTCCAAATTAATGAGAAAAAAGTGAAAGGATTACACACATATGCGCGTATGTATGCGCGCGTTTGTGTATGTGTGTGCTTGTGTATTATTGTTAGCCAAAGTCATTTGAAATATTCTGAAACACTTTTCAATTCCGGCACGTTTGATGAAATATAGCAAAAGACTTGGTGTATCTGATATTTGAGACATTAATCTCTCATTTTTTCTGTTAGCGATTTATCATATTTTGTTCATTCACCTGTGTATGTGTACGGGTGCTTACGAATCCACAGATTTATGGCATTTATTGTAAAAAATTTATTGGTTTTCGATAAGAACAGCTAGTTATTATTATAGGTGAGACAAGACTGGACTAAAGTTAATTATCTCCTGGATACACCTATCTCGGACACCACTCGCAATTAATTTGGACAACCTCCAGCTCAGACCAAACTATAAATCCTTTTAATGGCATTAGCTCACCCTGCAAACCACCTCGACGTGCCTAACTACTACTCTTTTTCATTAAGCATCCAATATAATGGATAAATTGTTTCATGTTTGCTTTAGCTAAGAAAGTAAAATTAGTTGGTATTACCTGGTGTTAGTTGTAGCGTAATTAAATTAAAATAGTAGGAAACGATTAACCTCTTTTAAGAACAAATAAAAGTTATTGTTTAAACGTAAGTTAAGTTGATGTGTGTGTGTGTGTGTGAGTAAGCATTAGTTTTTATTCAATATAATACCTCTGTTCGTGAAGAACAATGATGTAACTGCAATTTTGTGACTAAATGATTCATAGTGCTTAGTAGTATCAAAAAGCCTTAAAGTTTATGTTAGAACAATGAATTGATGGTATTTCGTATTTATAAAAAATAAAATTATAAAAGTTATGCATAATAAATCAAGGAAAATTGTTTGGGGAAC